>CM077809.1:58162911-58570411 GCA_039764185.1 Tamarix austromongolica
AATAATAATGTAATACCCTAAATTTTTATCTAACTCTAATCCTGAGTAATTAATATCATAACGTACTCCTAATATTAAAAAATAACTATTTACACATTATCCTAATTTTCTAACCCTATAATTTAACATAATTACAATTTATGATAATTAATCCACACTATTATCTTAACCTAAATTATATTGATCTTGTTATAATCAACAACTAAAAATATGAAACCCTATTATTTTGCCTCTTTTCCTTTTTTCTCTCAGTTCCCTCTCAACCAATCCATCTTCTTCTCCAGTTTCCCCCTTCTTCTTGTGTGGAACATTGTCCATAGATAATGTTTATATGCCCATTACTCCCTACCACCTGCTAGACCATCCCCTACTTCCATCAACTCCCACTTCCTACGCATGAGGGTTGGGGTTAAAACCCCTGCACCTCTCGCCCAGCTCTACCTCATGGACATATACATACATAAACATGCTCGACATTAAAATGCTACTAAAATGCTCCAAAAATTTTAATTTTAAAAATTACAGTTAAATAAGGTTTTATTAGAAAAAATTAATTAAATAAATTATTTTTATTAAAATAAAAAGGAATTAATTAGGGCAAATCAAGAAGGAATTTTATAAATATTTTAATTAGGAAGGAATTTGGGTACTTTAACTAATTAAGGATTTTATTTTGGAAATTAATTAAAAAATTATTTTATTTAAAATAAGAAAGATAAAATAGGGCCAAATTAATAGGAATTTTATAAATAATTTAATTGGAGAAAATTAGAGTGATTTACTAATTAAAATGGAAATTATGAAAAATCTTTCGAAAATCCTAAATTAGCTTAAAAAGGGATTTAAATATTATTTTATTTAAATATTATTATTTTTAAGTATCTCAAATATCATAATTAATTTAATTAACCCAACCCTCGTATTTTTCTTTTTCCCTTTTCCTTTTTCCTTTTCTTTCTTCCTTTTACTTTCTTTTTTTTTCTTTGTTTTCTTTCTTCTTCTTTTCTTTTTCTTTCTCCTTCCTGATTGGGCCAGTCTGCGGCCCAATCCCCTTCTTCTTTTTCCTTCTCTTGCGGCCCAAGACCTGTTCCTCTTCTTTTCTTTCTTCCTTTGGCAGCCCAGAATGACATGTTGCACCATTCTTCCTTTTCTATCGAAACGTTGCGTTTTGTTTTAAAAAATTTAACCTGCGTCACCAACCGGTTCTCCCCTCCTTTTTCCTTTCTTTCTTTTTTCCCCAAACCGCTAGTCCGGCCCCCCTTTATTTCTTCTTCTTCCTTCCCCCACCCCGATGTCAACGACCTGCAACTGCACCCATTTTGACCGGCCATTTTCCTCCCTTCCTCTCCCCCTTGATTCAGCGACCACTTTTACCCAACCCACCTTCCTTCCTTTTCGCGCACTACCCTTCTTTTTCTTGCGTATACCCGTACCACAATTTGAATTTTGTACCGGCCAATTGTCACAGCTGACTACCCTAACCCTTCCTACATTACCCTCCTACTGACCTTAGAACCCTACCCTCTCCTCCAAACTCTATAAATACCCCTCATCTGGTTGATCTCAAAACTTTTTCCCGAAACCCTAAGAAATTACCCCTACACAGCACCGCAACTTCATCGTTAGCCAACTAGGCCCCCTACTCTTCCCACCTAAGTCTTCCCTGCAACGCCCTCTAACTAACTAAACCACCCATCTCCCTCGATTTTCCCTTCACAAGCCACCCCGACTGTGCAAAGTTTTCTTTCTAATCTGCCCTCTCTTCCACCTCCTTCGCCCTTCGAACCACCATTAGCCACCTCTCATGAGGTAGCCACCGCCCCTACACCTCCCAATCTATTCTACAGACCCTCCTCAATCTTCCCCTACCTTTCTTTTCCCCTTCCTCCCTCTCCTCCTCTCTTTCTTTTCTTCTTTCTCTTTCGGCCACCACCACTACCGCCGTCCACCGCCACCTTCATTCTACTCCTCTCCACCTGGGAAACCCTAAACACCCCAACTCCCACCTCCATTCTGCCTCTCCTTTTTCCAGCATCCAACTTTTATCCTTTTCTTCTCTTTTGCCGGCCACCGCCGCCATCGTCGTGCACCACCGCTGGTGCCGCCTGTCACCACCAGCCTAAGGTTGAACCCTAAACCCTCTCAACCCTTTTTTCCTATTTAATTAAGTTTATTTTATTTTATTTCAATTTTAGCCTATTATTTGAATATATTATTATTATTATTTCTTATTAGGGCCAATACCCCATTTGATTTGTTAAGACTATTAGTTTTAGTATTATTAATAATATTAATATCATTATGAGTTTTATTATTATTATTACTACTACTACTACTACTACTACTACTACTACTACTATCACTAATGGTACTTTTACTATTTCAAAGTAGGGTCGAATACCCTAATTTATGTTACTCTTGGTTTAGATTATTTTATCATTACTATTATTATTATTATTATTTTAATTTCAATTATTATTTCATTACTATTATTATTACTATTTTTATTAATAATGTCCTAATGATATTGTTAGCATTATTCTGGTAAAGGGGTCGAAGCCCTTATTTCACTTTGTTTTTGAGTAATGCCCTTTATTATTATTATTGTTATTATTATTATGGTTATTATTTTTGTTATTATTTGTATTATTTCCATTATTATTAGAATTAATTCTTCAAACCCTTATATTATCAACTTTTTCAATATTACTATTATTTCTATATCTCTAGCAAAGTTAGTAATTAGTTAATGTCATTATTATTAATATGTTATTATTTTATTAAAAAGCTAGTCTCAGAATAAGTTAGTAATAATAGTATTTTTGGTAAGAGGGAATCTAATTCTAGTTTTCCCTCATATAGGTGAGACCAGTCAAAGCCCTAAGGAGGCGTAGGAGCATACTCCAAGACCAGTGTCGTTTTAGGTAAGGGTGTAACTAAGGCCTTATGTGTGTTGATGTGCATTATATGTTTTATATATGTTGTTACTGTTGTATCTTATGCTTATCATTATAATTATTTTGTATATGGTATGACATGGAGTTGAAGTATATTGTTGTGTTATTATATGGCATGTGTACTATGTGTATGTGATAAAATATTGTGGTATGTGATGATTGGTTTGTGACCCTTTAGACATGCATGTGAGGGTGTTAATGTGGTTTGTGTGGGGGAAAGGATGAAAAAGGAGAATGGGAAAAGAAGTTGACCAAAAGGGAAAGAGGTTGACCAAGGAGAGTAAGTTGACAAAAGGGGAATAAGTTGACCAAGGGATGTGAGTTAACCTAAGTATTTTAATGATCCATGAGTGAAAGAATAAAATGAAAAATTTTAGGGTTTCATGTGGGAGAATCTAATCTATGGTTTTTTACGGGAAAATCTAGTCTGTGGTTTTGTGTGGGAGAATCTAATCTATAGTGTTGTATGATAATCTAATCTATGGTTTATATGGGAGAATTTAATCTATGGTATAACATGGGAGAATCTAATCTATAGTTTTTATGAGAGAATTTAATCTATGGTGTTACATAGGAGAATCAAATCTATGGTTTTGTATGGGATAATCTAAGTACGTAGGCAAGAATCTAGGGTTTTGCATGGAGGAATATAAGGTTTTGTATGGATGGATTTAGAGTTTGCATGGGCGAATCTAGGGCTTGCATGGGAGTTTAGGGTTTTGCATGAGAAAGTTTAAAGGTTTGCATGGGAAGGTTAGCATGTGCATGTAAGTAAAATTTACGTATGAAAAGTTAATTTGGTATGTAAGGAAAGTAATAGAAGAGTTATTTGAGTGTTTGGAAGTTTTGGGTGGGAAATAGTACGTAGGGATTGAGCTAGGGTTTGGGGTAAAAACCCTAATTTGAGGAGATGGTAAAAAGGAGAAATAAATGGTGGTAAGTGGAATATGAGAGAATGATGAAAATGATCAAGTAATGATGAGCATGATTGGTGTGGAAAAATAATAAGTGGAATATGAGAAATGGAAGGGTAACATATGGACACAAGGAAGCTAGGGTTTGTTGTGGTCAGTTAGGGTTTGGTGTGGTTACCTAGGGTTTTGTAACCACACGTATGATTGAGGTGTAAGGCATACTGATGAAAGTTGAATCTAAAGGTTGTGATGTATGGAGGATTAAAAATGATTTGGGTCATGTGAAGTGGAGTGGGATGGATCACAAAGGTTAAAATTAGGGTTTCAAGATAAAACCCTAGAGTAAGATGTGGAGTGGACTTGGTAGTGTAAAGTAGTGGGCCTTGAACCATATACTTAAGATTCGGACTTCTAATGTGAGATAGGATATGGAGGAGAGGATGCTGGGGCAAGTTGGGAGGAACATGAGTCTGATGATATGGAATGGGTCCCCTAGGGGGGATAAGCGTTGAGGAAATTAGTCATGCATGTCTAGGTTTAAAAATTGTAAATAAGATACGTAAAACATTAATCATGTAAAGTGGAAGAGTATTGAGCCAGGTCCACATCGATCCACCGGCATAATAGTGGCCAGATACCGAGGTATCCTATAGACTAATCCAACGGCATATAATAGTGGTAGGGTATGTTACCCTAAGTGACTGATCCACCGGCTATAATAGTGGGGGATCCCAAGCTCAATAAACCAAACCTTATAGTTTGCAAAGACATAGGAAAGACACTAAGTACTTACAGTGGAACACCATGCGAGTAGGGGCCAAACCGATCCACCGATATAAAATAGTGGTAGGGTATGTTATCCTAAGTAACTGATCCATCGGCTAAAATAGTGACCAAGCGCCGTAGTGCCCTAGAGACCGATCCACCGACTAAATAGTGGGGTTCCCATACTCTTGTGGACTTGATAAAAAGCATGGTGTGAAAAGAATTTCAATAAGAGATTAATTAAGTAAATAATCTGGACTATAACTGAACCTTTGTATTTTCACCTAAATGTTCATATGCCTTTATGTCATTATGTTAGACTTTATACTCTTTTTATTATTCTACATGGGTTATGTGATTTTATGTGTTGGCCTTACTCAATACGTAGCATACTGACCACCCTTTTCATGGGTGTTGCTCATTTCCACGAGTAGTTGGCCCTTCCGACTTTGTGCAGGTGGGCAAGACATCGGGCGGGACTGAGTGTTGAGCATGTTTCTGCTCAAAGTTCGAGATTGTCGTGGTTGTTTTCACTCTTCTCATTATTTTATTTCCCTTCTGTTAATTTTTTTTGTATCGGATTTATCCTTTTTGATTTATTACTTTGTATTGAGTATTTGAAATGAACCTTTTAACAATTGTACGATTATTTCTCTTTTTGGATATGAATTATAATTCTTTTATGCATACTCTGGATTTAAGTATTAATTAAAGTTTAACAAAAATTTCTTTTAGCCTTAGCACTTGGTACTAGAACGGTCGAAGAGAATCGATCTGGTGCTAAGTGTGGCGGTAGCATTTCCAGAATTCACAGGTTTTTAATTTAATTACTTCCGCTTAAAAAAATAGTGAATTTTAAGGTGTTATAGCTACTACCTCTCATCTCTCCCTTTTATTTCTCAGCTAATGCAAACACCATTTTCCCTCCTTCGCCGCCTCCTTGCCATCGCAAAAACATCCCAAGAAGCCACCACTAGCTAGACAAACCAAGACAACTACACCACCACTGAAAACTTGTGCCATTTCTCCCTTACTACTGGCCACCCTTTCCAACCATCCCCCTGCCACCATCTAAAACAATCGAACCTAACCCCTCCTTTTTGACTAACTCCACCACAACATTTTCTTCATTTTTCCTTCATTGCTACAACACTTTTCACCTTAGCCTAACCGACTCCTTTTCGGCATCTTTGGTAGAAGCTCCCCCCACCATTTTAGCAGTAACAATCGAAGCTCCCTCCTCCATTTTGGAAGCAACAACCAAAGATTCCTTCTCCATTTCACCAACCACAACCGCAACACCCTTCCTCCATTTCAGCACCTCCAACCTTACCACACCACCAGCTTTGACTTCAACCATGAAGGAAACACCCCCTTGTTTAATGCCAATGATATTTTATTATGATTTTCTTAGGTGATTTTCTAGTGGTATTGAAAGGGGAATAGGTTTTGCGAGCTTAGAGACTGAAGTCATTTTTGTAAGGATACTTGTCATAGTCAAGGGTCGCTGATTACTAAGCGTTATATATGATTTTATATTGTGTATGTTATTGTGATTATGATAACTAATATATGATTGTTGGTATTATGATATGCGGTTGAAATTATATGATAGAAAACGAGTAAGCAAGTTCACGCGATATTGTTATTTTATGTGGAAAAGCCTTCGGTGCGAAATACAGATGTATAATGGTTTTATCAACAGTATGATTAATGTGAAATGATTATGATGAGGTCTTTGGAGAAAAATGTGGATTTGGAAATAATATTACTAAACACATAAGATTCATATGAATAAGGGTTATGTTATTGATAAGGATATTTTGGTCAACGTGGGTTAAATATGGAAATCATTATGATGTAAGGTGTTATATCATCCAAATGTGCTAAGAAATTTATATGATGTGTTTAAAGTAGTTGTGAATAACCTAATTAGTTTAAATAATGTATGCAAATGGTTTGGTTTGGGAAGAGTAACACTAAAATGAGGATATTATTATCACATGTGCGAAATGTTAGAGTTAATATAAGTGTTTTGGGAATTTATATTAAATCTGGTAACTTTTTTTAGCACTAAATAAAAACTTATGATCAATTTGTGAAATTAGGATTTATAAGTAGGGATGGAAATGGGGCGGGTCAGAGACGGGGACCCCATCCCCATCCCCGAACTCGATAAGGAAAATAATCCTTGACCTGATCCCCGATTTTTTTGAACCACAAATTTGACTACTAACATTTGAACCACAAATTTGACTACTAACACTAGAATCACATGATATTGATAAAATTCTCTCCATATGCTTATACTTCTCCTCGTACTCACAAAACAATTCATAATATAGTTTACTCACATTATGTACCACTTCACCACACGTGCTCCCATAAATGATATAATAATAACAATTCAGAATTTTAACCCTAGACATGCATAACTAACTCCCTTTACCCTTATCCTCCAAAAGGATCCATCTCACATCATAAGACTCATGCACCTCCTAACTTGGTCCAATATTCTTTCCTCCTTACCCTAACTCACACTAGAGCCTATATCCCATGTATGTGGGTCAAGGCCCACTACCTTACACTTTCAAATCCACTCATCGTCTCACTCTAGGGTTTTATTCCGAAATCCTAATATAGGTCTAAGTGTCCCATCCTACTCCACCTCATACAACCCAAACTATTTTAACACCCCACACACCACAACCCTTAGGTTCAACCCTCATCATCACACTTTACTCACCAAGTACACGTGTGATTATGAAACCCTATGTAGCCACACTAAACCCTAACTGACCACATAAAACCTTAGCATCCTCCTTTTTGCATGTCACCTCTCCATTTCTCATATTCCACCCTTATCTTTCCATGGTGCTCATGCTCACCCCTCACATGATAATTTCTATCTTCATCTCATACTCCACTCACCCCCATTTACTTCTCTCCCTTTTACTACCTTCTTAGGTTAAGGTTTCCTTCCAAACCCTAGCTCAATCTCTTATACACCCCTATATTGTCCCACGTGCTATTTTTCTCCCAAGGCTTCCAATCACCCAAACAACTCTTCCATCACCTTCCTCGCACCCCAAATCAACTTTCCATACATAAATTCACCCCTTGAAGACTTTATACATCCCATGCAACCCTTCGAACTCTTTCATGTAAAACCCTAAACTCTCATGCAAAATCCTAGATTCTCCTATACAAAACCCTAGATTTTTCCATGCAACACCTTAGATTCCTCCATGCAAAACCCTAGATTCTTCCATTCATGGATCATGCAATATTTAGGTTAAACCCACATCCCTTGGTCAACTTATTCCCCTTTGGTTAATTTACTTTCCCATTTTACCTTTTCATCCTTTCACCCTATATCATCACATTACATAACCTAGCATGCATGTCCTAAAGTGCCACATCATATCACATCATAATCACAGCATAAATTGATTATACACATGTTATAAGATAACACATTAACATACCTCAACTCCAAGCTACACTTCACATATAATAGTTATAACGATAAGCATAAGATACATAAAATATCATGACACATGGCATACAAGGCATATAAAGCACATAACACACATAAGGCCTTACCTACACCATTACCTAATATGACGCCGGTCTTGGAGCACGCTCCTACGCTTCCTTAGGGTTTTGACTGGTCTCACCTATAAGAGGAAAAAACTAAGGATTAGGTTCCCTCCTATAAAAAAATACTAATATTTCCTATTTTATTCAAAGATTAGGGTTACAGATAAAATAATAATATAAAAGTATTAGCACTAACTAAATACTAATTTTGCTAAGGATAAAAGTAATAATAGTAATATTGGAAAAGATGATACTATAAGGTTTGAAGATTTTACCCTAATAATAATAATAATGATGATGATAATAATAGTAATAATAATAATAATAATAATAATAATAATAATAATAATAATACCAACAATGGAATAATTCGAAATAATATAAAATAAGGGCTTTGACTCTTCGCCGAAATAATAATAATAATAATAATAATAATAATAATAATAATAATAATAAATATTAATATTAATTGAAAATAATGTTAAATAGGGTTTTGACCCTACATTGAATAATAATAATAATAATAATAATAATAATAATAATAATAATAATAATAATAAAGACAAAATAGGGCTTCGACCCTTAATAGTGATAATAATAACCGTAATAATAATAATAGTAGTAGTAGTAGTAGTAGTAGTAGTAGTAATATAATTTAATTAAAATAAATAAAGCTTAATGAATTAGGGTTTAAGGGCTGAGAGGGTTTAGGGTACCACTGTAACACCCCAAAATTCACTACTTTTTTTTTGAAAAGCGGAAGCAATTAAAATAGAAATACTTAAAACTTGTGAATTCTGGGAATGTTACCGCCACACTTCGTACCAGACCGGTTCTCTCCGACCGTTCCAGTACCAAGTGTTAAGGCTAAAGAAAAGATTTACGTTAAATTCAAATTAACAATTCATAAAAGAATTTGAAAGATCTTACAACAAAATCAGAGTACGCATAAACGTTTATTAACACTTGTAACTTCTAAATAGAAATACATTTAAACAAGATAAAACCCGATGGGTCAAATTCCGGATTGCCTACTCACTCAAGTCAGGCCTGCCACCCCAAAACAGTCTCTGATCTTAAACCTGCACAAGAGGTCTGCTCCCCACCATCAGTGGATCATCACAGGACCCATCAACCAAGGTAGTATCAGTACGGGTCCAGTACTGAGTAAGGTGACTTGATCACTAAGGCCAACACATAAATACATAAATCATGCAGGACGTAAAAGAGCATATTCATAAATGCATATGATCAACCAGGTAAAAGTATAAAGGCCCATGAATAATCTGAATTAATCGCTTAATTGATCTCTTATCAGAATCCGATTCACACCATACTTTTTATCAAATCCATGCGAGTACGGAAGCCCCCACTATTATAGCCGGTGGATCGGAGGCACATAGGGTAACATACCCTAACCACTATTATAGCCGGTGGATCGGAGACACATAGGACTACGCGTCCTAACCACTATTCCTAACCGGTGGATTGGTTGGCTCCGGCTCGCATGGTATTCCACTGTAAGTAATAAATATCTTTTAAGCATTCTGGTTTGTGACTGTTGAGCTCAGGAACGCCCACTATTATAACCGGTGGATCGGTCACACATAGGACATCATGTCCTAACCACTATTATAACCGGTGGATCGGTCGTACATAGGGTAAAAACCCTAACCACTATTCCAAACTGGTGGATCGGTTGGTCCCGTCTCAACGATCTTCCTCTTTAGATAATTAATGTTTTAAGTATCTTATTCATAAGCTTTCACCATATACATGCACGAATCATAAATCATAAATTCCATATTCATCATCATACTTTATTCATCAATTACACATGTGCTATCACCAAACCCTAGACATGCACCATATACCCTAATTGACCCCCACAACCATAGTCAATCACTCCAAACCCTAATTCAGTCACCTCCATACCCTTATAATGTCTTACGTATTATTTTTCACCCAAAACATTCAAACACCCAAATAACTCTTCTATTTCCTCCCTTACATCCCAAATCAACTTTTCACGCGTAATTCCACTTCCATGCAAACACTAATCTTTCCATGCAAACCTTCGAACCTTTTTCATGTAAACCCTAAAATTCCACGTGAAGCCCTAAATTCAACCATGCAAACCCTAATACCACCATACAACCATCAATATCACCATATAAATCCTAATACCACCATACAACTATAATTACCACCATACAAACCTTAATATCATCATACAAACCCTAATACCAACATACATCCATTAATACCACCAGGTACACCCTAGATTTCGTCATACAAAACCTTAAATTCAAACCATACAAGACCCAAAGATTCAATCATATAAAACCCAAAGATTTGTCCTCATAATACAAATGATTAGAATCTCCCCTTCCATAACCACAAATTAGATTCTCCCATACAAGAACATAAGTTAGATTCTTCCACATGAAATCATAAATTAGAATCTCCCAAGCAAAACCATAAATTGAATTCCCCCAAGCAAATCATAAATTAGATTCCCCAATATAATATCATAAATTACATTTTCCCAAATAACATCATGAATTAGATTCTCCCAAACAAATTATAAATTAACTCTCCCAATCAAATCATAACTTAAATTCTCCCATATAATATTATAAATTACATTTTCCCAAATAACATCATAAAATAAATTCTCCCAAACAAATTATAAATTAACTCTCCCAATCAAATCATAACTTAAATTCTCCCATATAATATTATAAATTACATTCTCCCAAATAACATCCTAAATTAGATTCTCCCAAACGAACCATAAATTCTGCTCTTTCACACATAAAATCATACATTAGATTATTCCTTATAAAACCATAAAATTAGGTTAACTCACTTCCCTTAATCAAATTCTTTCCCCATCCTCCTTTTTCATCCTTCCTCTCACACAAACCACATCGACTTCCTCACATACACAACACATATCATCATACATAATTAATACACATACCATGCACAACATTCTTCAACTCCAAGTCATACCACATATAAAATATTTAATAATAATAAACAATAGATATATAACATGCGAAACACATAATATACATAAGCACATAAAAGGCCTTAGCACTCCTTACCTAAAACGACACCGGTCTTGGAGCACGCTCCTACGCCTCCTTAGGGTTTTGACTGGTTTTACCTATTATATCAAAGCATACTAGAATTAGACTCTCTTATATAATTCTAACTTATTTCGAGGTTTGATTTTAGGATGACATTTTACTATTCAATAATTAACTATAGGAACTAATATAATTAATTCACTTATTTTCTTTTGAAAAGGTGATAAACTAAGGGTTTCTACCCTTCTCCCAAAATAGATTTAATAATATCATAACTATGATGATGATAATAATAAAAATAATAAGAATAATAGTAATAAAAATAATTCGTAATATAAATAAAGTACAATAATATTAATGATACTTTTATTAATAGAATATTAGATATTAATGATATCAAAATTCTTAAAATTAAAAGTTGGATTTCTAACCATCCCACAATGATAAACATAATACTATTCAGAATTTTGATAATAAAATTAATAATGTATATATACTTATATTATATTTTAATAAAGGTAATAATGATAATATAATTAAAATAATGTTGAAAAATGTTAATAATGTTAATAAAATTAATAAATGCGAGGCATAATTAAAATTTAAGGCCTCTGCTATTCCAGTAATAATCACAGTATCAACCAAATAATTATACTAATAATATTATTATTATTAATATTATTAAGAATAACATCAATTATGTAAAAATCCAAGTAAATAGGTAAAGGCTGAGATAATTACTGTATCTTACTCAATAATACTCCCAGACCTGTAACCAAAATTTAGAAATTAGAATACAGTCAATATTACTAATAATAATTATTATAATAATAATAATTAAAGTTGAATTAATACTAAAATTTTGGCTAAAATTAGAATAATTATAAATAATTCGAAAATAAGTACTTAAAATGTCTATGGCATCACCTTGAGTTGGAGGATGTAGGTGGAACCGGCGGTGGTTCCCGGAGGTGGCTGGAAAATGGGTCTAAGGGGGCCAAAAATTAGGAAAATGGGTGATGGAGAGGAAGAAAATTAAAATATTTATATGGGGCTGTAGAGGATAGTTAGTAGGAGTTAATAGTTGGTTTAATAGGTGTTAGAAGTGGCGGATGTGGCGGCGGATGGTGGCTTAAGGTTTCGGGGTAAATATTCTGGCTAAATGGATAGCAAACTTTGCACGGTTACGGAGGCCCGTGCAAGAAGAATCGAAGGTTTAGAATGGTTTAGTTAGCTAGATGGAGTTTCAGGGAAGAGTTTGGAATGCAGAGGTGACGCTGAGGTTGACTATCGGAGCCGGACGGGGCGTCTGAATCTGCGGTGGCTGGGTTTCTTACTTAGGGTTTCGGGAAAGAAAATATTTCAAAAACATCCATAACTAGGATATATATAGAGTTTAGATGGGTTATTAGGGTTTTGGGGGTTGCCTGGGTGGTATTGTATGTTAGGGTTATGGTGGCCGGTGGCAGGAATCGACCGTCGATCATTTGGGTCGGGCCGAAATTTTGCGAGCCAAAAGAGAAGGAACGAGCAAGAGTTGAGGATAATTGATCGTTCCAAGTCAATTTTCGAGTCAAGAGGAAGAAAAAGAAGGGTGAATAGGTCGGTCAAGTTCCGCGTAGCCGTCGCCGCCATTATCGGGCGCAAGAGTTGCAGCGGCGGCGACGTCGGAGAAGAAGAAGGGAGGAGATGGGGGGGCTGGACCGGTTCGCGGGGAAGAAAGAAAGAAAAAGGGAGGGAGACCGGGCGGTCGGCCCGGGTCGAAGGATTATTAAACGCAACGCGGCGTTTTCATGAGGAACGTCAAAGAACGCGGCGCAGCGTGGGACGGTAAGGACACCGGTCGCGCGGGCTGGGCCGAGGAGGAAGAAGAAAAGAAAGACTGGGCCGCAGTTGTCCCAGTTCGGGGAAAAAGAAGAGGAAAAAGAAAAAGAAGAAAAATAAAGAAAAAGGAAGGAAAAAGGAAGAAAGAAAAAGAAAAAGGGAAAAAAGAAAAGGAAAAAAAATAATTAGGTTAGGGCCAATTTAATTAATCTGAATATTTAGGATATTTAAAGAAAATAATATTTAAATCCCTTTTTTTAGGCTAAATTAGGATTTTTAAAAGATTTTCCATAAATTCCATTTTAATTAGCAAAACACTCTAATTTTCTTCCATTAAATTATTTATAAAATTAATATTATTTTAAAACTATTTTCTCCTTATTATTTTAAATAAAATAATTTATTTAATTTAATTTCAAAATAAAATGCTTAATTAGCTAAAATACCCAAATTCTTTTCTAATAAAAATACTTATAAATTTCTTCTTGATTTGCCCTAATTAATTCAATTTAAAAATAATTTATTTAAATAATTCTTATAATAAATATCCTTTAAATGTAGTTTATAAAATTAGAAATTTTCGGGGCATTTCAACCACCTTGGGTTTGTGGTGACTGGTGGCACCAACGGTGGTGCATGGCGGCGGCGACAGTGGCAAGAAAAAGGGAAGAAAAGAGAGATAGTTGAATGCTGGGAAAAGGATAGGGGGACGAGGGTGGAAGTTGGGGTGGTAGAGGTTGCCCAGGTGAGGAGGGTTGGAATGAGGGTGGTGGTGCTACCAAAGGTGGCGGTGCACGGCGACAGTTGTGGTGGCCGAGAGTGGAGGAAATGGAGAAAGAGAGGAGGAGAGGGAGGAAGGGAAAAAGGAGGGTAGGAGGAGGTAGAGGAAGGTCTAAAGGGTAATTTGGGAGGTGTAGGAGGTGGTGGTTGTGGCGAAAGTGGTGGCAAATAGTGGTGCAAAGGGCGGTGGTGGTCGAAGTGTGGTTGACTGGGAAGGAGAATTTGCACGACCAGGGTGGCTCGTGTAAGGCAAATCGAGGGCGGAGGGTCGTGTAGTTAGGTAGAGGGTGATGCAGGGAGTGGCGTTGTGGGTGGCTCGAGCGGCAGCACTGGGCGACAACGACAACAAGGGTGCCTAAAAGGGCGGTGGCGCACAGGAGAGGTTTTTTTGGGCTGTAGGAAAAAGCTCGAGTCCAGGGCCAGTAAGGGGGTATTTATAGGGCCAACGAAGGGAATAAGGTCAGAGGGGAGATGACAGAATAGGGTAGGTAGGTGGGAATGCTCCGGCCGGCGGCGGTAAGCCAACGTAGGCCAGCTTGTGGCAGGGGATGATTGGTCAAGGGGAAGGGAAAATCGAGCGAGAAGAAGGAAGAGTTGGTTGGGTCGAACCGTAGGCGAGTCAATGGGGAAGAGAGAGGAGAGAGATTGGCCAGTCAACAGCGTGGTCGGCAACAAGAATCTCGAAGGAGTTGCAGGCTGCGACAGGGAAGGGAGAAGGAGGAAGAAGAAGATGGGGGCGTAGACTAGGTGGCTAGGAAAAAGAAGGAAAGAAAAGAAAAGAAATGGACCGGTCGGCTGGGAGAAGGAAAAAAACAAAATGCTGCATGTTGGGCTACATTGAAAGAGGAAAGAAAAGAAAGAGGGAAATGGGTTGTTGGGATGGCCCAAGTCGGGGGAAAAGAAGAGAAAAAGAAAAGGAGAAAGGAGAGGAAGAAAGAAAAAAGGAAAAAAAAAATAGGAAAAAGGAAAGAAAAGAAAAAGGGAAAATAAAAATAGGTTGGTTGGGTATTTGGAATATTTTGATATTTTGGGATATTTTAAATAATAATATTTAAATAAAATAATATTTAATTTCCTTTTTAGGCTAATTTAGGATTTTTAAAAGATTTTTCCTAAATTCCATTTTAATT
This sequence comes from Tamarix austromongolica, assembly GCA_039764185.1. Classification (NCBI taxonomy): domain Eukaryota; kingdom Viridiplantae; phylum Streptophyta; class Magnoliopsida; order Caryophyllales; family Tamaricaceae; genus Tamarix; species Tamarix austromongolica. The sequence continues at coordinate 58,177,983 of CM077809.1, forward strand.
AGCAAAACACCTAAAATTTTCCTAATTAAAATATTTATTATTTTCCTCTTGATTTGTCTTAATTAATTCCCTTTTATTTTAATAAAATAATTTATTTAATTAATTTTCCTATTAAATCCTTATTTGGCCAAAATTTCTAAAATTAGGGTTTTGGGGCATTTCACACATGCAGTACCTAAAGTAAAGCATGTCCATATGAAATATTTTAGTCAATAGTGCATGTGGGTACATACAGTAGTAGCATATAACATATGAGACATGTGCTGGCATACTATAAAATGTAAGGTCAAGGGTTCATTCTTATAAGTATATGACTGGACAAGGCAACACATAAGGTACGAGCATATAACAAATCATGAACGCATGGTGAGTAATACAACTATTCTATAATATAGCATTATACTCATAAAGCCCACATGTGGTTGACATAATAGATCATATGATAACTAGGTAAGGATAGCTTTCACATGGTAGCACAATTGTAAAAAGACAAATGAGTGACATGCTTAGGATAATGAAATATAAGGTCCATGAACAAATGAGAATAATCAATTATTATAATTCATTGTCATGATCACAACCATTTTATTATATTATCTTGAGGACAGATACTCAAAGAAATCATAATAATTAATCTAGTACTAGAATAGTACCAGCCTTAGCTGGCCCATCCAAAAACTTAAGCAGATCGCCAATAAATAGGACACCTAATCACTTAACTATGCATACTCCTTTATCGGGCCAAAATATATCAAGATACCTATAGAATAGAAGAGGGCCTCTCTAAACCTCGTAAGACATCCAGGATTAGTGGATCACAAAAGAGAAAGACACTAAAATAGTACTAAATGAATACCAAATCTAACTCAAATAGCTACATCGAGTGGTACAAGTCTTAACTCAAGATCTTTCACTTTAAGTGATTAATATTTTATTTTAATATTTAACCAATCATAAATTAACAATACTTAATCAATTCCATCAACATAATAAATTTTCATTATTATATCCATTCCAAGTGGTTTTAAAACCGATCAATTTCGAGTGACATTAAACTTGATCTAATCCAAGTGGCATTAAAGCCGATAAGTTTCAAGTGGTATTAAAGTCGAATAATTCTATGGCATAAAATCCGGCATAGAGGTATCATAGAATTTCAATCCATACTAATATGATTTTCCAAACCGATTATAATTGAGACACATTAGAACATACTCTAACATCACTAAATATTTCATAATTAGCTAAACATGTTAACCACATAGTCAAGTTCAACCCTTCACATACTCAAACATATGCAATAATCAAGAGGCATACTAACATGTGTTCGCATTAAAGTTATAAACTCATAGATACATAGAATTACCACACAAAAACATAGTATATACTTGACATACTAAAATAACAAAAAAACATACTCATCACCTTCCACTTTAAGAAGACATACATCCATGATTCTGCCATAATTAAAGGTAAGTAATGAGTTACCTAAATTCAAAGCAAGCTAAGCAAATTGAGAAAGATAGAAAGATATCGAGATCTCAATAGTCCACGATAATGTTTTCCTAGATCGATGATAGAAATCATAAGGCTAGGTTAGAAACTACCATATCGATCAATAATTCAAGTATTATAATTTAATCAACAAAGAAAGACACATATGTTCTTTCTTGGAAAATATGTCAAAACCCTAAGACTTGCAAGCATATCTCTATTAAGATATAAAATTAAATATTAACCAAATAGGGTTTAACACATATAAGTTATGGCATTTCAAATTGATTTTGAAAAATGGAGAAAGGACAGTAGAGTATAAATTAATTTTATCGAAAATGACTACCTAATTTTGTTTTAAGATCAGAGAGATAGACCGACCATTTTTAGAGAACCAATCCAACCCAATAACATAAAATACAATTCAAATGATTTTAAATATAATCTAGCAATTTACTAGGTGAAAGAAGCATAAGCAAATCATTTTTATAAAACCATCTCCAAACATTAGGGTTTTTATACCCGAACTACAAACCAACTAATTAACTTTGATTACCTCAAATTACTATCTTTAAAATACAATTAAACTAATTTGAGATGTATCTAGATAATCAATTCCAAAAAAAATTACGAGTAGCCAATTTAAGATAATCATTGCCTAAAAATTAGGGTTTTAAAGTCCAAGATACAAACTCAGACAATTCAAATCAATTAATCCAAATTTAAGGTGTTATAATGTAATTAAGTTCATTTCAACTATTTCTATAAATTTAATTTTGGAAAAACAACTAAACAAATGACTAATTTCATAATTTCATTTGAAATCTAGGGTTTTAGGCCCAAAAATACAATTTGATTGAATCTTATAAATTTATTTAAATTGAATGTTTAGAAATGCAATTAGACATATTTTATAATATATTATATAATTAATTAATCAAAATAAAATAAAATAAATACCTAATTTAACACCATTAGTGTTTTTGAGTCTCAAAATGCTAATATGGTCAATTCTCATTAAAATATTTAAAATGATGGTTAGGGATTGCAATTGAATGTATTATAATGTAAATTATATAATCAATCAAATAATATAACTTAATTAAACAATCTAATTGAGATCCGTAAGAGTTTTGAACTAAAAATCCAATTTCGATCGATTTCACACAATTTTCCTAACTTGGCACTTCCAACATGAAATTAAATATATTTCAAAGTATATTGTAAAATAAATTGAATTAAACAACTCAATTATGTAATTCAATTTTTTTACACACGGATTTTGACCTATAAATTCAATTATGATTTATTTCGTATAAATTTCTCAAATTAACAATTCCAATATTAAATTAGATACATTTTACATTATATTGTATAATTAATTTATCAAAAATAGATTAATCAAACGAATCTAAAAAATCCATACATAACCGGGTTAAAATTCCGATTTTCACAAAACAACCACATATACTACAATTAACCACTCTAAATCAATCATACAACATCTATATACATAATTAAACAACCAATTTATCTTATCATAAGCCAATTCATACAAAATTACTCAAAAAAAAAGTTAGGGTTTGGGGTACTTTATACTGAATGGAATCTACAAATCAAAGCCGGTGAAAGCCATGGAAGCTCTATTGGAGGTGAAAGAGCATTCGTCGGTAGTCGGGCGACGCTGGAGGTGGCTGAACATTGTTGCAGCTGGTAGCTCTGCTCCTTGGTGTCGTGGTGAGCCGATGTGCTATTGCTGCTCACTAGTGGAGGTGGTGGCTAAGGCTAAGGCAGTGGACGTTTGACAAACTCAATGAATGCCTCAAAAGTCTCTTCAAGACAACCCACGACCGTTAAGCGCCATTAATGACTAACTAGCTGCAAGACAGAAATTGTGTTACGGCTTTGAGCCTTCCTAGCTAACTAGCACATAGTGCACATAATTCACATTTGCAAGGCCACCTAAACTACTCGTACTAGGTTCCTCACAAGTTAATCTAGGTTGAAATAAAACAAGGTTTTCTTAAATGTAAAATAGACCGTAGAAATCAGATGAGGGATCGTTGAAAACTGAATTTTGAAAATCAAAACTCGGTAATCAAAACCTAATGTTATGATATCAACTTGTAACACCCCCAAATTTACTACTAAAAATGTTTGTTTAACTGGAAGCGTATAATCAAATATTTGGGTGTTATCGTCGTAATTGACATAAGTTAGGTTTATCCTACCATCCTTATGTCAATCACAAGGCAAAATAATTAGAAATTTTAAAATATGATTACAAAGAGATGAGACAACTTTTATAAATCAAATAAGTTTTTAGAGATTAACTCCGATTACAATATCAAAAATATATCCAAAAAGGGATCACATGGAACTAAGAGTCCAAAAGGGTTTATGGGTAAAACTATCAATCGGATAACATGACTCTACATCCAACCCTGATATGAAAGAATCACTAATGCACATATATCGCATCAAAAGCTATGAAATCATCAACCTGATCCTCATCAACCTGCACATAAGCATCTGGGTCGTCTACTCATTGGATTGGGCAGCACTCATGAAATGGATGATCAGTATGCTACGTACTGAGTAAGGTAACGGTACTGTCAAGCAGGATTACACATAATACAATAATTCTTATAAGCAAATCATACATGCACATACAGAAGAAAGGTAGATAAGAACCGATTTCAAGTCTTTCATTAGATATACCATATTCTAATATTTTATTTGCGTTGAGTTCAGCAACCCCACTATTCTTAAACTGGTGGAACAATCTGAAACACCTATCGGGGACAGGACACCCAAGACACTATTATAATTTAGTGGAATGGAGACAAAACCTCTTGGAGTAAAAATACTCTTGAGCCATTATTTATTAAACCGGTGGAACTGTCTAAAGCACCTCTTGGGGACAAGACACCCAAGCCACTATTATTATCCGATGGAATGGACTCAACACCTCGGTCCTGAATCACATAGTCTTTCACTTTAAATGATTAGCATGTTTTCATTTATACTTTAACTCTTAATTGTATTTTCATTCACATTGAGTATGGGGCCCCACTATTCTTAATCCAGTGGAATGGATTGGAGCACCTCTTGGGGACAAGACACTTGAGCCACTAATATTATCCGGTGGAACAAAGCTATATAAACACCTTGTCTCGACCCAATCGATCTTTCTCTTTACATGATTAAAATCTTATTCAGAGTTGATTATATATTATCAGGCCAAACTCGAGACATACAATTAAACAAATAAGTATGACCACTTATTTTATCCTCAAATGATCATAATACCCTTAGGGTAATCAAGACAATCATATTCTCCTAAAGCTTTATAAAACCCAAAGCATATGCATTTCCACTTATCATCCAAAGTACATATCCTTAGTTTCCCATAGATATTTTGTAACCAATATTATACCCAAACATGTACTTACATGATTTCATTACTCCTAAGAACATCATCTCATAGCATTTTCATAATTAAATTATTAAATACCACATATTTAATACAAAGTTATACATTAACAACACAAGGACAATACATGGAGCACATAAAACTCTAGCTATGACATGTATCATTTCTTTCCCATAGGTATCTTGTATCCAATATTATACCAAATTATGAACTTGCATAATTTCATTTCTTTCAAGAATATCATGTCATAGTATCTCCATACTTGAATTATTCAATATAATATACTCAACACAAAAGCATATACAAAGATACAATGTTGCATGGTCAGACGATGCAAGGGTTGCACGGATATGTAATAGAGTATCTGAGTGTTTGCACAGCCGTGTAGTAGGCCATGCATAGGTCGTGCACTTTGAAACTCTGCAACGATGGAGGGGGAAGAGAAGGGAAAATAGGCGACGGTCGGTGATGGTGGTCGGTGACGGCGAGGGGGAAGGTCGAGGCGACCTTGGTGGTCAGTCCACCAACAAATGGATGGCTAGTGGTGGCTTGGGTGTTGCTCGGTGGTGGATTTGGTGTTGCAGTGCTAAAAACAAGGATGATGGAGGAAGAAGAAGGATAAATGAGAAGGAAGAAGAGGAGAAGGTTGGAGAGTTGATGGATGATGATAAAATGGAGGGTTGGAGGGGTAATTATACTAGTAGGTGGCGTGCTAAGGAGGAGACAAGTTCAGAGAAGTGATGATGACAATGATGAAGGAAAATCTGTTGAGAAGAAGAAAGGAGAAAGAAAATGATGGAGGATGGTGATGGCTGAGAGGGATAGGAGTCAGGTAGAGGCACAAGGGAAATGATGATGAAGGGGAAAATTTGCAAGGGACAAGAAGAAGAAGAAGAAGAAGAAGAGGAGGAGGAGGAGGAGGAGGAAGGCATGAGGGATGGCAGGGCTGGCAAGTGATGGTGATGGGCATGTGGGAGGCAAGTGGATGGTGGTGGTGTAGAATTTGTAAAACTTCTCACGCCAATCTTTCGACACAGAGAAGAAGAGAAAAGAAAAGAAAAGAAAAGGAAGAGAAGAGAATAAAGGAAGAAAAGAAAAGGAGAAAGAAAAGGAAAACGAGGGAAGGCTAAGGAATTAGGATTATATTAGGAACTTTGGGATTAGCTAAATAATTTAGATTAGTGGAAATTTTAGTAGTTTTAGTTTTTAATTAGAGTTTAGGGATTAAGAAAATTGGTTAGGGCTAACAATAAGGTCTCTTGAGATTAGAGTCAAATTAGGGCTAATGATACAGAACTAGGTTAAGAAATTTTGTTGGGCATTACAGGGTAATAATGGTGTGGTGCTTGTTCGGCCTGGCTCAAGAGTCGTGGTAGTGTTGTGGTTTGAGAATGAAGGAGTGAAGGCAAGAGAAAGGTTGGTGGTTGGGGGTTCTGGGTGTTACGTAGAAAGAGAGCATAATGGGAGATCGAAAAGAGAAAAGAAAGGAGGGGGTTCGGTCAGGTTGGGTATCTTTTTTTCTCTCTACTTATACACACATGTTAGAGGATACAAGATATAAGAAATATTAATGAGTGATTTTTATCTAAAACTCATTTAACGAAAATCATTTTGTAAAGATCCGAGAGTATAAAATTAATATAAAAGATATTTAAAAAGTTTTGGAAGAAAATATCAACTAGCGCGAGAATTCTTATTATTTATAAAAATGCATAATATGACCTCACAAATTTTAAAACTATATCAAGAAATATTTAAATCAAATTATAAGGAACTAAGATTAATTTAAATGATTTATGAAAAAAATCATTCGTGAACCAAAAAGGGTTAAAATGAAAAGAATATCATAAATAAGTTGCAAAATTTCTTTTAATTTAAAACTTTTTTACGATCTTAATGACCTTGTAAAAGATATAAATTCATAGGCAAAAATATTTTCTACAGATAAAAATCATTAAAATGATTTCACAATTATAATAGGAATTTTTATAATGTAAATAAGTTATTTCATTAACGAAGCATAAGTCCAAAACAAAGTTGTAATCACACAGGCATAATAAAAAATGAATCTAAAACATTAAAAATAAAAATACAAGAAAGAACAAAAAGTATATTTAAAAAAATCAAAATCATATGAATATAATAAAATAATGGTTGTGAACGAATTTATCTAGAATGCCTTGTAATGACAACGGTTAAATAAATTCTAATATGAACTTGAAACCATTGATAAAATCACAAAACAAATTAAAATTAAAATAATTAAATATTTTCATCAAATTATGATAATAAAATAATTAAGGCTAATAAAATTAAAATTTAAAAATACGGGGTATTACATGAGGTGCTATATATTATGCTTCAACTATAGATAATGTAACACTCAAGTGCTTCTTGCTATACTTACTACTAAGGATTCTCTAAGAAATTGGCATGTTCCCAAAGTGCTCTTTCTATCAACCTTATACCCTACAAAGTGAGCGGCGAAATAGCCTACAAGGTTTGGAATGGTATTACTAGGTTATAATAATCTTAAGTTATATGTGGCAGTTAGATACTTGAGAATTCTCTTAAACGTAGTTATATGAGTTTTTTTTGGGATTAAATTAAAATATAGCACATAAGCATACACTAAATAATATCAAGTCTAGATATAGTGAAGTAAAAAATTGATCCAATCAAACATCGATATCGTTTTTGATCAACTCTTTACCTTCTTCATTTATGTCAAGCTTTGTGGTAATGGCCTTGGGAGTACTGCAAGGCTTACTCTCATTCATTCCAAACTTCTTGAGCAATTCCTTTGCTTATTTTATTGATTAAAAAAAATCTTCCTTTGATTGCTTGATTTGAAATCGAGGAAGTATGTCAAATCATCCATCATGCTTATTTTGAACTCACTACACATCAAAGTAGAAAATTCCTTACACATGGACTCATTAGTAGCACCGAATATTATGTTATCAACATATACTTGTACAATCAATAATTCATTTTTGGTTTTCTTTAGAAAAAGAATTTTTATCAATTTTAATTGTTTTAAATTCTTTTTCCAAAATAAATTTACTCAAGCTCTAGGAGCTTGTTTCAAACCATATAATGCCTTATTGAGTTTGTAAACATGGTTAGATTTTGAGTCATTTTCAAAGAAAGGAATTTTATTCACATATACCTCTTTTTCACTAAAATCATTAAGGAAATAACTTTTAACATCTATTTGATAACATGTAAAGCACATGGATGATGTAAATGCAAGAAAAATACATATAGCCTCGAGTATATCTACGGAGGAAAAGGTTTCCTCAAAATCAATGCTTTACTCTTGGTTGTTTCCTTTGGCAACCAATCAGAATTTATTTCTAACCACAACACCACCCTTGTCGAGCTTGTTGCTAAAGACCCATTTAGTCCCAATGATGGGTCTATTTGGATTCAAAGGGACTAGTTCCCAAACTTAATTTCTTTCAAATTAGTTAAGCCTATCTTGCATTGCCATGATCCATTTTTCATCATTCATGGCTTCCAAGTGAGGCTTAGGTTCCATTTGAGATAGAAATGCTAAATGATTGCAAATTTTACTTAGTGATGATCTCATTGCAACTTCCCTAGTTGGGATATTGAGGACGTCCATAGGCATATCTCCATGCTTGAGGAATATCCCTTCTTAATTCATCATTTTATTGATCAATTGGAGAATATTATTCCTTTTATTTTTCTTTATTTTTGTTGTTGTTATTTTCAAAAGCAACATGTAAAAATTCATCAACTAACATTGATCATTTGTTGAAGATTTGGTAAGTTTTACTATATAAAGAGTTGCTAATGAAGATACCTCTATCCACTTTAGAATCAAACTTAACCAAATTAATTTTTTTTCCATTGTTAAGGTTAAAGCATTTTCTACCAAATGTGTGGATGTAACCTAAAATTTTTTCAAACCTTTTTAAAGATCTTAAGGAGATTTTTTCAAGATGTAACAGATGAGTACTCTATTTATTACATAATTTACGGCAGCAACGACTTTGGTCCAAAAATATTTTGGGAGCTTAGAATCATATAGCATGGTTCTCATGACCACCTCTACGGTTATATTCTTCCTTCCCACCATATCAATTTTTTATGGTATCCTTAGTGCCAAAAAGTTGTAAGTAATGTCATTTTGATCATAAAAATCCATAAAGGATGCATTCTCAAACTCCTTTTCATGATCAAACCTTATAGTATGAATCATAGTTCCCTTTTATAATTGAATTTTATTAGAAATAAATACAAAAGCTTTACAATCATCATCTTTAGTAGATATAACAAATGTCAATCTATAACATGAGAAATCATCTATAATGATTAGCACATATCTAGCACCACCCATGCAATAGGTCCTAGTAAGCTTGAATAGATCCATATGCAAAATTCAAATGGTCATGACATTTTTGGGTTTAAAGGAAACCTTATGCTGCTTTCCTTATTGACGTATATTGCATGATCGATCTTTTGTAAATTTCAACCTTTGAAGACCATGAGTTGGTATTTTATAGGAAGTTTTTTTTAATGAATTCATGCTATCATGTACAATGCACTTATGCCACAGTCATGTATCATTGTCAATTACACTTAGACATGCATTGTGTAATTTATTTATTTAACATCAAGCATACACACATTGTTAATACGTGGGCATATCAAGATAATGGATTTATCTACTTCATTTGAAATCATGTAATATGAATTTGAGAAATTAAATAGAAATTCTTTTATCACATAGTTAAATAATACTAATCAAGTTGTGTTTAAGGCCATCTACCAAATACACACCGTTTATAAAGGGTTTAGAGTAACCAATAATAATGCTATTGACACCAATTATATTTCCTTTCGAGTTGTATCTAAAGGTCATGCTTCCACTATCATATGGAGTTAGCGTTGAGGACATGGTCCGATCACCCGTCATGTGCCTTGAGCATCCAATGTGTAAGAATTATTTGTAGGGATGTAAACGGGGCGGGTTTTACCCGAAACCCGACGGATTTTTTCCGACGGGTACTTAAACGGGTACGGATACGAATATGGATAATGGATTAAAATACCCGTCGGGTTCGGGTACGGATATGGGTATGGGATATCCATACCCGTACCCGTAACTATATCCGTATCCATATCCGTATCCGTTTACCCGATATATAATTACTCTTTTACCCTTAATTTTAAAATAAATATAGTATAAATTAAGGTTAAAATTGTCATTTGACTTAACTATAAATGAGTTTATCCATCGGGTAATGAATTTATGCATTGGATAATATCCATTAACGGGTAAACGGATAATCCGTCGGGTAATGGATATCCAATGGATACGGATATGGATATGCTAGCGGATACCCGTTCGGGTACGGGTACGGATTTTCTTATCGGGTATGGATATGGGTATAGTATACCCGACCCGAACCCGCCCCGTTTACATCCCTAATTATTTGTAGCTTCTTGTTTTCACTTTGAAGCATTCTTATAAGCATAAATTTTCTATTTTAGGTACCCTTTTAATGGTTCCTTATTGAGTTAGTGTTCAATTCATATGAGATGGTCCCTTTAGGTACCTACACCTTCTTAAATTTTAAAACCATTTTAGCAGTTTTGGTAAAACTACATGATGAAGCAACATGAGCAGATTTACTACACATATTACACAAACTATTTTTCTTATGAGTAGAGGTAAATTTTGCATTTTTAGCTTGCCTACACATTGTAGATGAATGTCTACCTTTCCCACACACATTACAATCACTTAATGTAGGATAAGCATGCACTTTATGAGCTTTGGAGGATTTTATAAAGAAATTCTTTAGTGTTTGGCACTTAATTATCTTATGGTTCCCATAGCTTAAGCCCTCATGATCCTTACAATATTGTGGATCATCTAACAATACATTTAATCCTTCTTCACCTTTGGTGAAGGTATATGCAATCTTTACAAATTTATCACATTTAGCTTGTAGATCAACTATCTTAGATTGAAGTTGATCTATCTTGACTTTTTTTTATTACATCTAATAAATTTTTAGTATGCATTAAATTCATTTACCTTTTTAGCTAGCTCGGATTTCACAAGAAGCATGTGAAACTCAAGAAGAACATTTTTATTTAATACAAGTGTGTGTGTTCATTCAAGTGATTAAGCAACTTCTTTATGTAAGGAATCATGTAAGGAGTCATTCAAGACACATAGCAAATAATTTTAAAGGTAGAGTGAGTTGGATTATAATCATTATCATCATCATCAAAGCTTGTAAAGGAGATAGAGGTTGGTTGTTCCTCTCCTAGAGCCATAGAATAGAGGTTAGAAACTTCTTCCTCTTCATCAAAGGGTTCACCTTCACTTTCACTAAAGGCATCTATGACTTTTATTAGTCTTTGCTTTCCTCTATTGTTGTTAATATTTCCCTTGTTCTTTGTCATTTATTTAGTTGTTGATATTTCCCTTGTTCTTTGCCATTTGCTTAGTTATTTCACTTCTAAACTCATAGCATTCACAGATGATATGCTCGGATTTTCCACAATCGTAGCACTTGATCTTGTCATCCATTTTGGCTTCTCTAGGCCTTCTTGTGTTGCTTTAGGATGTCCTTCTCATTCTTCTATTTTCCCTCCTCTTCACTAGAGGAACCTTTTGAATTGAGTTGTTATAAAGTTCACTTCTTCATCATCCATAAGAGATTCCTTTTCCTCTTCACCACCTTCCTTTTCTACTGTGTCTTCAATCACTTCTTGTTGTCTAGAGGAAGTTGAAGCTTTTAGAGCTAGAGGATTTTTATTTATTTCATCTAATTTATCTTCCAGCTTTGATTGTTGAACCATGAGATTCTCAAAGAGGTCTTTAATGGTCATTTTAATTAAGTCTCTAGCTTCTTTAATGGTGATCACTTTGGGACTCCAATCTTTTGTAAGAAATTTCAAGATCTTTCTTATTTGCTCTTCTTTAGTGATTTCTTTCTTCAAAACTTTGAGATTTTTTATAATGAAAGTGAAGCAGTTTCTCAGGTTGTTGATGCTTTCATCTTGCTTTATACTGAAGAGTTCATACTCCCTAGTGTGAATAGGATTCTTTGATCCTTCACTTGCTTTGTCCCTTCATGGGTATGGACAAGCTAATACCATATCTCTTTTGTGGCGGAGCATAAAAGATTGTGGTGGTACTCCCTTTCTCCAAGCCCATATTAAAGAATCATGATGACTTTTTCGTTGAAAGTGAGTTTTCTCTTTTTTGCATCAATGAGATCATCCCTCATCTTTTTAACTATTTGACCATTAACCTATTTAGTGATCTTGATTGGCCATTTAGGTGATTTAAAAGGCCATAATATTTTGATTTGATGAAGAACATCATTCTATTCTTCCAGTAGGTGAATTTCTCACTGTTGAATAATGGTGATTTTATTGTGGAGTTGCCTTCATTTAGACTTATAGAATCTATTCCGCCTGTAAATCTTTTTCACCTATGATTGTTTAATCCTTTACGAGATGCCCTAGCTTTGATACCAATTGAAAGAACACTAGAGGAGGGTGAATAATATTTTTGGAATGGAAATAATAAATAACCTTTTAGATTTTAAATAGCAACATACTGTTATTAATGATCACTCTTCTCTTGGTTTATGAGCCTTAAAATATCAATGACCCTCTAAGAGATGATTTACAACTTGGCCTATTTAACTTCTTTATACTCTCCATAAGAATATTTCAAGAATGATAGGCAAACACTCACTAACCTTTTGTAATGAATTTTATACGGTGGTTGTGATCATAATATATTCTCACCAAGAATATAAGATACGAAAGTATAGAACTTTTAGATAAGATGTAATATAACTAGATGCAATAAAAGAGATTATAATTTAAAGCAATTCTAGCTAAGAGAAGTGAGCAACGAAATAAAAATTATGAATTTGAAACTTGAGAGAGTTTGAATTAGAAATTGTGTGTTTTAAAAGTAGATGATGAATTGCACACTCAATATAGTTGAAAAGTAGTTGTAATAAATGTAAGGCTCACCTTCATCGTATAACCATTAGATACAAAAATCCCCCGAAAAGTTGTATCGTTCAACAGGTAGAAAATCAACATTTAATGCTCATTAGTCGATTGTTTTGGCTGAATTAGTCGATCAGTGGTTCAACCTTGTTAACTAAATATGTTTAAAACTAACATGGAAAATTATCATTACACAACCCAATTAATCGATTTTGTGTAGTGTCGACTTGATCTTCTGAATATATATGATCAATGACATGATTTAGTGAAACTAATTGATCTATTCATGTCACCAATTAATCTATTTATACTAGCTAATTGATCGGTTTGGCAAAACCAATTGATAATTTTAAACAAAGACGAATGAACTTCTAATGGAGTGAAACCCATATACTAATTGGTCAAACCTATCAATCGATTTTCTCAGACCAATTGATCAATTTGTCAAAAACCAATCGATAAATTCAAAGATAAACGAATGAATTTTTATAGGAGTAAAATATATATTATGGTTAATCAAACCAATTCAATTTCCTCAAACCATTCAATTAATTTGGTGTAACTATTGATCCATTTGAATTTAACTCATTTCGTACTTTTTGATTAAATTGATCGACCAATCGACTGGTTCCGACTAGAACTAATGAATAAGTTTTAAACACTTCGAAATATTAGAAAATAAGACCAACTATGAATTCATATGAAGCGAATTGCCAACAATAACTGCGGCTACAAATTTTGCACCTATCGCACCACACAAAAAGAAAGGTATCGAATCCGCAGAAACTGCACCTATCGCCAACGATAATTGCGGCTACAAATCTTGCAAACGTTAAACAAATATCCTTTGCTCCAACATAAATGACGACAGCAATTGAATCGCTCATTTACTACGTGGAACCGAACATTGAGTCCAGATGTCATGTCAGCCACATGATTCCTCGGCCTTGCTCAACAGGACCTCGGCCTTCCGTTTTTTGGTCTCACCAACCAGCCTTTTGATGCATGTGATATATCCATCAACATCAAATTTTCTTTTGCATCCTGCATAATTCATATATCGTATTTTGCCAAAGACTGGCCTCTCCCTCCAACCCTGAAAGACATCTCAAAGAAATGTGTCATAATCCCGAACAAGTGGATCCATACCCAAGGGGAATTTTGGGGGGGGGGGGGGGGAAGAGTCCTGAGTCTGAATCTTCAAAATAGAAGAATAAGAAGAAAAGTCAGACCTGGTCATGCACACCACAAATTGACCACATGCAACCAACATATCCGTTTGGGTCCCGTCCGTCTATGTGATACTGCATAACACATTTGGAAAAAGGAATAAGCACCACCTCCATGAAGACATCCAATACCCGATCCAACTAGAAGGAAACTACCTTGTCATTAAGGTAAATTGCTATCGCTAGGGCTTCAACAGGTCCACTTGTCCATTCAAGAATCTTTTTTGCCCAATACATCCTGAAAAGCATATGGCACTATGACTGAATGGGAAAATAACAGCAACTCAGTTAAGCAAACAAAAAAGCAGAGAGATACAGATGGTTGCTTGCCGCATAAAACCATGCATTTTCCCACAATGAACCATTTCCAGCTGAGAAGCATTCCAGAGCTGTAAACAGAAAACATGCAATCGAATAATAAGCTAACGTCTGGTCATCAATACTGCAGCCCAGGAAGCATCAAAGACACGGGTTTCATGTATAAAACATGCTTATGTTTTTCATTATTCAACACTCATTGCTTACTTGGTCAGCAGTCTGTGCCTTCTCCAATTGGTCCTTCCTACAAATTAAACATATTGTTTAATTGCAGATTGTACCAGAAACAAGATGTGCATAAATAAAGACAAAAGTGGGCAGTAGATTGTCCTGCACTCACGTATATAATTGCTCTCGTACATCAGATGCATGTTCCATCAAGGTTTTACGAGCCCACTCCCACGCACCTTGAAGTGAATCATAGTGCGGCTGATAGTAGCAGAAATTGTCAGCAAGTTCTCTTCTGACGATAAGTTCCTCCAAGAATGCATCAACTGCCTTGTAACACAGAAACAAAATAATGAATGAGATGCCAAACACTGTGGCATAGAAAGAGCATGTTCCCTGAAAGGCTAACCACAAACCTTAGGACAATTTTTTCTGACATTTTGTGCCTCCCAGGCACATCTCTGGGCAGAAATCTGTCCGAAATGCAAGTATGGCGAGAGGCCAGAAAGAGCTTTCCGTTTTAATGGATTATTCCTATCTGTATCATAGTTCTTCAGCCTTTTAGTCAAGAATCCATCTTTGCTTCCCATCAATACCTCCATCGCAGCAGTTTCACCAGGTTTGCACCACTCAATCTCAGGGATTTCTGCCCCCTTCCTGGCCATAACATGTTGAAGGACGCATGAGCTTATGGCTTATAGATTTAGGTACTGTTTGGTAAATTAATATTTTATTTAAATATAATTCAAGGGATGTGCATTGATATTTTTGGGTATGTATTTAAATATTAATTTATTTGTTTAAAGTTATAAAAATAATGACACATCAGAAATAATATTGAGATGAGATGAAAATAATATGGTTACCTAACTGTACCTCAAAAAACGCAGGGAAATAAAAAAACTTCCAGGGAAACCCACCTCAAGTTATCTTCAACGAGTTTGTCCCAGTCCATGGCGATTGGCGCTGGTGAAACCCATCTACAAGTAGGAGGATGTAGTGTTGGAAACTCAATCAAGTACTCAGCAAGCAACTTGTTTATCTTTCCTCTAATTGTTTTTGCACCATACTCCAGTTTGTTTGACGCTTTCCAAACAGGGACTACATTGTGTGCATCAACTTCGTGAACCGACACCGAAACGCCCACCCTCTCGCAAATTTCATCTTTATGCTTTCTGATCTCCCTCAATGGGGAGAAATCTGTAACTAAAAGCGAAGCCCCACAGTCTAATAAAAACTTGGGAATTGTCTCAACGGCTTCCCCCTGTAGAATTAAATACAGAAATAACTATAAACGTATGAACGGCATGGCAGTTACTAGCATAGAAGCATTTTGCAAGCACGACCATCTTTGCTACACTCTACAAGTAAACTAAGCCTTATTTTGCAAGCATCTTTGCTACAAGTAATGGAATTTACGCTAAATACTCAAAAATAAAGCTATGACCGGGTAATGGAATTTAGCCTGCAAGTAAACAATTCTTGAATCGTAGAAATGGAACAGAACCTCTCTGCGAATGCCCTTCAAAGATGACCATCTTTGCCACACTCCAGGATTCCCACATTGACCTATGTTGTGTTTGGTTGGAGTAGAACGAGATTTTGGCAACATTTTTTTGGACTTGATCTAAGTTCAATTAGATTAAAAAAAAATGTCCTTTAAACTTCATTCACCTCCGCTTCAAATCGCTGGTTAAGATTAATTTATTAATAAAAATTAGCTATTGACCTCTCTTCACGTCCGAACAAACAATATTATATAATCTATTTACTTAGGTTAATCTAATAAATGCATATCCATCTCAATGAAACTAGATTTACCTATCTCATTTAATCCAATTTAACTCAATCTAGGTTGACCTCAATCCAAACAATCTCTATCCAAACGAACTCTTTAACGTTTTAATTGTTCAATCTAAATTTCTTAAAAACCACCGTACATAAAAACCACAAAACCTGCGTTTTCATGCGTAAGATGCAAAACATTAGAGAACGTCTATCAAACATAAGAACTAACAGGTCATCTACCATCCCCAAAATTAAATAATGTAGACGAGCAGGGGGGGGGGGACTAAAAATGACAACATCATTGGTACAATAGCTAGCTATACATGATGATCACGAGGAAGTGATAAAACCAAAACTTGCCTGAAACAAGAAAAATGGAATTTGAAGATTATCTTCAACATCCTTCTGCATTTCCTTCAATCCTCTAAGCATGAATCCTAGGTGTCTAGCTCCAGCACCCTTAAATCGATCAAACAGGTTGAATGCAACAGCTACAGGGACATTAGCCCTATTGGCCTCTTCAACAGCGTGGATTAAAGCCCAGTTATCTCTCAACCTTTGATCTCTGAACATCCAGTACACAACGGGGCCCCGATTTTGGATACCATTTTTTAAGATTCGTATTCTACCCGCCAGTGTTGCTGTGGTGGAGGTAGCGAGTCCTGGCAGCGGAGAGACAGGTTGAGCAAGTTTCATTATTTGGGTTTGGGTTCGGGTTTTGCCCTTTGACGTATAGCGGTAAAGGTATTTTTCTGGTCGGGCTTGGGATTTGGCTATTCACCTCAAGGAGTAAACGAGGAGAATTTCGGGAGCCAACGCCAATCGAGAGGAGGGATGGAGTAATATGACGGGACGTGTCCCAAATTAGAAGGAACATTTCTACTGTAGCACCTCATACTCATGAGCGAGAAGAAAGGGAGGGAAAAGGAGCGGTATATGCAGTGGATATGGATCGACGTACGTGGATCTCTTCTTCTGTCGACACGCCATTACCGTTTGAAAGTTTGCCTACTCCCTCCTTTATTTTTGGGGTGTATATATATATACATAAATGTCGTTGACTCCAAAATTCTCGTGTCGCCCAAAGAGACGAAATACCCCCTTTGCCGACTCCCTCATACTCGTTTGGCCTTCCGATTATTTTGAAAGTATAAATTTATTGATAATCGGTTATTAAGAACATCAACAATTCAACATCCCACCACAACGCAAATTTAATACGCTTGCAAATTTAATGCACTTGCAACAATTCAAAAAAAAAAAAAAAATGTACCCGGCTTCAAATTTCAGGTGTAACAAAATAAATCGGGCGTTGTACGGGAAAAAATAAGAGTAGTAGGGCCGGCCGGCCAAAATTTAGCAGCTATCCAACGTGTGTGCCCCACTCGTACGCATATTAGGAGTGTGCGCGCTCCAAGAGCTTGACATACTCAAAACATCAGAATTTGCATTAAAAAAGAAACTTAAAATTTATACAGTTGTATAAACCTAGTCATTAAATATATTGAATCTAATTATTTCATATGTATTAATTATTTTGAACTTAATCAATGTTCATAATATGAATCCGGGGTTTCATATAATTAACCTATTTATTTTATATAACGAATATTTTATTTTAGTAAGATGAATCAGTATTATTATCATTATAGACCAATACGGTTTTTATCATAAATCTAACATTCTCAACGAGTTTATATATATTTATCGGATGAATTTGCTTGATTACTACTATATATATATATATTTGTTATTATGAACCTAATTATCTTGTGTTACAAACCTACAATAAATCTATATGTTTGATAAATTGAACTTGAGCATTTGTATTAAAACTACAAATTAAAAATTTTACAATTACATAAACATAATCACCGAGCATACTAAAATTAACCATTTAATACATTGAACCTATGTATTGATCATCCTAGACCTAATCAATGTAATAAATGTAAGCTAGTATAGTGATTGAACTTAAACATTTAGTATACTGATCATGAATATTTAAATTTTATATAATTAGCATAAGTGTAAACTCAATATATGCACTTCTATGAGCTAAGATAACACAACTTGTCTAATGATAATGCAAGATCATCTTCCTAGAGTACCTTTTCTGCTACAAATTGTTCCAAAATTCAACTCCGGTTGTTCGATGAATAGATCAAATATCAATACAAATATATTGCGATATTGTTCTTATTACATTACAAAATTATGAAGTTGTGATTCAATTTTTTAAATTTAGTTTGATAGTATATTGAAATAAAATTATTTGAATGTGATATGTGTAAAAAAGAAAAGAAAAGAAAAGAGACATGAAATTTATATCATAATCGGTTGGTTGAAAAGAACATCTATCAACTAGTTTAAAAGACCTTCAACTTCAAATTTTGAATACGTTCGAAGAACTTGAGATATAAAATTTAAATTCAATACTTTAATATTTTGAACTTATTCATTTATTTGGCCGAACCTATACATTTTACTCACTGAACTTGATGCTTATGCTACTTTGGTTTTATTTTCTTATATTTGATACTTTTTTTTTCAAACCCGATATATTTATACATCTTAATTGTATGATTTTATTAAAAAAATATATGATTTTTATTAATATAGGTATGCATATAGGTATGTTATAAAGTTCTTTTACAAATGTATTGGAAACATGTGGTGCTTATATGATTTTATGTGTCATATAAAATTACGGTTCCTGTTATCTTACGATCCTATGATTTATCCATGAGCTTTGGTGGCCTATTTGGTTTTGAATTATGGTGTTAGTTGGAGAGTGACCTGAGTGACATACTTCTTAATAAAGTGTTATTTATGATAATTAAAGTGTATGTTTACCTGATATGGAAAAGATGGTTGAATAAGGCATAGAGAAGAATATGTATGTATATGGTTATGCATTCTGATTGCGCTATATGCTCACCTTGGACAAGACATAATTAACATAAAATGAAAGATAAGAATTGGTTAGGGTCATTTGGGGTGGCCTATCGGAGTTTGGTTGTAATAATAATCAATATTAGGCTAATTTTGATTATATATAATCCACTTCTAATATGCTTTTTCTAGCTATCAATATTGGGTCAACTATAATTGTACAAATTCCATTTTAGTTTGTTTTTGATATGCTTTATCTAGGGTTGCAATTTTAGTAGGGGTTGCATACTTAAATATTAGGACCTAGGGTTGTTGACAAACCAAGCTAGCTCGCAAGCTTTTTGGGCTCGGCTTGTTAAAATCTCAGCTCAGCTAGGTTCGCTTATAAACGAGCTTAAAAATTAGGCTCAAGCTCGGCTCAATTATTAAAAAAGTCAAGCATGAGCATAATAAATTTGGGCTCGAGCTCGTTTATAGTGCAAAAGCTCGTGAGCTCGGTTCATTCAAAGTTCAGCTTGACTCATTAAAAGCTCAACTAGTTTATAAACAAGCTAAAGTCAAGCTTTATTTTTAGGCTCGTTTAATAAATGAGCTAAGCCCAAACCTACCCCACCTCTACTCAGCTCGGCTCGTTAACAGCCATATTGGGACCGTTGGTAACCCTCATTAGCTTAGCTAAATGGGAATACCCAAATGAAACATTTAAATCCTCCTGTGGTACTTCGTGTGTTTTGATTTTATTGGTTATTTGGCTCCAACCTTCTATTGAGTTGCGATCCTTCGAGCCCTTATTACTTACCAAGTGACTTTCTTGGTAAGTTGGTTTATCTTTCTCAAGTATTAAAAATAATATGTTATATGGTCACTTACGATGAAGGATTAATAAAAGGAGATGATTTGTACATTTTAATTTTATGTGGAACATGGTTAGTTTGCATACATATTACTTAGTTGTTCCCTTAGTTGATGTAGTACATGGTTTAAACGAGGCTATAATGATCCCACATGTAATTGGTGAGCAGATGACCTAGCGAAGCTTGAGTATAAATATGTTCAAGGTGTGGATAAATTCCAATGTTGGGAAATAGTGAAAGTGATGATAATTTTTTAGAACTTCATTCGTCGTTATTAACTTTTGTTGACAATCTTAATAATTTTAGTTTTAATTAGTACTTTTTTTTTCATTCACTATTGAGATCCCTTGAAGGTACTAAACATAATTTTTCCCTTTAGGTTTAAGTTAATAAATGGCAGCAATGGGTCTTCTTACACTAGTTATGACATTGATGCCCTAATTTATTTAGTTTGATTCCACTTTTATTTGAGGGTTTTTTTAGAAAAAAATATAGGAGTATTACATTTTCTCTCATCTTGCCAACTCAATTGTATCCATTTTAGTTAACTTGTTCTTTTTGAAAGTTAAGTCAAGAAAATTTATGTTTATGTGATTAAATAATTTTAGCCATTTTAATCAATTCTATCCATTTAAGCTTTGAACCAATTGCAAGATCAAATATTTTTATGTATTTTATTTTATAAACTCTTTCTACATCAATCTATACCAATTCAAACACTTTGTTATTTATTTTATTTATTTGTGGAAAATGTATTTTACACGAATCATCCCTCAAGTATCAAACAAACCTTGATATCCATTTTTTATATATTTGGGTTCCTAAAATTATTTCATGTCTTCTCACAAAATATTCTAATTTTTGGATTCCATTTGTTATTTTTGTTCGAAAATACATATTTTTACATCTTCTTTAAAATTTAATTTATTAAATTAATTGTAACCAAGATCCTAAATATCTATTTTTTTAATCCTAAATATATTCCTAAATAAACCAAATCATATTTGCATCCTATTTACTTTCAATAGACCAAAAGTTTGGTTAAAAGTATAATTATTATGATTTTAAATTATAAATACCTACAATTCAATCATAGCCAATCACATCCATCATTCTAACTTTCATTCAAGTTTATCTTAGTTAAGCTCACCCACACTCCTTACCCATCAAATTCCATGGTCATTTTCCCAATGTGTTCACCATTTGCAACAAACTTCACATAAAATCATGTTTTTGCCTATTCCAATCAGTTGATTCTCTTTTGAATTTTAGACCTTCATTCTCTCTCATTCTTCAACCTTTTCCTCTAGTTTTTTCTTCATTTTAATCTTTGCATTTTACGCTTTAACTTTCTACTCTTTCCCCTAGAATTGCACCATTTTCCCTTTCATTTTCTCTTGATTCCCCTTGTCACAATTAGCTTGTGCCCCCTATTGTATTATTCATTAGGTTTATATTCTTTCATTTTTTTTCATATCCCACAAACTCATATTGGATAAATTCTCCTTAATTCTTAACAGTCTTGGTTAATTGTAACTTACTCTACATTTACCATATTTCCGTTCACTCCCCTTACCTCCACACATTGGTTGGAAGTAATGATGGTTGTCCCCTGCATACTTTTAGTAGTTCCTATTGAATGTTTTTGATACAAAATGATTCTTCTCATCATATTTTATCCCCTTTCCTTTGCTCTTTCCATACTAATTCTCTTTATCTTAGCTTCCAAACACTCGATCTAAGTGTAGGAAGCTATGGTTTAGAGCAAGTGGTGTTGGTTCTTGAATTTTTTTGCTCCAACTTTCTATTTTTCAATTCAAGGTTTATTCCTTCTTTCCTTTTCTATCCTTCATTTTTTCATTATTATTGATTTTCATTCTAATTATTATTATTATTATTGTATGCTTTTGATTTTTATATTTTTGATATGTTGTAGATGATCTAGTATAGAAATTTTTAAAGTGGTGATTTATGAGTATTATATTGCTTAGAGATTGGTGTTGACTTGATAAGACTATACACATCTATAGCTTTTAGGGAATTATGATGCTACATGTGATTTCATATTAAATACCATATTAACATGCTTTATTCTTGTGAACAAAGATTTTGAATTTTTAATGGCTTACAATCATATCTTATGCATGATTTTTATGTGAAAATACCATTTTTAGGTCATGCTAGGCTTTGTCTTAAATTTGCAAGAATGATGGTGATGATGATATATTTTTGGGAGAAAACAAAGTATAACATTGATAAATAAAAGGAAATTATATCATTATATAAGTGTAATGGGCTACGCCTCCTATTATCCATTGATTTTAGGATGGAACCTCACTTTGAATTATATATGGATATAGTCCTATGTTCTTCCTTATAGGATTTGTCCTAGGACCTATTGTGTGTGTAGACTACTGTTTATAATCATGTTGATAAGTGTTATTTAACATGAATTTAAGTATTTTTGGAATAACATCATGTTGGGCTTGTATCATGCCTTTTGGGCATTGGAAGGTCTCTCAATCATTTGATTTTGTTGGGGTTATGGAGTGTGGGAAATTATGTATGATTTAGGTCAGGTTTTGTGATTTTTGAATTTATGGAGATTTGTACTAATTTTGGCTATAAGAGTTGTTTGGATAAGTGAGTTTATGTGGAAATTAAGTATGACATTAAATTCATTATGGTTTTTAAATTAATTTTAATATATTATATGATAGGTTTTGGTTGTTTATAGGTTAAGTTATGTTAATAAGTAGTTTTGATGTGATTATGTGAAATAGGGGAAATTTTGTCATTTTGGGTTAGTTCTAGAAATTTAATGTTTTGTAAGTTTTATTTGGGTTTTAATATGATGAGTGTGATATGTGAGTAATATGGGTAATCATGGTTACTACAAATATTATTGTTATGTGAAAAATTTTCGAAATGAGATTAGAAACCCTAGGAACATAATCGGTATTTTATGTGTAAAATGTTTGAGATTAATCATAATATTGGGTAGAATACACAATATGATATGTGATGGTGTTGTGCTGAGTTTGGTGGGTTAAAGAATTCTACGAATGCTTAAATGGCTTAAATGGAAATTAGGGTCTCACAAGGGTGTTTTTTGTAATACTCCACAAAGTTGAAATCCACGAAGTGTGAAATTATTGTTCATAATCAAATTTGGATGTTCTTTGATCTTAATTTGGAAATGTGTTTTAGCTTTGATTTGAAGAGGAAGTGAAAAAGCTTAGAAATTTAGAAAAGAAGAACATTTTCTAGTGCACCAATCAACAAATTCTATGAGTTGATGAATTATTCTATCATTTTAAGCATTGGGTTTTAGTATGATGGAACCGATTGATTAGTCTGGGAAATTGATTGACTGATATTTAGAATATTTGATTGATTGATTGAATCTATCAACTAGTTTGTCAAGCTATTTTTATTTCGAACCTAATTTTTCTAGAAAAATTCTATTAACAATTTGGAACTTTGGCATCCTAACTCTAAATTATTTTCTAAGCAAGATTTGAATCTTTGATCATTCATCCCACACCCATTTGCTTTGAACTTTTGGTTATTTATTTGAATAATATGTGAGGATATTTACGTTACTTTTAATTATTTGTTTAATTTATAATAAGCTATTGTATTTAATTAATTTTGAGCTTAAAGGTAATGTTTATATAAATTTGACAGCTTGACATATTTTGACCATAACTTTCATGTATGAATTCAAATTTAGGTGATTTAAAGTTTTGGTGTAAATATAAAAATAAAATATATAATTTTTATTTCTACTATTTTTCCTAAATCTAACTATATATGGGTCAAAGTTTAATATAAACTTTCAAAAAAATATGTATTCTAAAGTGAATAATTGTTTAAAATAATTTTAGAAAGTTAATTAATATTTACTTAATTTTATTTTGTAGGTACTAATTGACATTAATATATGCATGGGATAAAAAATGAAGAAATAAAGGAAAAAAAGAGTTGAAATGAGGGTGTCATCAAAAGAAGAAGAAAAAAGCTAAGAAAAGAGAGAGTTGCAGGAAACAGAAAAGAATAGAGAGGATCATGGAGAGATTGAGAAAAACAAAAGAATAGGGAGGTGGCATATAGAGAGAGATTAGAGAAGGAAGATAGAGGTATAGAGATGATGATGGGGAGAAGAAAGAAAAAGAGAGAAACCACAGAAAAAGAAGAAGAAGACAGAGGCATAGGTTGCCTAAAGGATGATAGAGCATAGTAGAGGGAGAAGAAAGGCACAAATGAGAAAGAATATGGACCAAAGTCGAAGATGAAACATAAGATAAAGCCAATGAAAATTATTAAACAAAGAACAATCAATTATTCATCTGATTGATTTGCTGAAATTTTCATCCATATTTATTTTTGATTTTATCATCCTGTATTTCTAATATATTATTTTTGTGTTATTTATTAATTTACTTATTATGATTGGATAAATAATTTATGTTAGGGAATATATCAAAATCCTATAGTATGATTTGAGATGTAATAATAAAGTTCTTTGTTTAACGATATTTCCATTTAACTCTATTTTAATTGCTCTCAATTATATGTGTGATTCTATTAAGTTAAATTATATAGTACATGTCTCATTCTTGCTTACTTATAGTGGAAATATGCATAAATATTTGCATGCTAAGTGGATATATAATTGCACTAGAATATATATATATATATATATATATATATATATATATATATATATTGCAAGTAGGTTAGATAATAATTTACCTAATAGTTTTGATATTCTAATTGGAGTAGTAGAATATTTTGATACGTATGGATCAAAGGAGAGAAGTACAACTAGAAATTCTTGAGGTACTAGTGTGGGTACTTAGATTGAAAACCTTTCACTTGTACTTAATGCTTTGAATATAGTTAAATATAGGATATATTTATTGTAACTATACTACTAGAATTCAATATAATCTAATATTGGTGCTTTGTCTTATTAACTATTTTAGAAAATTAATATAAGGTGTATAAACCTACATTTGACTTGTAACTTGACCTATCTCTCTTTTGTGATTAAAAAATGATTTAGAAATTATTGTTATATTTCAACCTAATCTAGTGGTGAATTTCAACTTCCCTAGTGTATTCATCACATCTACATTCATCTATTTTTATTATATTTATTATATTTATTTTTGATATACTTTGTTTTAAAACCTCCATATTTATATTTTTCTCATCATTAGTGTTGTCTTAGTTATTTATTTATTTGTGTGAGAGTTTAGAGCTTTAGTTGTTCTTTGTGTTTTATTTTCTTTATGTGATCAGAAAATAAAGGTGATCATCTCAATCCCCAACCTAGAAAAATATTCCATCACCCCCAAATTTACTACTTAGAAATTTTTTTTTGCTTAAAGCATTAGTAGTTGGTGTTACCGCCTCACCTAGCATAAGTCTGTCATTATTTACCATTCTTATACTAAGTGTTATGGCTAAATTCTATTTCACTTAAATTAAAAACACCTATAAAAACAAAAATACAGACTTCAATACAGAATAACTTTGTCCTAATAATCCAAAACATTAGACAAAGAATTACAATCTAATAAGGAAAAGAAATATAGAAGGGGACATGAGAGTCCCAGGAAAATCCAAATCAAAAGATGTCAGGTGAACCCCGAATAGTCTTAACTCTTAATATATACCAGAATTCATCAAGATGAACCCTTAAAGTATTTATGCAAGGTAAAATATACCCATTGAATAGGCATGGGGCCATGAAACAAAACCTATTAGTATAGCAATATTGAGTAACCCAATATAGAAAACTAATATGAAAAGTCTTATTGGAACACATGAAAGGCATTACAAAAAACATGGTATAAGATATTGAAATATACATACAATGAAAAAAAATACAATAATCAACAAAAGCACATACCACTCATACTCATTCATTTAGCACATAATGAAACCTACAAACCAAACATAAAAAGGATGCTCTATGAAGCAATGATTAAATCTAATATCTACACAATAAGAACAATCTTCACAAATATATTTGATCTCAATATCAAATCAATAATATATGTAATACCACAAATAGTGCTCAAAGACACAATACCAATAAAAATCCATACTATCATAGGTAGGTATCAAAGACATAATACTGAGCACAAGTAGGTACGAAGGCTACTATTGATGAGTCCAGCAATTATTTCAATCTAATAATAATTATTTTTATTTAGGATACAATACTAACCCAGAGACATAAAAGTAAATCGGTTATACTAGCGTAAAAAATATCACGGTACCCTCCCAACCATCCAACCTAGAGGAATAAGAGCACTCTGTCCATACCGGTGTACAAGGTAACATAACATAGTGCCCTCCCAACCTAGGATACCCAATTCTTAAGTATCAATACCCCTTATAGAGCTCGGAGATTACCTATAGAGTATACTAAAGCCTTACCAGGGTACACCAACACACTATTGAATTAAAACAAATCAATGGCTCCTACCTCATCTCTGGGGTATTTAACCCTAGAGAGCAACCATTCCCACACTCAAGTTATCCTGCTTTAAATATTAATGTCTTAAGGAGTTGATCACAAAATATCATATATTACACAATAATTCAAATTCTATACTTAACCATTTTTTTTATTTCCAATTATTCAAGTCAACTATGAGGCCAATAGTCTAAATTAGAGTCAGAGTCGACACGAAGACCAACCTATCAATGCACTAAGGCCAGCTAATGTCCAACTATTCATGTTGGGAGCATTAGGTCAAAAGTGATCAAAATGCCCCTAAGACTATTATTACCATATTATCATCCATTTTAAATAATTATTTTATTTTATTTTATTTATTTATTTATCATAAAAAGATAAAATTAAATATTTAAATTATATAACATGCAAATAAATTACCAAACATGCTAAATGACCATTTTTCCCATGTAAATGATGTAGCACATAAAATCCTAACATGCATTTCTAGGGCATTAAATCACATATTTTCATACTAAACAATAAATAACGCAATCAAACATGCTTATTGGAATAATTATTATGATGACTTAAATGATCAAATTGTCCGTAGGGCACACAATAGTAATAATTATGTTGAAAAATACACCTAAATATTAGGAAAATGATTAAAATGTAACAAACATGTTTGATAAAATTTGTACATAAAAAACCCAAATGTGCTATCGTGTAACATCTCACATTTTAGTAGAGTATAGGGATTACTAGATTTCTAGCAAAAACATAAATATTAGGTAACCTACTAAAATTTTATTAGCCTCCACTAAATAAATTTTTTTTACCTAAAAATAATACCAAATTAACCATATTAATATTTAATAAATAAAATATTTTTTATTAAAATAATGGCTAAATAGAAAATTACTAAAATTCCCATAATATTGAAAATGGGTAAACATATATTTTAAACCTCACATTGCATGAGCAACGTGAGTTGGGAAAATGCAGGGAGCTTTGAGGGGGGATGGTTGGTCGGTGAAGGGTTAAGGGGGAGGTGCTAGGTGGTGGTTTGAGGTGACGGAGATGGAGGAAAAGACGATGGGCTGAGGCTTGGTTTTTCAAGGAGGAGGTGGTGGCGTGGGGTGGTGCTACAAGTAAGAGGAAGAGGTTGGTGGTGCTGGGTAACTTGACGGGGCTGGGATTGGGGTCGTAGTAGTTGATAGCATTTTAGGGAGGAGGGAAACAGTCATGGGCATTGGTTCTAGGTCAGGGGTTGGGCTTTGGTGGTGGTGGTTTCTAGCACAACACGATAAGGGAAACGAGAAGGAGGTGTTGGTGTGGCAAGGATGCATGATATAGGGTAGAGAAAGAGATCGATGGGGGTTGCTGGTGTGCTTGTTATGCGATGGGTGGCATATTAGGGGAGGAAGGCAGGGTGGGGGCGACATTGCAATAAGGGTTAGTTGAGCTCAACGGGAGGAGAAAAAGAAAGATGATGAGGGGGAGAGAAGGGAATGGGTGTAATTATGTGTGTGTGTGTGTGTGTGTGTGTGTTTATACACACACATATGGTTAGGGGTAGATGTAATACTCCAAATTTAGTGGATTGTTATAAAGATTGATATGGCTACTTATATTAACAAAATATACCATCATTATTGTGATTCTTTCCTAAGAACTCTACATTTAAATGTGCTGACCATGGAGTAATTTTTAGGATGGGTGATCCTCCTGGAAAGTTTCAAATTTTTTTAAAAAAATTTCTCAAAAAGTGTGTGACTGAGGCTAAAGCATGCTAAAAAGACTCGTGTTGATCTATGGGGCTAGCTAATCAATCCAAAAATATTCTAGTGTAGCTCTTGTGTGGTTGTATTGACTTAGGGTGTTACAGTGAAGGGAAGGAAAAAATGATGGGAAGGGGTCGGGCTTAGGTATGTAGGGTAATTGAGAGTTGGTGTGGTAGGGTAGTTGGTGTAGGGGGTGGCTGGTGCAAGTGAGGGAGTTGGTGTGCATGTTGTTGGGTAGGGGTGGGGATAATTTAAATGGTTGGGAAAGGAAGGGAGAAGGCAGAGGGGCTCAGGAGCAAGGCCTTGTGTTGGCCAATGAGGAAGTGGGGAAAGGGAAAGGAAGAAGGAAGTTGATGAAGGAAAAAGAGGTAGGCTGGGAGGGCAGGCCAGGGAAGAAAGAAAAAGAGAGGAAGAAGTGAGTTGGGGCGTAGGTTGGGTAGGAGAAAAGAAAAGGAGAAGGAAAAAAAAGGGAGAAAAAAAAAAGGAAATGGGAAAAGAGAGAAAAAGGAGAAAAAGAAAATAAATTAAGGGTTAGAATTAGAATTAGGTTTATATTTAATATTAGAATTAAGTTAACTTATCTGAGTTTAGGGTTGATTTAAATAATAGAAAAAAAAAATTAGGGTAAACTTATTTAAGAATTTATCTAAGTTTGTGGGTCAAATATTAACAAAAATAATTAAGTTAAGATTTAAGGATTAAGTTCTTAAATAAAATAATTGAGAATATGATTAGATAACATTTTAGGGTATATCCTTATTTACCAATATTACAATTAACAACAAGAAAGTTTAAATAGTCTATTGGCTACAACTATACCACTTTATCCTTGCCTCTAATTGATTCGAAGGTTTGGATTAGCAGAAAAGGGGGATGATGGTCTCATCCCATTATCTTCTTATTATCTCTCTTATATGTAGGTTTGAATGTATGATCCATTCTATATAATCACCTAATGCCTCAAAGATTTGTTTCCAATGCAGTTATACCATTTTCCCTTTCTTGTGTTTGACACTTTTCTGAAAAAATTAAACTTGCATTTTCTAGCATACAACATTTGAATCTACTCTGTATTGTCTAATTTCAAGTGTGAAAATTAGGGTTTCAATATGTTGCACCTTTCTCCTTCTTTTACTAATTGATCCTTTTGTGTATAAATAACCTTAATCCTCTTTCTCCTTTACTTCCTTGTAGCCATCGAAATACACTAGGTTCTCCTACACTTGTGTTCCAATTTTCTTCCTTTTTTATCTACGTTCCTGATTTGTTTCACCTCTTCTAATCCTTCCTCTAACTCCTTGTTTTACCTTTAAGAAAAATAGGGTTAGATTTGGGAAAAGGTTGAGGTTTTTAGCTAATTTTTATGAATTGTTATTTTTAAATTTTATTTATTTAGATTTGTGATGTTTTGGTTTGTGAGATTTTTCAAAAAAGATATTCTAAAATTTAATATTTCCTTTAAGGTGCTTTTGAGTTGGGATCTTCCAGCTTAAAATTTTCCATTTGGTGTGGTTTTGCTAAGATTGCAAGTAAGCCATTCTTGCTTTTGAAATGATGAATGAATAAGCATGTGAGCTAGTGTAGGTTGTAAATTTATGGTCTTTGCATGATTACATGGTAATGTTAACATTTTGATGACTCATATTAGAAGATTTAATAATTTTGAGAAAAAGTGAATTCATGGGAATATTTTGTTGGTTTTTTGTAAGTATAACATGATTTGATATATGAGCATGTTTAATCTTAGTCTTTTGGTTTTTACAATAGTAATGTTATGGACTTGATTTGGTTGGGTTTTTGAGCTTTAATAATGGTTGGAAATGCCTATGTATGGTATGTGTGTAGACTGATTGATAGATTTGAACAAATCAATCAACTGATCATTAGAACAGTTTTTTGTGGTGACTATGGTATGCTCTTTGTTTTAACCCATCAATTAGGTTGTGCCTAACTGATCAACTAGTCATTAGAATGGTTGACTAATTAGTTAAATCAATCTACTATTTCTCTTATGGTAATTCTAGTTGGATATCTGTTTAAACCTTTCAACCCGTTTGTCCATACCAATCGGCTAGTCTTAGATTATTCAACTTATTTGACCAACCGATTGATTGGTTTTCCTAAATCAATCTACCGATCTAGAAAGAGAGTGTTATTCTTGATTCTTTAAACCTTGGTATGATTTGAGACTTAATGTTATGCTATGACATGTTTTTTTAATGATGAAAACACGCATCTTGACATGAATCAAATAACCTATTGAATGGATAAATTAGACCATAATTCATGGTAATATCATTAAGTTTCCTTAGAAGATTTTAATGGGAAAAGTGGAATAAATATGCTATATGGTAAGACTTTTGAATAATATAAATCAGTTTTGGCATATGTGGATTAACTCAATGGGTAGATTAAACTTGGTTTGGTATTAATGGAATTTCCATCAAATGTTCTGGATGGTGATGTTGGTTAAGCTAAAACAATCATGTGGATATGTTTTCTTTGATATGTTATGTGGGCCTTGTATGGGACAAGACCTTGGTGAATAATATACTAATCACTTAGAGTAAAAAATAATGGAGCAATACATAGGTCTAGATTATCTTATCTTTAACTTGTTACAAAGTGTTAGTCTACCTCAGGGATTTTATGGTACCTTTCAACTTGGATCCATATTGATTCTTGTGCCTAACCCACTCTAAACACCAATGATGTACTAAGGGTATTGATATTAAAGTTTTCGGTCACCTAGGTGGTTTATTTAGCTTTGACCGATTTTTATGTCTATTAGTGGTTCTCTTAGCTTGTACTAAACTTTGTGTTCATAAGTGGATCTTTTAGAATTTACCAGATTTTATGTCCTCTGGTATTTGGTGTGGCTTCCATTGTATTGAGAGACCATGGGGGTAATACAACCTATTTCTCAAAAAGAAAAAGGGACTATAAATAAATAAAATAATGGATTATGTAATATCATAATATAGATCTAATGGAGGGTTAGAGTAATGGACCTTAGAAACTACCTTATAAGTTAAATAAATAACTTACCTTCACTTGATTAAATGTTGTTATCTGTGATATTTAAATTATGAAGGTAAGCATGATGAACTGTGAATTGTTTGATTTTGGCATGATAGGAAATCTTGATGTATCTTATGATTGTGGTAGAACATGTAAGTTTACCTATACAATGTAATTTGTTATAGTATGACCTATATGTATCATCTTTGCCATGCATGCATCATAACTCCCATTAAAGAGATAACTTGGCTTATTCAGTAAGTCGTGTGCTAATATACTCGTTTGTTTGATCACTTGCTCAATCCCACAAGCAGAGGACCCTATACAAATGTTTGACTGTTCTCGTTAGTCAATCTACCATGTGTTTGGGCTAGGAACAAATGAGTACACACATTCAGAGGCTCATTTTGGTTTTTCGTTGAGAGACATAAGTTTTGGTGTTCTTCCCTAATACTTGTTTTGCCTTTGATGTATTTCAATACTATATGTTTTATCCTTTTTATGTACTATAGTCATGTTAGAGCTTGACATGATCTTGTTTGTAAATACTTAAATTTGATATTTTTATGGTATGTATTTTTGTGCACTCTATTTCTCGTATTTGACTTAGTTGGTTTCTTAACCTTATATTTAACATGTGATGGGAGGTAGACGTCTATCTTATTAAGGTATAGCGATAACACCCTATTTTTTTGTAGGAGTGTTCATGTATTTCCCCTTCCATAATATTTTAAAAACAAAATTTTTCAGTAGTAAATAATGGGGTTTCATAGTTTTAGCCTTTTCACCCGATAAAAGTTTTTGATTGTCTTTATTTGTGATATGTTTGTCTTGTATGATTATCCTAATTGTTGTAGCATATTTTCCTTGATCAACCTTGGCATAATTCTAATTAATGTTGAATAAAACAATTTTTGGTACGAATAAATGATAAGTGGTAAGAGGTGGTAAGTGACATCCCATGTGATAAGCGATAAGTAAAAGCGTTTATAATGAAAGTAAATCAAGTGTCACATTTCTAAGTGCTAAGTAATTGACTATTGATCTAATAAGATATTAATACTTAAAATGGAAAATCATGTGATTTAAGACCAAAATGATTTCAAATGTTAAAGTGAAAGTTAATTCTTAGGGATAGAGATTTAACTTTGTCTGAACTGGAGGATCCCAATCTATTATATGTTATCCTAAATCACTGACCAATAGAGGTTATACATACTTAAGAATTATAGGTTTACTAGTCATTACTAGGTGTGTTTTACCCTAGTTTGATGGGGTTGAACAATCCCTAAGTATTGTCCAAATGCCCTAAAGGGAAAATGATTTTGGCTCTTAGCTCTTATCTATTGGGGGAAGAGGAGCATGAGTAATACAAGGGGGTTCATGATCTCAATGTTATTAAGTAATTGAAAATGTGTGATCTCATCAACATGAACTCTTAATCGGTTTCTCTAAACTAGTTTCTCTCAAATCATATGTTATCATGACTAGTATATGTATGCATAATATTTCCCTTATCATATGATCTTATGTTCTACGCATGCCTTGATCTTTTGATGTCATTATCATATTACTCAATACACAATTATTAACGTGCTTGTTATGTGGACACTTGCTATTTCCCATGAATAGATAATAACTTATTTTGCAAACAATTGTTGATTTGATGTTTTTGATGTAATGCATGTGATGAGCATCTTTTTAGGTTGGTATTAGTGTACAATTATCTAGGTTCTCTTCTCTCTAGAATTTAAATCCTCTATTTTATTTTGTCCATGTTCTCTCTCATATGTTTTGTAAACTTATATCGTTTTGGGATTAAGTGTTTCCCATGTTGATTTAATTTTTATCCTTATATTCAGTATATATTAGATAAGACATATATATATATATATATATATATATATATATATATTTTTTTTTTTTTTCTGTTAGATGTGTCGTGAAGTCCTACATTTTTAGTTTTGGCTTCCATAAATCTATTTTAAATATTAAAAATATTACAAGATGGGGTTTTTACAAGATGCCCTTCCTAGCATGAATATATTATTGGTAAAAATCCTCTACGAAAATGATATGTCTGGAGGTAACCTATGATTGGGCATTTGCTTGAACCAACCTTTGCATATGGAAGAATGTTTTTGCTTAGTTACCTTACCTTACCTTTAAAAAAGCGTTAGATGGTGTATTGAGTTAGGATAACAAGCCTCCTTCTAGACTGATAGGTGAGTTGGAAATGGACCATTGATAGAGGTTGTTTTAGCTCCCGTCTCTAAATAGTATGGATCTAGGAAAGTTTCCATTTGTGTTACTGAGAATGATTCGTGACATTGGTAGGATTTTGAACAGAATCTTCCCATGAGAAAATTAGTAGAAATAATGGTGTGGGTGTCACATGTTCCATGATTATTTTAATAGTAACAACTTATGAATTGGTTTGAGCTGAAGATAATCCTAATTCGACTACTAACTATAGATATATTTGGAAGCTTAAGATCCGCCACCGAATTCAACATTTTTCCTACCTAGCAAAATACAACCAATTTCTTGCGAATAGGGTGCGTAGGTGTCTCTCTCCAGAGGATGCATGCAAGATGAATCTGGCACATGGTAGATCACAATAAACACCTATTTGGAGAAAAACATGTGATTACTGTGGTGGCTTAGATCTGAAGCTACGTGCAAGATGAATCCGGCACATGGCAAACCATTAACAACTTGTGAAGATTAATAACAGTTCTTACGTCCAGATTAGCATATTCTTTTAGTTTATTTATTAAACATAATCTACTGTACCACTCCCAAAATTCACTACTGAAAAATTTTGTTTAATAAAGAGGTGTAGCATAAGCGAAATAACAAAATCGTGAATTTTGGGGATATTACCGCCACACTTAGTACTAGACCGGTTCATTTCTACCGTTCCAGTACCAAGTGCTAAGGATAAAAATGTCTATCATTAAACACAATTCAACACTTAAAACTATAATTCAAAAAAGAACTTATTTGTTTATCATACAGAAATCAGAGTGCAGTTAAAGAGTTACAACCCAAGGAGTAAGTAACTAAAATTTTCCAAAGACATTAAATATCATATGACATAACATAACTAGAATAAAACAATATACGGTAAGGAAAAAGAAAAGATAGAGTTTGACTAAGTTGCTCTCGATCCCTAGGTCAAGTATAGGCTCAACTCTCAGCCCCACCTGATGCCTCGTAAGTGTCGTAGACATCGAAGACGTCATCCTCTACCTCCACAAACTCAGATGGGTCTTCTGCTTGTGGGAATGAGTGGCACCCATAAAACGGGTGATAAATATGCTATGTACTAAGTAAGGTATCCATGCGCTAAGGCCAAACAAGCAAAGCATACAACATAACATGATCATATAAGCAACATACAATAATATAGATAATGAAGGCTGGCTATGGTTTAGATAGATTTAATCTCTAGATCTCCAGTAAGTATAATTGTTTCACATCATAATATTTATCAATCCATGCGAGTGCGGGAACCTCACTATTATAGTTGGTGGACTGGAATACATACAGGGTAGAATGCTCCTGATCACTATTATAGCCGGTGGATCGGTCATGAAGGGCAAAACGCTCCTGGCCACTATTATTTGCCAGTGGACCGGTCTGGCCCCGACTCACATGGTGTTTCACTGTAATTACTTCGTGCCTTTCTCATGTTTTGTCATCATTACATTTGGTTCGTTGAGTACGGAAACCTCCACTATTATAGCCAATGAACCGGAAATCATGCAGGGCAAAATGCTCTTGAGTCTTGGCCACTATTATTCATCGGTGGACCGGTCATGTAGGGCACCTTGGCTCCTTGCCACTATTATTCGCCGATGGACCAGTCTGGTCCCGGCTCAACAACATTTCTCTTTAAATGATGAGTTTCTTATTTGATAAGCATTTCACCCTTGACATGTATGTCACCAACCTTTTACTTCTATCCTCTCAAGGAGGCCCGTCCCATATTTTAGGACTCTTGTGCCCGACATCCATTCCTCCTTACACTTACCCATAATGAAAAGCCAACTCCTAAGGGCGTGGGCCGTGGGCTAAGGCCCATCCCCTCATGGCATCCAACTCTGCTTACTATCACCCTCTAGGGTTTTTCCTCGAAAACCCTAATTTGACCTATATGGCCCAACTTCCTCTTACTTACACTACCATTATTTCATTTATCGCACATTACCTTATCTCATTTAGATTCATCCCAAATCATATCACTTTACTCATCGATTTCATAGGTGACCAGAAAACCCTAGTTGGCCACTTCGAATCCTAGTACCTTTCTTCCCCCACACACGACGACAAAAAGGGTCTACAACGGCGACAATAACAGTGGCGACAACTGTCGTGGCTGTAGATAAGAATACAATGACGACATGTCAAAGCAAAATTTGGTGACAGAATTTTTAGGATAGAAAATTGTTGCCTCTCTAGATATACAGTGACGACTACGTCGTCACTCTAAACATAGCGCAAAATTTCACCCCAAAAAATACTAATTTATCAAATGAAATAAAATAATAAGAAACATACAGCAATGACATGTCATGGCTATAGTTGTCGAAGTTGAAAATATTTCTGTGTGTGCGAATATTTTCCTCTAAAATTTTCGCAAAAAAAAAGTAATAAAATTTTAGAAGCTACAGTAGTGACTTGTCGGTGTTGTATACATTGTGGCTGAAAATACTTCATCGAGAGGGAAATCTCCGTCCAAAATATTTTTCTTTAAAAAAATTAAGGATCTACAGCCGCGACATGTCGTAGCTGTAAGTCCATTATTAAAAATTTTCCAACGAAATGGCTTGAAATTTGACTAAACGGAATGACGTCATTTTTGTGTTTATAGCCATGACATTTTGTCTCTAAAGCGTCTACTTGTGTCGCTGCTAATTTTCACACCTTTATAACAACGTTTCTCTTCTGAGCCCTAGCCATTCAACCATTCACCTGCGTCGTCGTTCTCCACTGCGTACGCGTTTTATTCTTCAATTCCTTTGATTTTCTTGTTTTTTTTTGTGCAATTAAATCTATAAGACTATTAGAATTTTGTTTAAGTTTAATTTTTTTCTTAGATTTTGTAGAAAACTAGCAAAATCTATGCGCTCCACCGCCTCTGCACTGCCGTTGTTCGAATTGCCGCCTCTGCACTGCCGCGGTTCAAATCGTTGTTGTTCGTTGTGCTGTCGCTGGCCGAACTACCTCTGTACTGCCTTGGTCAGTGAAGTTCACCACCACCACTATATCTGTTTTGGTTGTTGAACTTGTTTGTGCTTGTTTTGGTTATGTTTAGATACTTAGGTTTGTGTATCCTTAAGTTATCAATATATATGTTTTCCGGAAACAATATGTCATACATTGAAAAAAAAGTATTTAATGCATACATATGCCTTAGAGGGTGAAGTGATATAGGAGTAGGTGGTGTGGTTGTTGACCTTGCTAAGCAAATAGGCTGGCCTTTCTAACTGATCTCCATATTGAAAGCCTTGTGATTCGTCACAAGGAAGACAAAGTTCTTGAGCTTTTGGGTGTAAATTAGAAGTGATATCAGGTGGTTGTTGGCAAAGTGACGAAATGTTGTGATTTGGTGCTGCCAACAACAGTGAATGGATATATTAGGGCTAGGGTTGTCTTCACTAATCTTGACCTAATTTTCACCACCTTAGACCACCATTAATTCATGTTCTTCTGCTAGATCATTGGTTGGTAATGTTAATAGAATAAATTATTGGGTTTTACATATGTATTGTGGTTACCAAGTCTGTATTGTGATCGCCAAGTTTGTACTGTTCATCACAATTGTAGCATAGCCCTTGGGCTTTGTATTTTAGCAATTCTATAGGGATAAGGCACCAAACTGAAATCTAGGAGGTTTTTGAGCTGTTTAGCAGTGAGAGAAGAAGAGGGGCTTATGGGGGTGCGTCTTTGGGAATTTTAGGTGGCAATGGCTTCCATTGTGTGCTTTGGGTGTTCAGGAAGTGAGAATTGGCCGCTTTTCTTCCATTAGCTTGGTAAGAGAGATAGTGGATGTCAAGTTAGTGGTTGATGAACTGCTAAGTGCTTGTTTGGTAAACCCATTTTTTATATGATATGATCTAAAATAATAATGTGTATGAAATAATAATATGGCTAAAATAATGATGATGTTTAGTAGGCACATATTATTTATTTATGAAAGCTGGGAAAGTAATAATGGTGTTTGATAACTTAAGATATTCTTTATTTTAATAAAATGGTTAAGGATGTGACGAGTGAGTGTAATTAATAAGGGTATAAGGGTAAAAGTATAGAATAGTTTAAATATTTAATAAAATATAGTGGGGCCTACTCCTAAAGTAATAGTATGTAGTAGATAATATAGATAATGAGGTTATGAAAATAATGTGCAAAACAAACGATCCTAAATAATAATGTTCAAATAATATATATATTAATCATGATATAGTCTAACTATTTCTTTCTAACCTCGTATAACAATGCTATCTTTAAAGCAATGCTATACCCATTACTTCAATATAATTACAATATAGCAGAAAAGTAGTGTGATAAATTATTTATTATATATGAGACGAATTCTTAACGATGAAATATAAATCAGGATGGCAGGTAATCAACATACATGATCTTTTTGTCCAGTATTCTCTCCATAATGTCCATCCTCTACCCATATTTACTATCTACAATCAATTTCATAGTTATGATGCAAACACTTAGAGGAAAAACAAATCATACAAACAAATGATTAGTTTACAAGTATGATGGATCTAATGAAATTAATACACCCTTATACATACAAGACCCTACCATTGTCATCCGTTTGAGCTTAAATAATGCATCCTTTGAGTGACTAATATTTGAGTAATATATCTTCATTCCAATAATAGAAATATAATACAAACAAATGATTAGTTTGGCTACACACACACACACACACACACACACAAAGTAAACTAATCTAATGATGTACTTATACATGTCTAATTATGTTACTATATGGCACGTTGTTTGCAAAATAAAAACAATAGACTATTCCAATGTTTGGCTGCTCAACAATCAACACCCAATGTTAACTAAAAATTCATTTATAAATTATACACATACTAAATAATATATATCACAATAAACAAAAGATTAAAGACATTCATAAACTTACTTCATATTAACAAAGGAAGATAATATTTTCTTCATAGCATCACTATCAGTCATTAATGATTCGAATGTGTGTGCGTATACTTAGCAAAAGCAAACCCAACCTAAAAAATCATACTATTATCAACCCGATCGATCCAAAATTCAATATGATATTACCTTAATAATTAAAAACTCAAAAACATATCCAGCTTGATTCAATACATATCCATTATCTAATATAATCTAAAAAATCATAAGTTTAGAATAAACCCTATTTGAATTGCTACTTACCCAAAATCCAATATGACTCAAAAAACTACAAATCTAAAATGATTTTAATTGATTCATTATTTATTCAAAATTTGATATAACCCAAAAAATTATAAATCTAAAAAGATCCATTCCAATATCTACCAAAAAATTAACATTAATTAATAGCTAAAATAACTCAAGCTTTACAAAACTTAATAAAACATGAAAGATTATAAATATGCAACTAATCCAACCCAATACTTATATAAAAATCAAGAAACAATATGCTTTTTTTGATGTGTATATCACTTCTTATGTATATACAATATTCATTGATACTAATACTGAAGTATAGGAATATAATAAGAGAAGGAAAAAAAAAGGAAAGATTATAAATATGCATCATGTGGTTTAGCTCTACACTGCATTTTACTAATTTATTTCTTTTCCATCTTATTATAATTAGTTCTAACATTACTTGTACAAAAAAATTAACCGATCTTGCTTTGATTTAAAGGTTCTGTTTTCTTTTTAAATAATAGTACAAATTAGATCAACAAAAATTTATGGGAGAGCATATATATATATATATATATATATATATATATATATATATAGAGAGAGAGAGAGAGAGAGAGAGAGAGAGAGATTACCATTATGAATTATTTTAATACCGTTCATGTCCCTCACATTGCCTACTCTACCGCTCTTAATCATAGAATTTTATCAAAATTTGGGCATGATAAATTAGTCCGAACTTATATCAGCTCACAATCGATCTTTTATATTATAGGGTACAACATGAGTACATAAAGCATCACCTCTAATAACTTTTCTCTTAGGGCTTGTACTCAAATACGACAAGTAATCAACAACCGATAATGACTTGCAATGAAACAAAAAAAATTGATACCAGAAGAAAACAACTAGATTTTGACTAAAAGAATGTGGCTTTTTACTTCGCTTTTTAAATATTTGATTAGCAATCAATATACATTCTTTATACTTTATGTATATTTTACAAAATAATATTGCTAAATATTATAAGTTTGGATATCAATAACTTATTTCAATTGAATATAACATATAAGATGCCAATCGACAAGAGTTGGATAACGTTAAAAAATCATAAATCTGATACATTTTAGGAAGGGCTTCAATCATTTCTTACATTGGCCAAAAGGAATGTAGGATCAGATGGATTGCTCCGTTGTTCTTGTATGAGGTGTAATAATTATGTTTGGGGGAATGATATGATGGTTGAATCCTATGTAATGTGGAATGGGTTTTGTCCAACCTATGTCAATTGGACATTTCATGGTGAAGATGAGGAGGTGAAAGTAGAGGAAGAAGGAAGAGATGAGATGGAACATGTGTTGGATGATTTGTTAGGTGGTAGCCACGAACCATATGTAGGTGATATTAATGATAATGAGGCTATTGGTGATGAATTTGGAGATATTAGAGATCTGTATTATGAAAAGTTAGTTCAGGAGATGGAGACGGAGTTATGTCCTAGATGTAAGAAATTCTCTTCCTTGAATTTTCTAGTGAAGTTGATGCACCATAAAGTGTTGCATAAGTGGAGTAATAAGTCATTTGATGGACTTTTAAAATTGTTGAAAGAAGTTCTTCCCGATGGAAATAAGTTTCCCGAATCGCACTATGATGCTAAGAAGACGATGAGAAAGTTGGGCTTGGGGTATGAGTCCATTCATGTATGCGCGCATGATTGTGCCTTGTATTGGAAAGAAAACACTGATAGAGAAAGTTGTCCAGTATGCGGTACTTCTCGGTGGGTTGATCCAAACACAAAGGGGAAGAAAGTACCACACAAAGTGTTGCGATACTTTCCTTTAACACCAAGGCTGAAAAGATTAGATGCATGTAGACATACGGCCGAAGACATGAGATGGCACATCAGAGGGCATTCTAAATAACTAGGAGTGTTACGACATCTAGTTGATGGACAAGCATGGAAAGAATTTGATAATAGCCATATGATATTTCCTAGTGATCCACGGAATGTTCATTTAGGGCTAGCAACATATGGCTTTAATCCTTTTGGCATAAGTAACAATTATAGTATGTGGCCTGTAATATTAACCACATATAATTTACCTCCTTGGCGATGTATGAAAGACCCATTCTTCATGTTGTCTTTGTTGATTCCGAGTCGCCATGGTCCTTCAAAGGATATATATGTGTTCCTAAGACCTCTTGTTGATGAACTAAAATATTTATAGGTGTCAGGGGTCAATATAAGAGATGCAATTGAGAATAAAGTGTTTAGAATGCATGCTGCGTTGTTATGGACCATAAATGATTATCCTGTTCGATCGTATCTCTCAGGGTGGAGTGGGGCATGTTATAAAGCATGCCCTAATTGTAATTAAAATACCCCTTCTGTTAGGTTAAAGGATAAGATAGGGTATATTGGTTATCGACGATTTCTCCCCACCAATCATGCAATGCGGAGAAGTAAAAAGTTTGATGGTAAAGTAGAAAAAAGAGGCCCTCCACAAAAAATTATCAACAAGCGATATAATGATGCAATTGAGTCATGTAACAAATGACACCCCTGGGAAGCATCCTGATACTTTGAAGAGGAAGAGAGGTGATGTTGTGTTGAATTGGAAGAAGAAGAGTATCTTTTATGAGTTACCATATTGGTCCTCGAATTTACTGAAACATAATTTAGATGTGATGCATATTGAGAAGAATGTTTCTAGCAATTTGATCTGGACATTACTTGGTACTGTAGAATCAAAGGATACTAATAAGGCAAGACATGACTTGGTTGATATAAATATTAGACATGAGTTACATTTGTACTACGAGGGGGATAAGTTAATGAAGCCTGTTGCAGAGTATACTCTTTCACCACCAGATCATAAGATATTTTTGAGGTTCTTGAAGGATGTAAAATTTCCAGATGGTTATGCAAGAAATTTGAGGAAGAATCTCATAGATAATGATAGCAAATTAATTGGACTAAAATCACATGACTATCACGTCATAACACAAAGATTTTTGCCATTTGGTGTTCGTCCATTTTTAAACAAGTATATTGCCAACACTATTATTGAGTCGAGTAACTTCTTCACTCAAATATGTGTAAGGACACTTCATTTGTCTGATCTAGAGAAAGCTGAAGAGCAAGTGATTGTGTTATTATGCAAGTTGGAATGCATATTTCCTCCAGCTTTCTTCAGCATTATGGTTCATCTTATAATGCACTTACCTAAAGAAGACAGACTTGGTGGCCCTATTCATGGTAGGTGGATGTATCTGGTTGAGAGAAAATTGAAAGAGCTGAAGGAGTACATTAGGAATTGGGCATGACTAGAAGGTTCAATTGCTGAAGGCTATGTGGTTAATGAAGCAACAACATTTTGTTCTATGTACTTTGAAGGATTTGAGACAAGATTCAACCGAGCTGAAAGAAATGAAGATGTTTTTATACAAGAGCGTCAATTATATGTATTCCAATCCCAAGCTCATCCTCTCAAAAGGATTTTGTTAATATGCCAATTGACAAGTTGAATGAGATTCATTGGCACATTCTTAACAATTGCCCTGAGATACAGACATACTTGGAGTAAGTGTACATCATTAACCACTTGTGATATTTAATAAATACCATTATTAATCGATGTTGGTCGGCATTAATATATCATTTTTTTTTGCAGTGAGCATTTGAATGAGATTGGCCAATGTGATGGTAATTTAAATGAAATTCAAAAGAAATATTTTCTAGAGTGGTTTAACTCAAGGGTAAAATTTCCTACCATTAAAATTTTTAATAAATGCCATTAGTGTTGTCTAACATGACATAATTGATAAAATTTTATCTTACTAACAGATGTACCAATTACGTCTGATGGGATCACCCGAATGCACTAATGAATTGCTCT
The DNA here is from genome assembly GCA_039764185.1 of Tamarix austromongolica. Classification (NCBI taxonomy): domain Eukaryota; kingdom Viridiplantae; phylum Streptophyta; class Magnoliopsida; order Caryophyllales; family Tamaricaceae; genus Tamarix; species Tamarix austromongolica. The sequence goes on from CM077809.1 coordinate 58,220,803, forward strand.
CCTTAGCTAATCGTCTATATGATGTGGTGATGACATGTCCCGGTTGTGTGATTAATGGTGTTAAATTTTTAAGAGAGGATAGGGACTTCAAGAGGAATACACAAAACAGTGGTGTGTCTGTCCCTGGATTTAATAATGAATATTTTTATAGACAACTTCAAGAGACCATAGAGTTGACTTACTTGTTTGGTTATTCTATTGTCATGTTCAAGTGCAAATGGTTCGACACTGATTCAAGTAAGAAAAGAATTATATGAGACAACAACATCACAATTGTGTGCACGAGGTATGAGCGGTATAATAATTACCAGTATATATTGGGATCTCAAGCAAAGCAAGTATGGTATATTGATGATCTATTGAACCATTGGCATATCTGGGATTTGGATGATGATGATCTCTCAGAGAAGAATGTAGTGGATGGGGTTGACTCGGGTGCTGTGAACTTAAATGTTGAGCTCAAAGATTTGGATAACTTAACATTTAGGCGTATTGGTGTCAATAATGATGAGTTTGATGATGTTGAGCTCGATAGAAGTGAAGCTAACGACCCTGTAGATAACATGAGTGACTTCATAGTTGATGATGTAGTCAATAATGATGAACTTTCTGATAGTACTGGTGATGAACATGTCATTAGTGATAGTATTTATAGTTTGAATTAGTTTGTAATGACATTATTGTTCTAATTTTTAATAAAATAAAATTATTAAATATTGACGCATAAAATACTATCAATTACCATTATCTTTAGTCATGGCTGACACAATAACGAGATATCATGGTGGAGATGGAGGAGGATCTGATCCTCCTCGCCAGCCTAATAGATTGCCAGCATCTTGTGAGTCAGGTAATAAAATTTAATATTGTATATTAAATAAATAAATGGATTATCTTTTGTCATACTAATAATAATACCTTGTAAAATTTGTGTAGTACCGGATTCAAGGCCTCGAGCTAAGCGTCAGAAGTCTGCAAGTCTGAATATGATGCGAGAATTTGAGAAAAATGGTCGGAGAAAATATAAGCTCGATTTTGCTCAAACTGATGGCACATTTCAGCCTGTTGGTGATTTAGCCGTCATGTTCACAAGATTTATTGGGAATGAAATTGAAAAGTTAGTTCCTTTTGATCATCCATCATGGCTTACTGCTCCAAAACAAGATAGGGATAAAATGCTCCCTTTGGCTGAGGTAATGATTATAAGCTTTTAATTTTAAATACTACAAATTATCTTTAATAAATTTGTTATTTTCTTGCATTAATTTGTATAGTGGTTGTTTGATTTTGACAAGTGGAAGCAAGATCCAATTTGGCCTTATATCAGTGCTGGTTTGGAAAGGTTGTTGGATGATACATACATGAATAGGAAGTGTAATTTGAAGCAGTTTCACAACAAAAATCCAACTGAAAGGCCCCTTAAAATCAATGAGACCAATTGGAAAAGATTGATAGAGTACTGGAATAATCCTCAAGTTAAGGTAATATGTAATTATAAATTAAATATTTTGATTATATAAATATTGTATATTAAATAAAGTGATATTTATGTAGGAAAAGACTGAAGTGAATAAAGCTAATATGGCTAAGCAATCAAATCCCAGCCTTCATGTTCTACTTCAATATATTGTATCATCATAAGAAGGTATATGAAAATTATAATTATACATTTTAATAATAGTATTATGAATATACTAATGTATTTTTATTAAATATTACAGGCTGACCCTCAGACTAAAAAAGCCTTAAGTGAAGTGGAGACTTATAAGGACATGCACCAAAAGGATGGAAAATGGGTTACTCCTTTAGTGGAGGAAAAATATGTTAGTATAATGATGTTAATTAATACATTTTCATGCCTTATCAATATTTATTAAAATTTATCTAACTTAAATTTTCCCTTATCTGCAGAATGAGATGTTAAAGCTTTGTGAAGAGTATCTCTTTCAAAGTCAGATAGGGAACACTGATTGTAGCCCTTCGGATCCATCAAATGCTGAAATGACCCCTATAGATTTGGACGAGATGAAGGTAGTGGAGGAAGTAATTGGTACTCGTCGAGGCCATATGATAGGCATTTGCCGAAAACCAAAAGGGTCGGCAACTAGCTCTTCTGTTACAAGCTTTCCATTGCAGCCACCACCACCGCCACCATCTAATCCTCGAATTGAAGAGTTGATGTTTATGGTCCAGAGACAAAATGAAGTTATTACCCAGCATGAAGCTACCATAAAACGAATGGAAGAGTTGATGTCTTTAAATAGCTAGAAGGAGCCCTTAGAAAATGGCTCAAACTCGAGGGCTGATGTATGATTTACATGTCTTTTATTTCGGATAATATTGTTATCTTTCTTTTATTAAACTCTTATAATTGTTTGTATTATTAAACTTTTATGACTATTGTATATTTATATTTATTAGTATAATATATTTGCATATTAGCAAAATAATATTGTATGTTATTTTATTTATTTATTTTAAGTCATGGTTGTATAATAAAAATTTGTAAATCTAAAAATTGTAACAATTATAGATAGATATATATGGCTACAATATGCGAAAATTCTCCACTGTAGACACCTACAATCACGATTATTTCCCAAAAACAAAACAAAATTCAAACTTGTCGTGGCTGTAGAAGCGTTTAGCAACGACATGTCGTGGTTGTAAGTGTATACAGCAACAACATGTTGTGCCTGTATTTCTATTATTTTCCAAAAAACCAAACAAAATTCAAACTTGTTGTGGCTGTAGAAGATTTTAGCAACGACATGTTGTGGTTGTAAGTGTCTACAGTGGCTACATGTCGAGGCTGTATTTCTACTATTTTCCAAAAAATGAAACAATATTCAAACTTGTTGTGGCTGTAGAGGCTTTTAACAACGACATTGTTGTGGCTGTAGAATATTCTACAGCGAGGACATAAAGTTGTCGCTGAAATTTCTTTCAACCACGAATGTTCAACGACAATTTTACAGTGACGACATGTCGCCGCAATACATTTATAGCAACGACTTTTAATGTCGCCGCTGGAGACCCTTTTTGCCGTAGTGACAAGTAACCTCTCTATTTTTCACCTATTATCTCTTCTCTCCCATGGCACCAATGCTTACCCCTCATATAATAAATTCCCACTCTTAACCGGTATTCCACTCTCCCTTAATTATTTCTACTTCCATATTTTTTCCCAGATTAGTGCCTCCTCCCAAAACCCTAATCAGGTCCCCTATACACCCTTACACCAACCTACGAACTATTTTTTTCATCCCAAGTCTCCATTCACTCCACAACTCTCCCCTTAGCTTACTTACACCCTAAAACAACTTTTACCACGTAAAGATCATCCCCATGCAAGCTTCATCCACCCCATGCAAACCCTAAAATTCCTATGCATGCCTAGAATTCCCATGCATGGTTCCCACCTCCCATTCATTTTGATCGCCTCTTATTCTTTATTTTCCTCTCGTAGATCATGAGGTAGTTTGGTCAACCTCATATCCCCTTTAGTGAATTCACTTCCCATTTTCTTTCTTTTTATCCTTTCATCCCCATATCATATTATCAATCATCATAGCATGAATTTCCTAGAGGGTCATATCATATCACATCATAATCACCATATATACATATCATACTTATGCCATAAGAAAACACATAAAAATACCTCGACTCCAAGCTGCGTTACACATAAGACAAGTTAATGATAACCATATGATACACGGCATAGCATGATACATAACATCCAAGGCATACAAGTCACACAACACACATGGGCCTTAGCTACATCCTTACTTAAAATGATGTCGGGCTTGGAGCATGATCCTACGCCTCCTTAGGGTTTTGAGTTGATTCACCTATAAGAGGGAAATACTATGGATTAATCTCCTTCTTACAAAAATTACCATTATTCCTACCCTATCCTTATTATAATCTACTATTAGGGCTAATGATGATAATAGTAGTTATTATCCTCAAAATACTTAATCATGCTACTATTAACCAAAATAAGTCTTAGTAGCCATCATGGTTTCTGTTAAAGTAGTCATAGTAATATTCATAGTATTAAAGGTAATAGTTTCATTACTACTACTAATAATAATACTATTATTTTTAGTGATAATACTAATACCAACCCAAACCTAGTGATAATGATAATAGTGATATTAGTAATATAAAATTAGTGACCATAATGATTCTTATATTAATAATTCTAGTAGTGATAATAAGTTGGTGATTATGAAATATTGACAAAAGGCAAGTTAACAATAATAATATTTATAGTAGTAGTAGTAGTAGTAGTAGTAGTAGTAGTAGTAGTAGTAGTAGTAGTAGTAGTAGTAGTAGTAGTAGTAATAGTAGTAATAGTAGTAGTAGTAGTAGTAGTAGTAGTAGTAATGATGATGATGATGATGATGATGATGATGATGATGATGATGATGATCATAACAACAACAACAACAACAACAACAACAACAATAATAATAATAAGTTTTAGCCTTTTAAATAATAATACCCTTAGTTGGAAATATTTTTGAAGTTAGGTTAGATAATAGGAGTGATAACTTAATAATGATAACAATATTAATAATAGTAATAGTAGTAGTAGTAGTAGTAGTAGTAGTAGTAGTAGTAGTAGTAGTAGTAGTAGTAGTAGTAGTAGTAGTAGTAGTAATACTAATAATAATACTAATACTAATACTAATAATAATAATAATAATAATAATAATAATAATAATAAATTACTAACACTTATAGAAAAAATTTTAAGAGTTGGGAAGTTAGAATACCACCTAGGGTTGGTGGCGGAACCGGCGGTGGTGCGCGGCAGTGGAGGAGGAAGAGAGGTGGAGAGATGGGGTTATAGGATAGAGGCGAGGGAATGAGGGGGTGTTTGAGGTGGTGGAAGGTGCCTCAGGTGGAGAGGGGTGGAATGGAGGTGGTGGTGCAGCTGAAAGTGGTGGCGCACGGTAGTGGGTGTGGTGGCTGAAGGTGGTGGAAGGTGGAGAAGGGAGAAGGAGAGGGAGGCAGGGAGAGATGGGGGTATGGGAAGGTAAAGTAAGGTCCGCTGGTTGTTTTGGAGGGTAGAGAGGGTGTTATTGGTTGTGGAATTGGTGGCGGGCGGTAGTGCGAGGGGCGGCGAGAGGTTGAATTGGGCTGATTGGGAGGGCAATATTGCACGACCGAGGTGGCTCATGCAGGGAAAGGCAAGGGAGGGGAAGGCTTAGTTCTATAGAGGATGGTGTAGGGAAGGCTTTGGTGGGCGACATGGGCGGCGGCGGTCGTCGATGACAATGGAATAAAGATTTGATCGGGTGGTGGTGCAAGGTCGAGATCTTCTAGGTTGTGAAAACATAAGATTGACCCAGGCGACCAATGGGGTATTTATAGGCTAAATTGAGCGAAGGCATAAGAGGAAAACCAGGGCATGTGAGGTAGGTCGCCGACCGGTGGTGGCAGAAGGCGCATGCCTGCAAAATTGCAAGGCATGCTTGGTCTAGGTGAGGGGAAACAAAAAGAAATGGCAGGCATGTAAGAGGAGGGAGTATGGTTTGGTTGGGTCGAAATTGGAAATAAAATGATAGGGGGAGCAGGGAAGGAAGGTAGGACGGAGCAGGTGTCTGCCGACGGGAGAAGGGCTCTAGGGTCGGGGGTAGTCGCGTGGGGAAGAAAAGGAAAGGGATAGGGGTGGACCAAACGGTCTAGGGGAAAGAAAAGAAAAATAAAAGAGGGAACCGACCAGGCAGCAAGCCAGGGGGGATGATGTGGGCTTTGGGCTGCGCGGAGGGAGAAGGGAGGATAAGGGTAATTGGGCCGGTGGGTTGGCCCATTTCGGGGAAGAAAGAAGAAAAAGAAAAAGGAGGAGGGGGAGGAAGAAAGAAAAAAAAAGGAAAAGAAGGGAAAGAGAGAAAAAAGGGAAAAAAAAGAAAAAAAAAGAAAAGGAGAAAAATAGGTTGGTTGGGGTGTTTAGGGTATTTTGATATCCTTAAATATTTAAAATAGTAATAAGAATTAAATTTCTTTTTAGCTTAATTTGGCTATTTTGGACAAATTCCCTTAACTTCCATATTAATTAGTAAAATTTCCAATTTTTTCATAAATAATTTATTTGTTATTTTCTCCTTGTTTTGAATTAATTAATTTCCCCTTTATTTTAATAAAATAATTTATTTACTTAATTTTGCTAATAAATTCTTATTTCACCATAATTCCCAAAATTAGGGTTTTGGAGTATTTCATCTGCTCTATAGTTATTCTCTTAATAACTAGAAACACGAAGTGTGGCATTTTAGTAAGGAAAGATAAAATTAGATTCTTGATTCCTTTCTTACCTATACTATAACTTTCCTTGTGTTAATGCACATATCTATTATTCTCTATATAAATAGAGGTAGTGCTGAGATAGTAAGGGAAGGGTGTCAAAGGCAGAATAAGGCAAAGGAAGAGAGCTGGAGAAGAACTCTGTAGAGCAAAGAGAGAAGAGAGTCAATAAACTCTAGTTATGAGAGTGGTTCTTATTTTAGTATGTTGTTTGATGTTAATGGCTAATAATCAATAAAGCACCGCTTTCTTCTAAATTATCTTTTCAATTACATCTTTCATAATTCAATAAATCTAGTTCTTAGTTTATTCTTATTTCATTCTTTATTTTCTTGGTTCATCTTCTACGATTGGTATTAGAATTGAGGGAGGAGATAGATGGGATATACTGGGTTTGACATAGACAAATTCATAGGGAAGAACGACTTCTCTGTGTGGATGGTGAAGATGAAGGCATTACTAATGCAACAAGGACTTCACCTAGCATTAGGGGATAAGAAATCTCTAGAATTCATGGAATAAATAACTCAAACTGAGTTAATGGAGAAGGATGACAACACTCTAATTCTGTGCTTCAGTGATAGGGTGGTTAGGTGAATTTCAAAAAAGTCTACGACTGCAAGAATTTAGGCTAAGTTGGAAGCCTTATATATGAATAGGTTCCTAAAAAAAGAGATATTCTAAAACAGAGATTGTAGTCCTATAAGATGCAACCAAACTGAAGACTAGAAGACTTGGATGATTTTAACAAGATAATACTTGACCAGGAAAATGTAGATGTCAAGCTTGAAGATGAGGACCTTGGTGTGATTATGCTCAATTCACTTCAAAAAAAAATATGAGCACTTTGTAGATACAATGTTGTATAAATCTAAAGATATAACCTTGGAAGATATAGTAATAACACTCCTATTTAAGGAAATGAAGAAGCAAATACAAAAAGAGGAGAATGTGCCTAAGGGTTTGTACACTAGGGGGAGATCTGAAAAGAAAGAAAAGAAGTATGTTAGAAGTAGATCTTGATCTCAAAATAAGGCACAAAGGAAGTGTTTTCATTTTCATAAAAAAGGGAATTACGAGAAAGAGTGTCCTAAAAGAGAGAAGAGAAATTATGTTGTTAAATGTAAAAGTGGAAAAAGGTAGGATTATGGAGAGACTGGCTTGGTGAGTGAAGGCTATGAAAGTGTATAGGTATTGATGATTTCAACTACACAACCCTCAGATGGTTGGGTCCTAGACACAGGTTGTACGTATCACATGTGTCCAGATAAAACTAAGTTTTCAGAGTATGAAAAAGACAAGTGGTGGTCATGTCTTATTAGGGAATAATAAGTCATGTACAATGTTTGGCATTGGCAAGATAGTTATTACTTCTTCACCAGGATTGAGCTTTATCCTAAATTATGTGAGGTTTGTGCCTAAGCTTAAAAGAAACTTGATCTCCCTAGGAACTCTAGATAATAAAGGCTACTGCATTAATGTAGAGAAGGGAGTTATAAGGGTAACCAAATGATCAATGGTAATTATTAAGGTGATCCAAGAAAATGGTCTATATGTGTTGAAAGGGTTCCTAGTGCAAAAATTAAATCTAATAGCAAGCATGGAAGAAAGGGACAAGAATTCTGCAAAGTTTTGACACCATAGATTAGGTTATGTTAGTGAAAAGGCCTATAATTGTTGGAAAAGAAAGGAGTGTTTGGAAATTTCAATATTCCATAACTTAAATTCTATGAAGATTGTGTCTATGGAAAGTTCAATAGACTAAAATTTTCAAAAAGCACACACAAGACTAGGGATGTACTGGATTATATACACTCAGATCTCTAGGGATCTATAAGGGTATCATCAAATGGTGGAGAAAATTATTTTCTATCATTGATAGTTGATCATACAAGGTGTGTCTAGGTATACTTCTTGAGGCCATGAGCGAAGCTCTCCATTACTTTAAGGAATGGAAATCTTTAGTGGAGACTCAAATAGGAAGAAAGATAAAGAAGTTAAGAACAGACAATGGCTAGAAGTTTTATAATGCATAATTTGATAAAGTATGCAAAAAAAATGGGATAATGAGACATATAACTATAAGAGGCACTCCATAAAAAAATGGGCTTCCAGAAATAATGAACCAAACTATTATGAAGAGATTCAGGTGCATGATAGTTGTCTCCGATCTACCTCAGTCATACGGGGCAGAGGTTGCAAAAAATGCATTCCATCTAATTAATAGTTGTTCATCTAGTGCAATAGACTTTGATACTCCAATGGAGAGATGGACTAGATGACTTAGAGATTATAGCTATCTAAGAGAATTTAGCTATATATGTTATGCATATAACAATGAAGGGAAACTAGAATCAAGAGCAAGAAAATGTGTTTTCCTTGGGTATCCTAAAGGCACAAAAGGCTAAAAATTATTGGGATTAGATAGTAAAAGTCCTAAACTTTTTTTAAGCAGAGATGTCAAGTTTAAAGAATTTGATTTTTACAAAAATCACTTCTCAAAAATTAATTAGGCAAGTGGATCCACTGCTAAAAGAGTTGATCTTGAGGTGGAGTCTAGCAGTGACCAACCAAAAGAAGTTAATGACAATAACACATCTTATGCTATAGATTCAGACTATGAAGACAATCGATATGCTCCAAATAGCTTGTCCAAATATCAATTAGCCAGAGATAGACCAATAAGAGAAATAAAACCTCTAAATTGGTTTGCCTATGCTGACATTGTTGCTTATGCTTTGAATGCAACAAGTGACGGGAAGCTTGAACACAAATGCTATAAGGAAGTTGTTTCAAGTAGAAGTAGTAAGGAATGGATTACATTAATGGATGAAGAGATGGATTCTCTATACAAAAACAATACCTAGGCTCTAAATACAAAACCTAAAGATAAGACATTGGTAGGATGCAAATGGGTATACGAATTGAAGGAACCTTATGACGATGGATAGAAACCAAGATTTAAAGCCAGGTTAGTTGCTAAGGGCTTTACTTATGAAGAAGGGGTTGATTACATTGATATTTTTGCACCAGTGGTGAAACATACTTCAATTAAAAGTATGCTGGTAATGGCTACAATAAATGACATGGAGTTAGAAAAGTTGGATGTTAAAACAACCTTTCTACATGGTGAATTAGAAGAGTGTATGGGCTTGTCTTTTGAAAAAAAATATCTATATGGGTTGAAGCAAAATCCAAGATAGTGGAATCTTCAGTTTGATATCTATATGTAAATGGTATTGGCTTTAAACAAAGCAAATTTGATTTGTGTGTTCACCATAAACACAAGGAAGGCTCTGATGATGAGTTTCTGCTCTTATATGTGGATGATATGCTCATCACTAGTCAGAGTAGAGAACAAATTGATCTAGTGAAGATCATGGTACAGAAAGAGTTTGATATGTAAGATTTAGGGGCTACCAAGAAGATACTAGTATGGAAATCCCAAAGGCAAAGGAATGATAGGAAATATTCTTATCTCAGTGTTCATATGTTGATAAGATTATGGATAAATTTAGTTGTTCTACAATTAAACCAGTATCTACTCCCATGACAATACAATTTAAGCTCACCAAAACTCAAGTGTCAAAGAATGAAGATGAAAGGAGGTATATGGAGAGAGTAACTTATTAAAGTGTGGTAGGGAGCTTAATGTATCTAATGATTTGCACCAGACCTGACTTAGGTTATGCATTCAGTGTAATTAGTAGGTTCAGGTGTAAACTTGAAAAGGAGCACTGGAAAGCTATGAAGTGGATTCTCAAATATTTGGTTGGTTCAAGGAAGGTTGGATTGGTGTTCAGCAAAAGCTTGAATAATAGATATGATCTACAAGGTTTCATTGATTCAGATTATGCTGGTGACTTGGATACTAAAAGATTTCAATCAGGGTATATCCTTTAGTTATGTGGATGCACTCTAAGCTAGAAATCTTCATTATAGCAAGTATTGACCTTATCTTCCACTAAAGCCGAATACATTGGTTGTACAGAGGCAGTGAAAGAAGAAATATGGTTGAAAGTCTTAATGAAGGAGTTTCAACTTACTTTCAAGGCTTTGAAGTCTGGTGTGATAATCAAAGGGTTTTGTACCTAAGTAAGAATCCGGTTTATCCTGAGAGGACTAAGAGCTTGGATGTTAAGTTACATTTTATCAGAGAAGTTATTTAAGGAGAATGTATTAGTCTTGAAAAGATAAGTACTAATGATAATCTTACTAATATTCTAACCAAGCTAGTAACAAGGTGCAAGTTTGAGTATTGTTGCAAGCTTATGTTGTGCATATGTTATGTAGACAAGGTGGAGAATTGTGAAGATTAATATTATTTCTTACGTCCACATCAACATATTCTTTTAGTTTCCTTGTTAAACATAATATGCTCTATAGTTATTCTCTTAATAACTAGGAGCATGAAGTGTGGTGTTTTAGTAAAGAAAGATGGAGTTAGATTATTGATTCCTTTCTTGTTTAGGTTGAACTATCATTGTGTTAATGCATATGTATCTATTATTTTTGTGTGTAAATAGAGGTAGTGTTAAGTTAGTAGGGAAGGGTGTCAAGGCAGAATAAGGCAAAGCAAGAGAGCTGGAGAAAAAGTCTGTAGAGCAAAGAGAAAAGAGAGTCAAGAAACTTTGATTATAAGAGTGGTTCTTATTTTAGTGTGTTGTTTGATGTTAATGGATAAGAATCAATAAAGCACTGCTTTCTTCTAAATTCTCTTTTCAGTTATATCTTTCAGAATTCCATAAATCTAGTTCTTGGGTTCTTCTTGTTTCATTATTGATTTTCTTGGCTCATCTTCAACACAGCTTAATGCACAAGCAAATTCACCATTAGACGGCATTGGGGTAGGAGCCACCCCAGTTAGGAATTTTCAAGATTAATATTGATGGGAATACCATATCCAACCTAGGGGAGCATCACTGCTAGTGGCGTGGCTAGAAACTACTTAGGGGGTTGGATTTTTGGATTTGCAGCCATTCTAGATGTATAATCTATTATTTTAGTAGAATTATGGGCCATTTCACATGGCTTGTTGGATGCTAATAAAAATATTCATAGTCATGTAGGAGTTCACAACAACTCAGGCTTTAGTTGTTCACCTCTTACTTGAGTGTCAGAAGCTCATAGATGCTCATTGTTGAGGCAGGAAAGCACTTGATTCCCCACTTTAATTATCGTTGTATTTTCTGTGAATTTAAAGAATACATTAAAGATGGCTGGGTCATAATTTACCTTTTGGAGCTCACTTATTTGACACATTGCCACGAGAAACGAAGGATAAATTGGATTTTGATTTTGTTAGAGGTATTGTTGCACAATCAAACTTGAGTGAATTTTATTTATTTTTCTTTCTTTCTTTCTTGTATGTCACTAGGTTTCCATCCTTCCGTTGAATGAAAAAAAAGGTAAAATAATAATATGTTGTGGATATTGTTTTAAGGTGAATTTCTGATAACATGCTTTCAGCTAAAAAATAAATAGATATTCGGACAGCATATAGTAGGACTCCTATTTGAAGATGGGCCAACCACTGACCTTGCGTAGGCCTGAAATTTGAATCTAGGCTTCTGTGTTGTCCAGCCGAAAAGTCTCATTTAATTTGAGCCAAAAAACAATAATGGCTCACTTAGACGGACCAGGCTTAGAACTATAAATTACTACACCATTCGGCCCAAATTAAACTACTCAATCTTGTATAGTGCCCATGCCCAACCCACTGCCTTCATAGGGAGAAAAATATTTTATTTCGTTCACCTGATAGAATACGCACCTTTTTTACTCAATAACTATAAGTCGTTTAACTTCACGCACCGGCCCCCTTCTCCTTTTTCCTCTTCAGATAGTTGTCTAATAAGAGAGTCCAGGTTGTGAAAATGTGGAGTTAGTTACGTCTTTCCAAAAGTTTATTCTATTTGGGACAACTTCGCGGCCCGGACGAAAGCTACTGCTACTTCTTCGGACCACCTGTGGGTAGAATAGGGTCCTAAACTGCCGAATTTTATCCAAAATCTCAGACATTTTTTTCTACTTTTGTATCAAAAGGCGATAATACCCTCGCCCTCAGGATCCTCAACCGTCGATCTACCAGTTTTAGAGGAGGTAAATTACAATGATTCAACGGTCGAGGATACAACGATCATTCCGTAGTGTCCACAAGGAGTCACCCGAGAGTTGAAACTCAAATGCTGCGGCTGCAACGAATCGAATCTAGGACCCTTTTACCAACTTACCGTACCCATATTTTATCTATTGAGTTTATTCTAAGTAGTTATAAATAAATAAATATGAAAACATAAACGATAAAAAAAACCTATCTACTGAGTTTATATATGAAAAAAGATATTAATCCTCAAATTTATATAAGTCTTTAAATTCATACGTGTACCCACATTCATTTACTTGATATAAAATGATATTTTTGCCATTTATTGATAAAACCTAAAATATATTTTTGAAGGCTAACAATAAAAATATAATTAAACTATAGTAATTTAAGTATTTGATTTTAATCTTGAATATTTTTATTTTAAACCCGGTAGATTTGATCCTAAATTTGACATATTTTACCTAATTGATATGTAAATAAATATAAACAAAAAATATAAAAGAAGGAAAAAATCTTCACTGTATTTAAGTACGGATATAGGTATGGATGTTTTTATTAAATTTGTATAATGAATAGGATGCATCCGATCCATACCCGACTCGTTACCGTCCATTGAGTTATCCTTTGTACTCAAAAGAAAAAATAATAATGATTCTATTCAATTATCAAAAATATAATTTCTATTTAATTATTAAAAAAATTGATTCTATTAAATATTTTTTTTCCTTATATTTCTTAGAACTGCTACATAAGATTCATTGACCTAACAAATAATATAAACATGTTAAAGTGGATATTATATGCATTAGGAAGAAAAAGGCTCAACTAGAAGCTAGGCAACCACTCTAATTAACCAAATCTAAGCATCTTGGTGCTTGAATTTGAGTTAGTAACAGAAAGGAATTTAAAATAAGTTAATTATTTAATTGAGAGCTCTGAAAGTTTGCTTCACTTCATAGCAACATGATACCTTTCTTATTATATATGTATATATATATATATTCAATCATAAACTGATTATGCAACGGATGCACATGGACTATTCTCATGTGTCCTAATTAGTTCCAAATCCGACAGGAGAATAAAGGAAGAATAATCATATTTGCAACAAGAATAGCATGTATACCATAAAATAATTCAAAAGTTCAATTTCATGTGTTAAATATATTAAACGGAAAGAGCAATCGATGCCATAAAATTAAAGGCATGATTGCATAATTAAAGAAAAAAAAAAGGGGAAAAAGAAAAAGTGAAGGAATGAGGGAAATTATTAAAACAGTAATAATACAAAATCAAATTCTGTTCATTGAAAGGCATCTGCCGGCCCACGAACAAAACCAAAAAGGAAAAGCAAAATGATCATCCGTCAACCACATAATCCATTAAATAAATAATGACTTAAAGCTAATGCTTATAATTTTTTTTAATCCAATCGATCCCAAACGCCTGTCTAAACTTTAGGCAGTAGCATTTAAAATATATGGACTCGCTCTTAGATTAAACATACACAGGCAACGTGTGGATTCTCATGTGTATAGACAAATAGGGACATCAGAGTTGGATAAATTTGATTAACGTAGATTTATTATGAAAAAGAGGATGACAGAGTGCCGAGAAAGTTTTCTTTAAATTCAAAACGATAGATTTGACGATGCTTAGATACGGAGTTTTCTACTTTATTGTTCCCGAGCATAACTTCAACATGCTCAAAGGCTAAAGTCGACCTGAACTTAATCCATATCCGGCAAATCTGACTTATTTGTAGTGAGAAAGAATTCAAAGTTATTAAACCCAACAAATCTAGCATATTCTAAATTCATATATATTTAGCCGAATCTCAATTTAAGTCTAATATTTTAATATTATAATCCTACTTAAACCTTATAATCCTACTTAAACCTAACCCAAAAGATTTGTTTATTAAGTACATACATACATATATACTAATTTCATATTTGTTATTTTATTTATGACATCATTTTGACCTAACTCATTTTTTAAAAAAATTATTTTTATATAGTTACTTTATAAGTAATTCGTAAAAATATTTTAATTTGAGAGTATCAGAATACTATTTTAAAAGTTAAAGTAACTACTTTAAAATAAGGTTATAAGAGATTTAACTTACTCACAATTGACTCAAAACTGTCTTATATGTTTAGTTAAATGAGTCAAACACGATACATAATTTTAGTCTCATTTATCAAATGAATCGAGCTTGATCACTAAAAAAAATTAGACTTGGGTCATTTGTTGTAATATCTTAAATTTTCTAACCCTAATTCCTTGGTGATTAGTCTCCTAATTCCTTCTCTAACCTTAACTCTTATCTGGACTCCTTACCTCTATCTCTCAAATCCATGCACTACCTTCCTACCAAATACAAGTTTTTAATTCTCTCGAATTGGCCGACTACCCAGTAGAGCCAAAAACCCTACCGTCCAAGGTTGTAGGCAGTCTAACACCAACCTCTTTCGATAAACCAAAGGTGGGCAATTTTCACCATTCTATTTTTTTTAATTTCTTTTGATCTCATATCAATTTATATACCAATATTTTTATATATTTGGATTCCTAAATTAAGTCCTCACATTTCCCTATTTTTTTGCATAAAATTTGAAATTTAATTGATTATTTTATTTTATTTTAACAAGTATTAGACTTACTACATTACCTAAATAATTTTTTAATCATTGTCAACTTTCTTGGACACGAAGGATTTAAAATTCTAATATCCTTACACCCTATGATCAGATCCCATAGGACACTTACTCATTCAACAAAAAGTCTTACAATAATGACCTCTATCACCATCCATCAACTCTCTTACCCATGTAAATCACCCCCATCACTCTTCTTGCTTGCAAGCAACACTACCATCTATTTTCTTCCTCTCTCACCTACATTGGTTTCCAACCATAAGTGGGTATCTACCCTTGGTTGATAAATTTCACACTTAGCTATACTTTATTTTTCTACTTTACTCTCTCATCTCTCCTCTCCTCTCGTCTTCGTTGGTTTTGGTCCTTGGATGCCTTCCTTGGTATTGAGAACCATCTCCCTTTTTCTCTCCATTTTTATTTCATCTTCATACTTTTAAAATTTTAAGTGTAGCTCTTTAGTGTTTGTTGTTAAGCAAAAGAGAGTTAATCTTATAAATTGGTGAAGGTTTTTCCAAGCTTGTGCCTAAGCCCTTTTTGAAGTTATAAGGGTTATTCTAACCTCTTTTAATATTTTCTCTTCTCTTCTAACCCTTTCCATTCTCTTTCCCTCATTTCTATTTTTTTATTATTTTAGGTAATTAAAGGGTGGAAAATGGATTATAGGAGTATTTTGTGCTAAGAGACCGAAGTAGCGTTGGTAATGAGTATATCTCTCTAGATTAGGGCATGGTTTTGTTTATGTGTTGGGTGGTACATTTATTTTGTATTTCATGATAGAAAATATGATATGCTTTATTTTAAATTTATATCCATGTATTAATCGGTAAATTTGTGATTTCATGAGTTTTGTAATTTTATGTGAAATATCTATTTTATGCCTTTCTAGTCTTTTCCATAAAATTTTAGGCATGATAGTATATTATGTTATATTTTATAAGTCTTGGGGTGAGTATATTAATTACGTCTAAGTCTGATGATTGATGTATTATGTTGAATCTTAGAATTTGGGGGGGTTTATACCTTATTAGGGTCTCAGCCATGTGGCTTTGGGGTATTATGGGTTGTTTGAATCTTTGAAAATTATATTTTAGGATGATAATAATGTAAATGCGGCTGTGTGTAAAATTGGGAAGAATTTTAGATTTGCAGAATATTGTAAAATTTAGGGGAGTCTATGCCATAGGAGTAAAACGGTATCTTTTGTAAGTTTTTGAACAAAATAAATATGTCAGTGTGGTCCTTGAGGTTTTACAATAAATTTGGTATATAATATGTTAAGTTTTGGATGGAAATGACTTAAGTTATGAAAATAATAAAAATTAAGATGTTTAGGCAAACGAAGGATATTTTGATCCTTTTTGGTTAAATATAAAATTTTAATATTGTATATGTATTATATGGACTAAAATATGATGTTTATGTTTTGTGAATTATCTTGATAAATTATGAATAGCATAAGATATGATTTTGTGAGAAAGATTTTAATTTGGGAATAATAACCAAAAGGATATTTTTGTTTGAAAATTTGGGCACAAGATATGTCTGAAAATTTGGAGTTATGTTATATTTTTGGATATGAAATTTTTGATAATATTTTAGGTTAGTGTATTAAATTTGGTGAGCTTTAAAGCTTTACGGGTGAAGTTTTGGTATACTTTTAAATAGGGTTTATAAGGGTGCTATGATCTTTTACCTTAGGAAATATTTCTTTATGTAATTAATAATTATTCTTACGTCATGTCTTTACTCCTGTAACATGTTTAATATGTTATTATTGATACAAACAAATGATAATAAAAGTGGAAGTACAATGACTTAAGTAACTAAGGTAATGCATTTTTTATGTGATATATGTTGGTTAAGGTACTGATAGGGCATTAATACCTAAAGTGGAAGAACACATGACATTGGACCAAATAATTTGAAATTATTGAAATTAATCATCCAATTTTAATGAAACTAAAGGGCCCTAGTCTACTCTATTTAACAAACCTGATGGAAAACCGGTTAGGGTTTCCAAAGGATCAAAGATTTAATCGAGCGCAACGTATTACATCGATCGAGAACCACAACTTCAGAAGCACAATTGATTCAATGGCAACTGAATTTATAAGGTGAATGATCAAGATCGATCGAGAAGAGAACGAGACAGAAGCAGAAGGAAGCGAATGAGAGAATCGCCAAGAGAGAGAAAGAGTCGAGAGAGATCGAGAGAAAAATAGACCGAGCTTTATTTCTGCCAAAAAAAAGTGCGTATTACATCGTATCTAACATATATATATATATATATATATATATATATATATATATATATATATATATATGTATGTATACTGAGGCCGTATAGGATACAAAATACATACGCATATTACAGCCTGCCATGGACGGCGACACACAAGCCGATTGGGCCCAAAGATATAAAGTGTCGAACAGCCCAACCCAAGCAACAACAACATAGGGTGTCGACCAGCCAGCCATCATAAAGAAAATGACCCAAATAATACAAATTAAGCTTAAGGCTTAATCTCCCATCAGCAAAAACAACTTTAGCAAATCATGGTCATTAAGGATTGATTTAATCCACAATCCAGCTAGTCTAATTTTATGGACCGGGTGGCGGATCATACAACCGTCCTAACTCCCATTAGCCAATTCGACCGGCGAATGCATCATATGGGATTACAAAAAAAATGTTTAATAAAAATACACATAATCTGAACATTCCAAACACAGTCTGAACTGCCCAGCACTTATGTTCCCGTTCACAGAATCCCATAAGCTGCGACATTATCCTATTAATTCAACAAATAAGATAAGCAATTGTAAGTAATTAATTCACAACAAATTTCAAAATTACTCAGATATAAATTTACAAGGTTCACATCAAAACCTACCTACTCATAAGGGGTATAAATACTTAAGGATTAGATGTTTACTAGTGGCACATGCATAATTTACTATCAATGTGATAGTATGATTAAAGTTAACTACCTTTCTCCCATCTGTGGTGGGAAAGGGGCGAGTATTATTACTATGGGATCCTTGACCTCAATTTGTTAATGAGATTGTTTTATTAATCACCTAATTATAGATATTTAATATAGTTATATCTTAGGTATTTCTCAATCATGAGTAGTGCACTTTTTTTATTTTCTCTTAAGGTGACCTTATGTGATACACGCCTTACTCTAGTGAATATTGATCATCATTTTCATGGGTATTACTCATTCCCATGAGCCGATAATGTTGTTGTTAATGTATAGGTATTTGATGACCATCTCGGAGACATTGTTGACTTTAATGTTCTAACTATGGAAAATTGAATAATTTTTGAGTTATGGGTGTAGAGTTTAGGATATCCCGTAATTAGGGTTTTTTTATCTAAACACCTTATAAAATCTTGGTTCCATGGGTTTCCCTTTTGTTTTATTTTCATTAACATCATCCTCGAGTTTATCTCCAAAACTTATCTATATTATATAGAATTTCTCTTTTTCTCTCTTTATATTATTTAAATTTGCATAATGTTTTGTCTTATATTTGGTATGAGATTGGTACGGTAACTAGACTCATATTAGGTATGAAGATAACACCCAACCATTTTATATTTAGCTTCTACAAAAAATATAAGAAAATAGTAAATTTTAGAGTACTACATTTATAGCACTAAGCTCTCACAAGCTCGACTCATTTAAGTACTAAGCTTGCTAGTTTAGTTAGCCTCATTCATTTAATTAAAGGAGTTTAGACATATTCTTAGTTTGATTTGTTTAGTAAATGAGTCAAGCCATAACAAAAAAAAATATACATTAAGATTTATATTATATAAATGTATTAGTATTTATATAAAATATTTATTTTTTAAAATAAATAATAGCTAAACCCATTTAGGATTTGTTTGGGACCAACTTCTCTACTTGATCCAGTGAGTTTGAGTTTGAATCTAAACTTTCAAGATCCAATGAGTGTGAGTTGAGTATGGGTTATGTAGTGTTACTGGGTTTGGATTTAATTTGACTAAACTCATTGTCATCCCTAGATACAGATGCTCACCACTATGTATACCACAATCTTTATCATATTTTGTCTTCTTCTACAAATAGACACTTTTATTAATAAAATTTGTCATATAAAACTAAAATATGTTAGTTTCAATATAATAGTAGTATTCATCAATGAGTATTAGGGATGGCAATTGATTGCGTCTATGTCGGCTCCAACCAGACCCAAACTCGAATCTATTGATATTACCAAGATCCATACCTGATCTAGACCTGTCGGGTCTTAAAGGTTCAGACCCAAATCCAGATCTACCAGGTCTAGCGGGCAAACGAGTCCTAAATGGGTTCGATTATTTTTTAAAAATAATAATTCATAATCTATGTAAATACAAATACATTTATGTTTTATATAACTTAATATGTATTTTTTGTTAAAAACAATCCTCCATGTGAACAAATAAATATATTAAAATAGTTATGTTAACTTTTTAAATGGTGTTTTAATGCTTTTAGTATACAATATTGTACATATTGCTTATAAAGTAAATATACAAAAATAAAATTAAGAAAAAAAATAAGGAGATCAAATAAGATCATGACAATAATGACAAACATAATATTAGTATGTATTTATATATGTATACACACACACATACACACACATATACTAAACAGGTCTGGCAGGTCAGATCTAGGTCTAGAACTATTGGACCCAGACCCAGACCCATTAAGATATATATAGACCCAGGTCCGACCCAGACCCGTCGAGTCCAAAAATCATGGACCCAGACTTGCTAAAAATGAGGCGGGTCTGGGTCGGGTCCGAGACCCATTGCCATCCCTAATGAGTATCATATACAATACATTATACATTTATAATACAAACATATTACCTTCATCATTGTAAAGATTAATATTCTTCATTTTTAATACTAACATTAATTAATATAAATGGTTACAATCATCGATGAGTGCACGAATATGATATGTAATGCATAATTCATTTGTCATGCATACATGTTACATTTATCACCATAGAGATTAACATTTATTGTTTCAGACACTTACATTCACCGGTTTAAATGTTAACATATATCAGTGAAATAAATACATTATACATTGTAATAAAAAACACATTGGAATGACCAACATTCATTGCTTTGAGCACTTACATCACGAATTTGAATATTAATATTCCTATTGCAGAATACCATGTGCAATACATCATAATTTTTTAATAAAGACATATTACATGTATTACTATAAAGACTAACATTTATTATTCCAAACACTTATATCCATTAGTTTGAATGTTGGAATTCATCAATGAATAAAATTGATGATTATTTTTACAAAATTATTTTAGACAAAAGTTGTAATACCTTTTATATAAATATATTTTTGTATACTATTTAAAGGGAAATGAATTGCGAAAATGTTATTCAAACCAAGGAATTGGTCAACCAGTATGACAAACTAGTTTACTAGAAAATTGTATGCTTTGGTTTTGTTGCATCTGATGAACCAATCAACTAATACACCAAAATTAGTCAATTGGTTCTACTAGAACTCACAACCTTTGTTTTGTTTTGAACTTTATTCTCTTCAAATTCGTCACCTAACATTGGGGATATGTTATACTTTATTTATAAATGATTTTTAGAGAGTTTTAATCTCTCATTACCAAATATTTTAGATTTAGTTCAAATATAGCATGATTACCTCATAAAAGGTCCATTTCCTTTTTTTTTATTAATTTCCTATTGGTCACTTCATTCCCTCTCTCTTCCCCTCCTAGTGGCATCATGCAGATCTCTTATATAACCCATATCTCACTTTTTAATCTACACTAAGATCTACTTATCCCCCTTGGACTTTTCATACACCTTAGCCCACATTTTTGTACTTCCCTCTCTTTTCCCTAATATCTAGCACCTTTTTTGTACTCGACTAGACCCCCTATCTCTCTCCTTTATGCTCACGTGAACCTTAACCAACCACTTGAAACCTTATACTTCTCCATTTTCATGACGTCCAAGTTCCCTCCCTCTCTTAAGCTTCTTTTTTCAATGAGAAGGGCTGATTCTACTCTAGTTAAAATTACAAAACTATTAGGTAAATTGTTATCTAACCTAGCTGTAATTTATACATATGAATTCTAACATGTTAATATAATCTCCTAGTAAGCATATAATTCTACATATTGTCTCTATGAGAAAGTTTGAATGATGCATGCACCATATAGCTCATACTTATAATCACACACACATATATATAAATAACAATTAGAGTAGAGTTAATGGACAATATCATGAAAATAAGAAGAACATAGAAAATGTTATTAAAATATCAACCATAGTCTAGGTTTCAATCTCATTCTGAAAACATATACTAAGGTAGGAAAAGAAAAGATTAAAAACCGAATCAAAACCAAAAAAATAAGGCAGGTGGATGACCCCTCAATAGATGCCCAAATGACCATCACTTGATGACTTTGTCTTATTCCTTGCATGAATAACCCTTTTCCCCCACTTGAATGTTGGCTTTAATTGGATGCTATTTTGTATAAATTAATGCATTGGATTAACATATTAAGGGTTTGTGAAGATGTAATTGATGATTTTGTAGATTAATTAAATAAATTGAATAACAAATTGGAAGAATTATGAAGATTAAGGAATTAAAATGGGTGAAACCCCCTCAATTTCAAATCATCTAATGGAGGCTAAAATTATGGAATAAAATCATAAATTAGGGATAGATGATGATAGAATTGAATGAAATAAGGGTGAATTGACTGAATGGAAGAACAATTTGATGGATTTGATGAAGAACAATGGAGGAGGAGGTTTAATGTAACACCCCCATTTTTATAACTAGAATTTTTTTTAAAGAATTAATTGCGGAAGCTAAAACAAATAAAAATGTAGAGTTTCGTCTCTATACTCATTACAAGTCTAGATTCCTCTACCATTTTCATACCTAGTGCTAAGGTTAAAAACATTACTCCTCTTAAATTAATAACACAATTATAAGAAAAATAATTGAGAGAACAATAGATTGATGCCATTTTAAAAAATAAACATCATTAGTGGTTACAAACTCAATTGAGAGAAGGTATAAAAGGACACAAGAGTCCAAATACAACCAATATCAAAGATACCAAAAAGGGCATTGGATAGTCCTGCTCTTAATCCACACTACTAGGACACTAATAGCCTTTGATTGCACTTACAAGCTAACCTTCAAAGACCAATGGCCATACAACAAGTAGGACCCACGAAAAGGAACTCTTCAGTATAATAATATCGAGTAACCCATTATGCACAACTGATATAAAAAGTTTGTATGGAAAACATGTAAAATACACCACAACAATACATGGTAAAAAACATCGAATTATACATGCGATGATTAACGTATAACATTTATATTAGATAATTGAATACCACCAAGGTTACATACTACTCATTCCTGTTCAACTAAAACATACTAAACTTACCAACTGAACATCCAATGGATGGTATTTGAAATATGATTAGAAACAACCTCAACCCAAAACCATATCAATCACCATGTATTACATATCTCATTGCAATATCAATAAATTCCATAACATCACATATAGGCTCAAAGGCTATTACCAAGTCATAAATAGGCACAAATGATACTACAGAACCACAAGTAGGCACAAAGACTACTATAGAACCATAGGTAGGCACAAAGGCTATTACTAACCAATCCAATTATCCAATATTAATCATTTTTATTTTTATTTACTCAAGGGAATATCATATTTATTTTGAGACATTAAGGTACTCCAATCATACCGATGCACCAATGTAACATGGTATCCTACTAACTATCAACCCAAGGATATTAAGGAACCCTAATCACACAGCACATGAAGGTATCACACTACCCTGCCGACTAAAAAAACTAATTTATAAGTATTCATATCCTCTATAAGTTCGTAGAGCTAAATATAGTAAGATATAAGGCCTGGTTGAGGTAATAAGGTGCATTAGCAAAAATTTATAATCAACTGTGGGTTAAACCACATATTTAGGGCAGCGACCCCTAAAGAGTCACCATTCTCAATTTCGAGGTCTTTTACTTAAACTATTAGTATTTTATTAAGGTGACCACAAATTTTCATATTAATTACATAGATCCAAATTTTCATACTTAACTATTTTTACACAATTTTGATTTATTCAATATAACCAATAAATAAGCCCAATACCAAGGCCAACATTAAAAATATACTAAGATCGTCCTAGGTGTAAATTTTCACATTTGGGCGCATTAGACTAAAAATGACCAAAATACCTCTAAGGCTATAATTACCAAATTATATATGTTTTTAATACTAATCCCATTTCATTTATTAATTTTTCATAAAAAGGCTAAAATACTATAATTAAATGAATGATCATGCAAATAAATTATTAGACATGTTAAATGACTATTTTTTCCTTATACATGTTGCATAAAATCCTAGAGTGCACTTTTATTTCATCTAAAATCACAAATTTTCATGCTCGACAATAACTAAAACATATTAAACATGTTTGTCAAGATAAGTAACATATTACACTGAAAATGACCATATTACCATTAGGGAGCACAATAATAGTAGTTATATTACAAATTTGTCTAAGCATGCCCAACCTGCCATTTTATATATACATGTTATACATATTCTTTGCCCAACATTAAAGTCATTTTAGTCATATTTTTTCACCCATAATATTTTACATAAGATAACACGTTCGATATACACACACACACACTAATATAAATATGCACATAATTATAAGGTAACGAATTATGCTTAACATATTTCATCCACAAAAACCCTAATGTGCTATCATATAACACTTAACATTTTATTAAGGTATAAGAGTTACTTGCTTGTAGCAAAAAAATAATTTACCAGTATCTTACTAAGCTAATCAAACTTTGTCACTAAAAATGATACAACATTAATAGTATTAATATTTAACAATTAAAATTATAGTTTATATTAAAATATTTATTAATATAAATTACCATAATATCCCTAATATTGAAAATGGGAAACAAAAATTTTAAAAGAATCCTTATGCTGCATAGGTAGCATGATTTATGTGCATGAAAATGGGGTGTTGGATGGCTATGCCATGGTGATGGTGAGATGATAAGGCTGGGGATATGGAGCTGGTGTCGTGTTGATGGTTGATGGGGAGTTTTTAGTAGTGATTGGAGCAAGGACGAGGGGGAAAGTTCAAATGATAAAGGCAGGTGGAAGATAGAAAAAAAAGGGAGACAAGATTGGGGTATGCTGGTGGTTGTGAGGAAAGGATGGTGTAGAAGGATTGGTGTTGAGGTAAAGGGTGGTGCATGAGGGGATGGGATTGTGGTAGGAATGGGCG
Organism: Tamarix austromongolica; assembly: GCA_039764185.1. Taxonomy (NCBI): domain Eukaryota; kingdom Viridiplantae; phylum Streptophyta; class Magnoliopsida; order Caryophyllales; family Tamaricaceae; genus Tamarix; species Tamarix austromongolica. Next base: position 58,245,311 of record CM077809.1, read on the forward strand.
GAGGATTTGGGGATTCTGTGGAGAATTGTGCCAAAGTAAGGGGAGAGCAACATCAGTTTTTGCTTTTGCAGAGGGGGTGCCACAGAGGGGATGGTTAGTGCTAGGGGAAGGTTGTGGCTGGGGTTGGCGTTGGCGAGCATAGGAGAGGGCGACAGTTGGGGTTGGTGATGGGTTGCAAGTAGAAGAGGAAGGAGTGAGGCTTTGGTAGCAGCAAAGAAGAGACAAGGTATGGCTAGAGAATGGGTTGTGCATGCAAGGATGGCCCACAACTAGGGTATGCAAAAATGCGTGGTCGTGCAATGAAATCAAACAACCTAGATTGGGAGAAAGAGGAGGAGAAGGAAAGAGATGGGTCGGGAAAGTGTAAGAGGAGAAGGAAGAAGAAGAAGAAGAAGAAGAAGAAGAAGAAGAAGAAGAAGATATGGATTGGTGATGGTGAAGGTGGAGGGTGGTGGTGATTAGCGATTGGTGGTGAGTGTGCAAAGCCAAGCAAGACCAAGAAGGGAGAAAGGTGATGATCAGGATTTGGTTGAGTTTTAGAGGAAGGAGTGTATGTACATATGTATATGCAGATGTTGAGTGTGAGGAGTGGGTTTGATAGAAAGGGTATGGGTAAGTTGTATGAAAGGAAAAGGAGATAGGGGCATGCTTTTGGTAGGAAGAATGACACGACATGGTAACGTGAGGGAGAAGGGTTAGCAAAGGTAGGATAGGATAGGTGTAGGGTAGTATTATTTTTACTTTTTATTTAGGTTTAGCTTGGTTGAATTAGGGTATCAATTAGGAAAATATATTGAAAAAAAATCAATTTTGGATAGTTTTAGGACAAGAAAAGTGATAAAAATGATTAGAAAATTTATTTAGGAAATTCTTTGGGTTATGGATCAAAGGTTAATAATAAACAATTAAACCAAGGTTTAAGGGTTAGTTTTTGAATAAAATACTAAACACTAGAAAGCAAAGGTTATGAAATTTTAGGGTGTTACATTAAAGGTGAAGTTTATACCTTAATTATAAACCTCAAGATTAGATGCTCTAAATTTGTTTTCCGTTGTAGAATTTGAGTTATAAATGTATATATAGGTGTAAAAAGGCCAAAATATCGTGTATAAATTAGTGGGAATAAAAATTAGAAGTTAGAGAATACTTGAAATTTATAAATTTGACTGCTATGGATATTCTAGTGGCTCTAGACAAACTCCAGTTGATGGGATGTCAACTGCCCATCCCTGAATAACCTTCAACATTTTTTGATTGACATTTTGACTTCCAATATAAATTTTCACCATTATTTAGTCCTATTAATAAAAAATTAATAAGCATAAAAGTTGTAGCTATTTATTATATCTTTCTGATTAATGTTGAACCAACTCAATTAAAGCTCAGATGAAAAAGTTATGCTCAAAATACTAATGGTTATTTTTGTTAATTCATGTGAAAGTTTTGGTTGGTCACCCTACTTGTAAAACTCTTCAAAACATATCATTTTATCTCCTTTTCTTTATGATATATCCCATATGAGTGAATTTGGCTAAAGAGAATTACATTAGCCTTTTTAAAGAAAAATTAATTGAAAGTATGAGAATTAATACTATAAAATAATGACATAAAATACACTTATCAATGTGTTGTGTGTTTTGGTTATTTATAGAACGAATACCAGAGTAAATTTATTTTTAAGAGCTTTTTGGGTTTTTGGAAGCATGAATATAGCCTTAGGATCATGGTAGGTTTTGGTTGATTTTCCTTTAAAAATGTGAGTTGATTAAAGTATGCTTCTTGAGTATGTTTGATGATTAACGCCTTAAATGCAACATATATTTATAGAATTTTAAGGTTTTAGAAATATTTATTTATTAGAATTTGAATATATATATTTGTTATCCCTATTTGTAATCATTTTTCTAATATAATAAGGTATGAAATACATTACAAGTTTTTCTAATATTTTACAATGTCTTAACACCCCCATTTTTTAATATTAAAAAATTTCATTTAAAAAACATTTTGAAATTGGAAATACAAATCCAACGTATAAAAAAAGTATGCTAGTGCCGTATCTAACATAAGATAGACGTGTCACCACCTAACTCACATTAAACACGAGGCTAAGTGTCTAACTAATTAAAACACAAGGAAAACTAGAGAGCGTAAGATAAGAAACACCATTGTTTACAACCCAGGGCTACATAGGCTCAAATCCAACATTTTTAAAGGAGGATGGACCACTCAATGGTGGTCCTCAGGAAACCTGCAACAAACCTCTTGCTCATGGGATTGAGTAGGAGATTGCAATAACAACCCCATTAGTATGCATACATACCGAGTAAACCAATCTACTACCATCATGTAGATTCGAGTACAAGCAAAACCCACATGACATACTTATGGTACGACTTACTAAAATCTATATGCGACTTTCCTACTATCTCATTTACATATAATGACATAAGTCATACAAGATATATTTGGATCCACCAAATCATGCTTAGTTATAATCATGCCAGCATATGAAAGTGTACAGATTTTAACATGCATACTGTATGACGGTTATTTTATGACTTCCTAACCATGGATGGATCATGACTATAAGAGTAATAGATCATGTGATTATTCATGGAAACATTCTAGAATATAGGCATGTACCACAGTATCCATTCTAGGGGAACATATGATTAGCATCAAATTCCATGTAGGTAAGCATGAATCATACCACATATTTATAGCTTAAGCAAGGTGTGAAATCTTAAGTATTCATAGAGAAAAGTGAATACCATGTTAATAAAATAAGTTTAATCATGAAAAATGAGTTAGCCGGTTAATTCCTCCTTAGATCTCATTTTGATCATTATTTTACTTTTGGTGAAAATATAATTCATTTACAAAATCCTTGAGAAATAAGTAAGTATATAGTTATTTTACCCCAAGTTATTGAGCAATAGGTGGGATTATTCCCCATGGTCTATCAATACCATGAAATTCATCTAAATAAGTGGACATAAAGTTCTAGTTCATGCTAAGGAACTTGGTGGACATAAGTTTGGGTTCCTTCCAAAGTAACATGAACACAAGTCCAAGGCAAAGCCAACCCCATAGGTAACCAGACCCTTTAGTATCAATACCTCCTATTATATCAGTAGTGTTTAAAGTATGTAAGAGACTAGAAATTCTAAGATCCCATTCGAAGGCAAAACCCAAAGGTAAAAATGCCCGAACGTAGACTAACCCTTGATAGCTAATCAAGAATCGAATAATCTAGACCTTTCGCGGTGCTCGTTCCACTTTAAGTGATTAATGTCTTATTAGCTCGGAAATGTCATTTTACCTAAAGTCCTACAACAATATCACACCAAGAAATATGCATTTTTAGTTCGACACACCCATATAGAGTTCTTACATCATCCAATGTTCTCATCATGTTTTCTTTAAGAGATTATTCTAGTATATGATCCATTATGCCAAACGGTGGAATTATTTAATGTTAATAACACCCATAATAATCCAAGCTAACAATTGAATTTCCATTTTCCTTGTTCATAATTCAAATCTAGATCATACCAAGATCAAAGTCATAGTTCGTTACTTAATCATAGTCTTACCCAATTATTAAAGGATGTTCCAATTAAATTCCTAAAGCCAAAGGTGAAGGTCCAATTATAGGTCAACTAGAGTCCAATCCTACTCACAACTATTCATTTATTTCATTAGCTAAGTGAAAAATAACTAATCATAGTTAATGCTAACTCAATTCCATCCTATATGTTCAAGTTATCTTCATATCTTTGCTAAGCCATTTCACTTACGAGGTCCTCATTTAAGGCCATGATATAAGTCATTATAGCTCCATTATTCATCATTTTAATTTGTTACACCAGTACTAACCATAAGAAGAATCCATTTTAGTCATTTGATTATCTATTAATATTATGTTCAAGAAGAGGGTTGAATTCTACGCAAAGGTTAAACATTGGTCAATTAGGATAATTTATTTTTATTACCTTTAATCCATTATTTAACTTCATTAATCTAAATAATTGCATAATTATCAACATATTAGGTCATTATACAAGCATGGGAAAATTAAAACATCATATTCGGGAAGAAAATATACAAGAAAAGCAAAATTGGATGAGACTAGTCGATTGGTTTCAAAACTAGTTGATGGGTCTCGCTGACCAATCAATCGGTCAAGGCGCTGCCAGCCTTCCAATGGTGATGAACTAGTTGGTCAGTCAACCTCACCAGTTGACTATTCTGAGAACCAGTTAATCAGTTTGGCTATACCAATTGATGGGTCTAACCAAAGGCTGAGACTACTGGAGTTGCACACTAACCAGCCGATCAATTGACCCAACCCATCGACTGTTTGGTTTGGTTGAACCAATCGATGGGCTTAACCCGAGGCCAAAAATATTGAAGTCATAGAAAAACTAGCCGGTCGGTTGACCCAACTAGTTGAATATTATAGGAACTAGTCGATTAGTTTGTTTGAACCAATCAATGGGTTTAATCCGAGACCAAAACCACAGAAGTCACACACCAACCAGTAGATCGATCTTAGAGATCAGTCAATTGGTCTCGGGTGAGCCCATACAACACAAATCACACACAATTAAATTCCATAACCTTTCCCAATCAAATCCAACCATATATATCAGGTTATTCAAAATTCTCAACAAGAAATATTGATTAATTGATATGTGAGATGCTATAATTATGCTAGTAATCTTAGTAAATCATGCTTGAATTTTATGAACTTAGATCAAGAAATCATGCATCACATTTTCTTCTTATTAGGCCATCATGCAACAATCTATTCCATATGTCACATATATCATTGTCACTTAAGGCACCAAGAATATTAAGGAAATTTTGAATCTAGAATCATAGGCATGAGATTTAAACATATAAGGCTCTAAACCAAGTTTCCTACCACTCCATTCATTAATTCTATACAAACTAGTGCAGGCACACTATCACCTCTACTCAGAAGAATATCACAGACCTATAGAGCATATAGTATCTTTACCCATACCATTTCTACAGTAATAGGAAAGACAATGATTTACCTTAAAAGAGTTGACCAACACACTAAAAGAGAATGAGTCTCTAAAATTATAAATACTTTTTCTACAATGAAACACTTTTAAAAAAGCTTAATTAAAACTCAATTAAAACCTATTTAAAATTGTGTAAAAAGGGGATTTAATGAAATTGAGACCTAGGAGAGAAAATCAAAGAAAAATCACCTTTTAAATTGGGAAAATAGAGAGAACTAGGGATGAAATGTAACCCTCACTATTTTCCCTAACCTAACCTCATCTTAAATAAAATCAAAACAAGAAGGAGCTAGGGAGAGGATTAGAAGAGGAAAAGAAGATCACGATGCAACAACAGAGAAGGGAAAGTGGAAAAGTAAGTGTGGTGGAAAACAGGGTAGTTCAGAGGTTAGGGAAGAAGAGAGAAAGATGAAGACTTTGAGTTATATTTACTGAGGGTTTCTCCTGAAAGGAGAAGTGTGAGGGAGTGTATACATTGTTACACCCAACCCCCGGTCTGAATTAAAGATTTGAAGCGTAAGTTTTGAAGTTTCAAAGTTGACATTTATGCCCTGATCTACTTTGGTGAAACTGCAGGGTTCTAGGTGATGTGTCCTAGGAATTTTTAACACAATGAGGGAATGATGACAAGAATGGACTGGAATCAAAGCACAACAAATCTACTAAGGTTGTAGAAGAAGATTATCTATTTAAGAATCTTGTATAGGAGAGAGAAAAAATTGGGAAGAAGAAGATAAATGAGCTGAGGGCATAAAAATAACTTCTTATGAATTCCTCCATCGTGAATCCGTTACAGACAAGTAAAATAGTTTAATTAGGCTTAGAAATTTCATAAAAATTGAAAAAAAATATTCAAAATGTAGTTATGATGTTGGAAACGTTTTGGGGATATATTCACAGGAAAAATCGAGTTTGAAGAACAACCAGGTTAGTCAAACCAATCGATTGGTTCATCGGGTTTCAAAAATTGAATTTAATGGACAATCCAGTTGATCGGTACCTCAAATCAGTCAACTATTTTATCGATAAAACCAAAGATTTCTCCTAATCCAAATCAAGCTTATTCAAGAACCATACCAGTCTTAAACATACTTCTAAAGCAAGATCGAAAACGCTTAGATCACCATTAAACACCTAAATTAGCACACATTAAGGACTCTAAAAAAAGTAAGGTATTATAAGTGACCTAGGAGCATAGTCGTTGAGTTAGAATATCCCTCATGGTTCCACCTTGACAAGAATTCTTGGATGAGCACCTAGTGCTCGCACTCTGAAAGAAAATATTAGTGCTCTAAGGTACCAAGTGGAAACTTTATCCACTAGCAAGAATAATTAATTACAAGGAAATATTGAATGAATGAGAGAATCTCAAAGCTTTTGAATGAAAGGAAAAATGTAGTTTCCACTTCTAGTGTCCATGATAGAATTATTACTAAATTAACCTTGGTAATATACTTTACTTATATTTTTTCAAATGATATTCATTTGAGAAATATGAAGTGAAACTCTTGAAAATTATAAGACAACTCCATGTTTTCTACTGCTAAAGGTATATGGGTGTATTTTCATCCAAGGTATTGCTTTTGTTGAGGAGAAATTGATGTTGAACTGTGTCATGTTGGAGGCCAACCTAGTTTAAGTGTGTGTCAAAAAAATTCATGATGAATATGCATTTGAGATGTTGCATTTCATGAAAGATCATGAATTTTTGATGCTTATAGAGAAATTCATTGGATGGGGTGTAACACCCTAATTTTAACTAAATATAAATTTTATTTTAAAATGGTTTAATGGAAACCAAATGAGAAATATAGAGTGTTGCCACCACATCCAACACAGAGAATGCAATATCAATACCGATGTACGCTAGATGTCAGGCTAAAAGTAGTCTCATATGTTGTTATAAAGGGTGAAAAATACTTAGGAATGTAAATGAAATAGATTTTACTTAAAACTCGACAAGTTTTATTCAATGAATATTTAAACGGATATGGATACATATGTGAAAGATGGAAGAAAATACCCATCAGGTTTGGGTATAGATGTGGGTAAAGGGTATCCATATCCATACTCATTTACCTGATATATAACTAGCCATTTTAAAATAAAAATGGTATAAATTAAGATTAAAATTCTCATTTGGATTAACCTTAAATAGGTTTATCCATCGGATAATTAATTTTCCTATTCAATGATATCTGTTAATAGGTAAATGGGTTATCTGTCAGATAACATATATCCTTTAGATACAGATATAGATGCGTTCATGGATATCAATTCATGTATGGGTGCAAATTAGGGTATAACTTTTCTTATTAGATATGGATACAGGTATGAGATTACCTGCTCAAAACTCGCCCCATTTACACAGCGATAAATACTTGATCCCAAAGTCCATATGACATTACAAAATAATATCAAAAGGAATAACAAGATCAAACATAATATACATAAATAATAGTAGGAGACATTTATATAAATAAAACAAGTTAGACTTGATACATGCAAAAGCAAATATATATATATATTCAGATAACTCTAGCCTATGCCTGACTCCAATATTGTACTCATAGTCTACATCATATAGTAAACTTCCACTCTTAATCATGTGCGCAAATATTTGAGGGGAAAACATAGTATTAGTACAATAAATATATTGAGTAAACATAATATAATAATAAGTGAAAACATGCAATTAAATTAGTTATATAGAATCATGCTGAAATAGGAAGAATGCGATAAAACATGCTAACACATGATCTAAGGTTGAATTCATTAAATCCACTATTTATACTAATTATAACTATTTAGTATTATTCATCAAAACTCTAAGAATCCCATGATACACTTAGAATAATATATAAACTATGAAAATGACACTAAACAAATAAAATAATAAAATTCACACACATGGAAGGTCCACTAGTTATGTAACACCCCAATGTTACTACTTAATTTTTTTTACAAAAATAAAAAAAAATAAAAAAATTTGATGTTATTGTCGCACTTAGTATAAGTCTGACATCATTATACTAAGAGCTAAGGCTAAAATGTTACTTTGCTTAAAGTAACATTTACAACATAAGAACAAATGACGATTTCATTATAGATATGATAAAAGGATAAGGAAAATGAGTTACAATATGATAAAAGAAGAAATAGCAACGTACATAAGATTCTAAGTAATATCTTGATCAAAAGATACTAGGGCGAACACTAGATAGTCCTAACTCTCAACTCCTACCAAAAGTCATTAATCTAAACCCTCAAAGTATTCATGTAAGGTAAACAATGTCCATTAACTAGGCAAAGGACCATAAAATAAAAATCGTCAATGCTACGATATTGAGTAAACCATTACACAACACTAACATGCAAGGCTATATGAGGCACATAAGTAGTAACGTGACATAGGTACATCAAGGAAATTATGTGATAATGAAACAGGAAAAAAAACATAATCAAATCAATTCTAAATACTTAAGGTAGGGAACTAAGACAACTACTGAATCAACAAATACAAATCATTTCCAAATACTATAGTAGGGCACCAAGACAACTACTAAACCACATACCAAGCCAGATAATGCTCAACAGCTTCTATCAAATCAATAAACCAAAAAATCTATTTATATTATTACACAATAAATACTTCCATTTTTATTTACTTGAGGGGAATATAATAATAATCCAGAGACATAAAAGTACATTAGTCATACTGGCATATAAGATATTAGGGTACCCTCCCAACCATCTAACCAATTGGCATAACAACACTTTTATCATATTGGTTCGCAAGGCAACCAAACCCAAGACACCTAATCCTTAAGTTGCAATACCTTCTATAGGTCTCGTACGTCACCTATTGAGTAGATTAGGACCTTACTAGAGCAAAACAACACACCAGCAAACCAAAACAAATTGAGGATCGTATCTCATCCTAGGTATAGCTAACCCTATAGAGAAACCATTTCCAAACTCAAGGTTTTCTACTTCACATATTAATATTTTATAAGGCGAACACATGCAACACATATTGTACAATAATTCTCATATCTCCATTTAACCATTTTTCCTTTATTTCTAATTATTAGAGTAAAACCTAAGGTCATCAATCTATGTAAAATCTAAAGTTAACACTAAGTTCAAACTATCAAACGTCTAAGGCCATACAATGTCAAATTATTCACATTAAGTGTATTAGCTTAAAAATGACCATAATGCCCTCAAACCCCTAATTTCACCATTATTATTCAATTTCATACAAAACATTATTGTTATGATAATTTTTCATGAAAATGATAAAATATAATAATTTATAATATTTTAGTACGTAAGAATTTTGTTTGTGATTTAGCAATTGAAAATATTTTCTATCTTGCATGCATTTTTCAACTTATGTGTACAAGCCCTTATCATACATTTCTAATGTGTCATATATTCCATGCAACAAATACTTATAGGTTTATAGCATGATTCCACATTTAAAGTAACATTCATAACGGATAAACTCTAATTAGGCTTACGTATAAACATGTTATATTTTCACCCTAGTTACAATAACAATAATCATAGAACACTTAACATGGTAACAATGTAAAATTTGACAAGGTCATGTAGCCTAACAAATCATAGGTAGGCAGACGTTAACCTTTTGTATATATCATATGCATATATCTTATATTAAATAATAATTCAAAAAATTTCTAATTATTTAATATTGTACTTTCACATTCACACATTTTTCAGAACACTTGCATACCTATTGTAAAAATTTCAGCATATAACGTATACATGTATCCCTTCAAAAACCCATGCATAAATCAAACTCTAAGCAACAAAATGACCTTTATGAGTTTCCACATTATTTCACATGTTAGTATAAGGGTATGGTTACCTCTTATCCAAGTAAAAGAAATAATTAAGATTCATCCAACTAATCACCACTCAACCTCTTCAAACTCCTTACATGAAAACAACCAAACACATTAGCAATTTAATCAGAAACCATCAAATAATTTACAATAGTAAAGCATAATAAGTTGTGTGAGGTGACCTCTTCACCAAGGGAGAAGGCATAAACTTGCATGAGGAAGGGAGGACAACATCAGGAATTCACATAGGGGCAGACTAGGTGAATAACTGAAATACCCAAAAAATCCTAATTTAGAAATTATGGTAAAATAATGATTTATTAGGAAAATTTAGAAAATAAATTATTTTATTAAATAAAGAGGAAATTAATTGAAGAAAGCAAAGAGAAAATAATAAATAAATTCTTTAGAAAATTTTAGACATTTTACTAATTAAAATGGAAGTTAAGGAAAATTTATTCAAAATAGCCCAATTAATCAAAAAAATAAATTTAACTATTATAATTAAAATAATAATTATTAAAATTAAATATCTAACTTAAATATATAAAAAAAATACCAAAATACCCAATCCACATATTCTCTTTTTTTTTTCCTTTATTTTCTTTCTTTTTCTTTTTCTTTTTCCTTTTTCTTTTCTCCTCCCCCCGACTTGGGCTAGCCAACCTACACGGCCCAGCTTTCTCCTTCTCCTTCCCCCTACAGCTTAGCGCATCCAGCCTGCATCGTAGGTCGCGATGTAGTGTGTCGCCTCTAAAATCATTGAAACGCCGTGTCGCACTAAGTAACAAATAACCGTTGCAAACTGACGAGACGATGCATCGTTTAGCCCAAATATCCACTGAAACTCCGTGTTTCACTAAGCAACAAGTAACCATTGTCGACCGGCTGGTTCTCCCCCCCTCCTTTCTTTTCTCCCTGAATCGTCCGGTCCCGAATCTTCTTCTTCCCCGAGGCATGGCGACGACCGAGGGACTACATCCCCGGCGCTCTGCCGGCTGTGCACGCTGCCACCGTCCTCCCCTTCCCTCTTCCGTCATTTTCTTTCACCAATTCGACCCCAACCAACCCTTTTCCCCTCTCCCGAGCAACCTGCCCCTTTCCCTTTTCCTCTTCCCTCGATCTTACCGCCCTGCCATGGCAGCACCTCCTCGACTGCCGCCACCGGCCAGCATGCTTGGCACCTGCACACCCTTGTCTTCTTCCCCTTGTCCTTTCCCAGCACTCGACCTATATATATACCCCATAGCCTACCTTAATTCGAAATTTTGGACCTCGAAACCCTAGAGTCAGCCATCCTCGCCGCCGCCCCGTTAGACGAGTCGTCCACCGCCGCCGCCTATCGCCGACGGTCAAAACACCCCCAGAACCGACCCTTGCACCACCCTCTACTTAACTAGACCCTCATTGCTCATCGATTTGCCCTACATGAGCCACCCCAGCCATGCAAAACCGCCAACCCAATTAACACACTTCTAGCCCCTACCGTCCTTCGCACCAGTCACCACCTCCCGCCACCGATTCCGCCGCCACCAGCGCCACCTCTACCCTCCAAAACAACCAGGGGAGCCTCCTCTACCTCCCCACACCTCCCTTTCTTCCTCCTCCCTCCTTTCTTCTTCTTCTACCACCTTAAACCTCCACAACCGTCGCCGCCGCCACCTCCACCGTGCGCCACCGCCGGTGTCACCACTGCCTTAGGTGGTCCTCCAACTTTCCCCAAACCTTAAACTCATTTTGTACAAATATTAATTATTTAATAATATTAATGGTATTATTATTATTATTACCATTATTATTATTATGATTATCCTTATTGTTACTATTATTATTATTATTATTGTTATTATTATATTTATTATCTTGTTAACATTGTTAATATTAACTTTACCCATTATCACTTTCATTATTAATATAGATACTTGGACCCTTATATTAATATTATCATTTTGATTACTATATTATGGTTATTATCATTAATATTACTATGCTTAATGTTATTATTATTGTCATTATTATTTTTATTATTATTACTATTATTATTATTATCATTATTATTACTATTAGTATTATTGTTGTTGTGGTTGTTGTTGGCATTGTTAATAATATTACCATTACTTCTATTATTATTAATTTTGTTGAAACCAAAATTAGCATGTTTCCCTTTGGTCACTATAGAAGAAGAATACCCAACCTTAGTATTATTACGGTTATTATTATTCGAACCTTGCTAATACTGTTCCTAATGCCCTTGTTACTAACATTATTACTTTGGTATCATTGTTAGTTATTACTAGTACTATTGTTATTATTTTGCTAATATTATTATAATAAAAACATTCGAACCCTTTTATTATTATCCCAAATACAACTAATATCATTATTATCTTTAATAATATTAGCGCCTTGTTAGTAATACTATTATTATAATATTATCTTACCCTAGAACCATTATTAGCCTTAACCTTAATAATGATAGGGATTCTATTTCTAAGAGCATGGGTATTACTACTATTATTATTATTAGCACTATTTTATTTTAACAAGCATTAGTACTATCATTAGAAGGAATAAAACTATTAGGTTGATAATATAAATATAGTTATGAATAATAACATAAGTACATTTCAACTAGTAATAACTAGTAGGCTAGCTTGATGGAAAGAAAGCCCTAGTTTTCACTTATAAAACTCCGTGTAATAATAAAAACCTAATCTTAGACTAAAATAAGAAGTAATAGTATTTTCGGGTAGAAGGGAACTAACCATTAGTCTTATCCTCCTATAGGTGAATCGAGCCAAAGTCCCAAGGAGTTGTAGGAGCGTGCTCCAAGCCCGGCGTCGCTTTAGGTAAGGACGTAACTAAGGTCTTTTGTGTGTCTATATGTATTATGTGTTTCGCATGCTATGTACCCAATGTTTATCATTATTAATTATGTCATGTGTGGCATGACATGGAGTTGAAGTATGTGTGGTGTGTTTATATGGCATGTGTATTATGTATATGTGATGATATGTGTCGTGATCCTGCAAGACATGCATGTGAGGGAGTTGATGTGTTTTTTGTGGGAGAAAGGATTAAAAAGGAGGATGGGGAAAGAGATTGACCAAGGGAGGTGAGTTGACCTAATTATTTTAATGATCTATGAGTGGCAGAATAAAATTGAGAATTCTAGGGTTCATATGGCAGATTCTAATTTATGATTTTATGTGGAAGAATCTATCTCATGATCTTGTATGGAAGAATCTAATTTGTGGTTAAGAATGGGGGAATCTAATTAATTGTATTATATGGACAAATCTTTGGGTTTTATATGGTTTGAATTTAGGGTTTGGTATAGATGGATCTTTGGTTTTGTGTGGACTGAATTTAGGGTTTTGTGTGATGAAATACAGGGTTTTTCATGGTGGTATTAGGGTTTGTATGGTGGTATTAATGGTTGCATGGTGGTATTAGTGGTATTAGGGTTTGCATGGTGGTATTATGGTTTGTATGGTGGTATTAATGGTTGCATGGTGGTATTATGGTTTGTATGGTGGCATTAATGGTTGTATGGTGGTATTAGGGTTTGCATGGTGGAGTTAGGGTTTTGCATGGGAGTTAATTATTGTATGGGATTTAGGGTTTGTATGAAAAGTTCAAGAGGTTGCATGGGATGTGTAAAGTTTGCATGGGAGCAAAATTTGCGTATGAAAGGTTGATTTAGGAGGTAAGGAAGGTAATGCAAGTATTATTTAGGTGTTTGAACTGTTGGATGGAAAATAGTATGTGGAGTATTATAAGGGTATGGAGAAGCCAGAATTAGGGTTTGGAGTAATTAACTCTGGGTCGTTGTGATTAAATAGGGTTGGAGTAGCTAATGGTGATTTGTTGTGGTTAATTAAGGTTTGGAATGGCTAATTATGGTTGTTATGGTAAAATAGGGTTTGGAGTGGTCAACCACGGTTTGGTGTGGACAATTAGGGTTGGTTATGGCTGCTTAGAGTTTTTGTGTTAGCATGTGTACTTATTGATTAAAGTGTAATTATGATTGTGCAATTTTATTATTTATGAGGTGTAAAGTATAAAGAGAATGATTTGTACATGTCCATGGTGAGAACTTTTGAATAAGATACTTAAAACATTAATCACGTAAAGTGGAAGATGTTGAGCCGGATCCAGACCGGTCCACCGACAAATAATAGTGGTAGGGTATGTTACCCTCATGACCGGTCCACCGGCTATAATAGTGGCAGGGCATGTGCCCTCATGACCGTTCCACCGACTATAATAGTGGGGGATCCCGTGCTCAACAAACCGATCATAATAATGATAAGACATGGAAAAGATACGAATATTTACAGTGGAATACCTTGTGAGTCGGGGCTAGACCGGTCTACTGCAAATAATAGTGGCAGGGTATGTTACCCTTGTGACCGGTCCACCGGCTATAATAGTGGCAAGGCATGGCCCTCGTGACCGTTCCACTGGTTATAATAGTGGGGTTCCCGCACTCACATGGATTGCTAAAGACTATGATGTGAATTGATTATAATTATTAGAGATCTGATGAAAAAGTTATCTGGTTCATAACCGGTATTATTTATCTGTGTTATTGCATGCTATCTACATAATTATGCTATGTTTGCTATGTCATGTATCTTTGTGCATGTGGGCCTTAGTGCGTCTGCTACCTTACTCAGTACGTAGCGTACTAATCACCCGTTTCATGGGTGCTGCTCATTCCCATGAGCAGAAGACCCGTTTGAGCTTGTGCAGGTAGGGGATAATGTCTTCGATGCCTATGACACTTACGAGGCATCGGATGGGGTTGAGCGATGAGCCTAAACCTGACTTGGGGATCGAGAGCGACTCAGCCGGACTCTGTTTCCTTTATTTGACCCTATATTATCATATTTAGTTGTGTTATCGTACTATTCTTTATGTTTTGAAAAACTCTAGTCACATACTCTTTTTCGTTGTAACCCTAAATCGCACTCTGATTTCTATATGACTTACGTTTTATTAATGATTCGTGTTTAATGTTAACTTTATTTAGCCTTAGCATTTAGTATTGGAACGGTAGGAGTGAATCGATCTGGTACTAAGTGTGGCGGTAATGCCCCCAAGTTTGCGGTTTTATCTTTTGCTTCCGCTAAACCCTTTTAATTAAACGAAATTTTTTAGTAGTAAATTTGGGAGTGTTACAATAACACATAGGAAGAGCAGAATTGTGTGAGGAAAAGGCTGAAAGGCAAAGGGTATGCATGGGTTGAGGAGTTTGAGCATGCAAGGATTGTGCATAAGGCATAAGCACTTGCAAGTAGAACATGAGGATAAAAGCACACGGGTTATACGAGGGTCGTGCATGAGCTAGTGCAAAAGAGGCACAGTGGGGGCATGAGAGGAGTTCATGGTCATGCACCTTAACAAAAATAAAAAGCAAGCACGATGTGGGAAAGAAAATATATGATTTATGATGATGATGGTTAGGCAACGATGAGGGGAATTGATGGGGAGGTGGTGCTCATGGTTTATAGGGAAAAATAGCCGTGCTTGGTGGCTATTGGTGGTGAGATGTTGCGGTGATGGTTGATGATGATGGGTGGTGTTGGCTCGAAAAAGAATGAGAGAAAGAGAGAAGGGAGATGAAGAAGAGGAAATAAGAAAATCAGTTTGGCTGAGTCAAAAACACCAAAATAAAAATGGACAATGGCATGAGAATGGAGTAAGTAGGCATGTACGAGGAGAACATGGGGGCAGAGGATACGTGAAGGAGATGATGACCTGAAGGAAAAAATGTGTCGGGGGAGGTGGGATACGCAGGCAAAAAAATTCATAATAGGGTAGGGATTCTAGATGAAGAAAGTTGAACTAGGAAAAAAACATCTAGTTAGTAGAATTATGGTTCCTTGGTAATGAAAATACGGGTTAGGATCCCAACTACTATTAAAGCTAGTAATCCAAATTCTATCAAGATTTTAGCCTAATTATGTATATATACATGTCATAATAATATACATAAAATAATATATTTAATACAAAACATCCTAAAATAATTATTATAACTAATTATATATAATTACTAATTTATAATTAGGGTTTCTATAAATAGGGTATTAAAAGTTATTATGTTCTTTATTGAAGTTATAACACAATTTATTTCCCACACATATCCATTTCCTTATACAAGATATTACAATTCACTTATCTTACATACTCTACTTATAGAATGAATTACTTATCCATTTTCAAAACATAATATTATTCACATCCACTTTGGTCATGCTAGTATGGTGACTTGTAACACTACGATTATGACCACTAGGATGACTTATTATCTAACAACCATGAGGCAGATGAAAGCCTATAATGTTTTTGGTTATAAATAGAGCTAACAAAAGTTGACCCGACTCGAACCAATGCTGAACTAAATATAATTGACCCAACTCATAACCTAACATCAACCTGACCCACAATCAACCTGACCGACTATCAATCTAACTTGACAAGACCAAATTCAATATTAACTAGATATGTTAATAAAAACTACACATGCCTTATTATTTATTTAAAGTTTTTTCTTTAAAATATTTTATAAATTTTATTTATTTTTCTTAATTTTATTGTGGACATATCTATTCACCAATGATATTATAATTTTACCGATTTTTTTGCATAAAAACACAAATTAAAAATTCATAATAATAAATAAGTAGCAATTAATAACACAATTTTGATCACATGCTTATATAAAATCAAACTTAATATTTTTTATGAAATTAAATATTTTGATTAATTTTGGTGATTAATGTCTAGTTTGACTAAAACTTGAAGTGATTTGATCTAGGATTAGCTCGGTGTGAAGGCAAATTGAACTCGGCCAATCAAAACATTAAAGGATCCCACCCGTCAATTAACCTATACCCAATCCGTCAAGTTAACCTAAACCCAACCTATCAAATTAACCCAACCCAACTTGTCAAATTAACCCTAACCCAAAATCATCTAAACATGAGCTAGCATGACACAAACCCAACCTACCTTGACAAGCTAACTTGCCATGACTTGAACCAACCTAGTAAATTAATCCGATGCAATTTGTATCTCAAATGACTCGAACAATAAAATGACGTAAAATGACCTAACCCACAATGAACACGCAAAAATCCAACTTGAAGACAACCTGACCCCAAACCGATTTTCAGCGATAGTTATAGAAAGAAAGCCCCTTAGGACACCACAAACTTTAAGTATCGATATCAACTGTAAAGCTTGTAGATCACTTATAGGGTAGAAAAGGGGGGTCTTATTGATGCACTACCAACGCAACACATACAATAATAAATAAGGAGTATTTCTATTGCAAATATTTTATTGGAGGACATCTCAAGGCTATTCGTCTTAATCTATATCACAGCCTTACACTAGAAATATTTTTAATAAATTATATATATACATATATATATGACCACCCTAATTCAAGCCTACACACTATTTTCAAAAAAGTTAATAATCATTGAAACACTATTTATATATAGTATTAAATATAAAAATATACCAAGAAAATTATATTTAAAAATAAAAATTTATTTATTCTCAAAAAATGCTATTCATGATAAAAAAAGAAGAAGAAGAAGTTAGTCGCTATTAATGAAATGTGCTATGCAAAACAAGATTAATTTTAACAAAATCTCTCAAAATCTTAAAAAATGATCCCAACATATCTTAAGTAGCCAAAATGTCTTTAAAATATCCCAAAAATGCCTAAAACTTCTAAAATCTTATTAAAATAGTAAAATTGCTCCAAAATTTTTTAAGATACATACTGAACATCCCTAATAAATGATGTCAGTCATTTTACTTATCAGCAAGTATATAAATCACATGTAATACAAGGCACTTATGAGTACCAAATTATCATTTCACAAAGATCCATTGATAAAATAAAAACTCTAATAAACTAAATTAGGCCTAGAAGATCAAAATAAGATAAATACATAATTAGTAATCTAAACTAAGAATTTCAGATAAAAATTTCTAAACTAAAATAAATAAAATCTAGCAAATATCAAATTAATTAATAAAAGTTATCAAGGAATTCATATCCACCTCTATCTAATTATAAAATGTAATTAACCAATTACATAATTTTTTCATCCACCAATTTTGTATCAACGAAAATATATAACTCACTCACTCTCTTGAGTTATGTACTCTTATCGCTAATTATTAGTCTCATTATATCTAGTCAAATGATTTAAATAAATAATGATACTTTAGGTTCACTAATTAATTATTCTTCCATATTGTTGTTGAAATTATGTAATTATTTTCACAACCTATTTAATTTTTATTTATATTGTTCAACCCAAAGTGGAGAATTAACTCTCACTTTCAACTCAGCTTATTAGATGCTAATCGAAGATATCTATTAATTAGACACAACATGAATAATAGCATAAACCACATACGATAATATAATAATCAAGCAATTAATTAAATAATATAAAGAATATGATTTCTTCATGTTCTCAGTAAAATAAAATAAGAACATACTATTAGTTAAAATAAATATAATCAAATTATATGAAGAATCTAAATTATACATAAAATATTGAACTTGAAAAAAAACATATAAAATTATAGCACTTCAGATCTAAAATCGGACAAAAAAAATGGTGATGTATAGGTTGATGTCGAACATCATTGTGCCTTTCTGATTCCTAAATTTTTAAGTAATGTTATATATCCAACTTTTAAACCCAAACCAAAAATTAAATTTACCAAAAATATACATACTAGCGCACTATTTTTAATTTTATTAATACTTAAGAAACATAAATTAATAATGATAAATTACAAAATAAAATTATGGCAAAAAAAATACAATGAATTTATTATTAGTACTATTTTTATTATAATCATAATTATTATTTTTATTATATATAAAAAAAGATTTACACTTTTATGTGCCATGTTTTTTTAAATTTTGTATTATTATTATTTTGTATCACTTAATTATTAATAAAATATAAAATTAGTGCATTAATATATATATATATATATATATATATATATATATGTATGTGTATATATATAGAAAAAATATTTTATTTTAAATTTAGAATTTAGATGCGTAACATATTTTTTTTTTCTTTTTAGTTTGTTCCGATGTTCGACTCTCTCAATTGTGCCGCCTTCTTCCTGTGCGTCCTGCTCGTATAGTTGTATGTAGTACATAACTTGCGGGTATATTTTGTGTCGCCTTCGTGACTTTTTATATCCAAGCGTGTGTATGTTACTTTATATCTTTCTTTTTTTCTTTCTTTTCACTTGATCTATTACTATTTAAAATTTTGAAAAAATTAGTTTGAGGTTCACTTGATTGGAATTAATAAGAGAAAAATCAATATGGTTTTAAAATATTTAATTTTAAGTATAAAATATTACGTACATATAATTATACTAATATGTACATCTAATTATATATAAATATATATATAATATTCTGTATATGTACATACAAATTAAATACTAAATTGATTGTACAACTTTAAATAGTTTTAACTGGACTTTAAAATAATTTTTCCAAAAATTTTCATTATGTTGACTTTGTGATGCAAATGATGGCATGGCGTACTATTGTATAACAGAAAACTTTACCGACAAATATCTATCTTATTAATCATCTATAACTATAACATTAAATAAGTTTATGACCATAATAGAATCAGATTTAGAAAATATTAATAGGAATATAAGTTGTAGATTTTATTTTTATCTTTACATTAAAATTTAAATCATCTAAATCTAATTTTGTAAGTAAAAGATATGTTTAAAATAGCACCATAGACTATTCATACAAGAATCACCATTACGCATGCAATCAATTAAATATTTTTAGATCATTATACTTTAAACATATAATTATAAATGACATAAATAACCTCACATATTATTTAAATAAATAATCAAAAATTTAAATTAAAAGTCTATAAAATAATTAAAAATATATATTCATCAACACCCACACACTTATCTTTTTATTTATCACTAAGACATGACTCGAACCCTAAACTAATGTAGGACTAAACAGACGCTTTTGTAGGTCTTGCAATTATACTTAGCATACGTAGCAATCCATTTAAATTCCTAAGTCACCATTTGAGAATGAGTAAGGTCAAATAAGGGTTTCATACATGATGTACCTGAAAAATCATATAGAAAAAAAATACAATATACACTTCTAACACCCTGAACTAATGTTGCCTAAAAATTTTATACTTTCATAACACAAAGATTAGCATTCAACCACAACTAACAAAAAAAATTAAAGGATTAATTCCAACATATAGTTCACACATAAACATGATAGATATGGATAGAGCAATAATCATGAATGAAAATTTAACCATGCCTTTGTTACATCAATATTCATCTTCATAAAGATATAGCCTCTCTTTTTTTATCTCTCTTAGATTCATGGCTATATATGTTTAAAGACACTCGATATATATGAGATAAGATGATAAAAAAAAAAAAACCAAGTTGCTCATATATATAAACAAGGAATACTAATATTTTTGTGGATTAAAAACCTCATGAAGGACATTATATATCCATTGAATGGACGAGACCATATATTTGACTCATGTAACTAATCTTCAACAGATCAAGGTTGCACATCTCAAAAATCAAATAGGAGTTCGTAAGGGTTATAATAGGGCAAGGTTTCTAATAAAGAAAAGGGAAATGAGGATTTATGAAAATGTGCTTAAACCTAGTAACATCATGTTGATGTAAATAGGTTATTCTTATAGATTTGAACTTCTCAAGGCATCTTCACATGATATAAAATAGCATCACATGGGCCAAATATCTTCATATTAGACCATCACATTATTTTCACCAATTTTCTTCAAACTATATGAAAAGAGACAAGTTAATTTGTTCCCCCTTTTTTTTTACCTTTTCCTTTTACCTTTTCCTTTTCTCTTTTCTTTTTCATATCTCCATTTCTCTCTCTCTCTCTCTCTCTCTCTCTCTCTCTCTCTCTCTCTCTCTCTCTTTTGTTCATTTTATTACCTCCTCTAAACTTATTCATTTGAATTCTCTTTAAAACTTTCTATACATACAACCTTGACTCACATTTATAAGTCTCATAAAAAATTCTACTAATTTCTTGAACAATGGTAGAGATATGCTTTAGAATTGGTTAGGAAAAATGTGGGTGATGAAAGAACTAAATGACAATATAAAAGGCTCAAAGGAGTTAATTAAGGGGTGCACATCTAGTGTGCACAAAAAAAATGGGGTAGAAGGCTATAAGGCATTAAATTCTACAACACCTTTATCACTTTCTCAATCATGATAGTTATGACTTAAAAGCTTTGATCAACACATAAACAAGTTCAAGTAATCTCTATAGCCTATTATAAAAGTTATGACAAGTAATTTTATTAGAACAAATTTTCACTTATGAGGTTTACAAAGAAAAATGAAGTAAATAAAATAAATGTTATTTTGTGTGAAACCACTCAGAAAATAAGTCGTTAGTGGCCCAAAAAATCACTATAGTTCATGATGAATCTCAACATGTCAAGTTGATAGTTAGAAAATTATACACGTTCTTGATCCATTCACATTTAATCACGTATATATATATGCTCCCTGCATCAAAATTGACACAAAAATTCTTCGCTCAACTTTATCTAAGTTATGTGATTCTCTTCTAGTTAGGTTTCAAAGATATAGTCATAATTCACTAGTAAATGGTTCCTGAGACTCAACAAAGACCAAAAAGTTTCACTAAACACAAATCATTCAAAACACTAATAATAAAAATAATAAATAAATAAATATAGATCAAATCAAATCAAATCAATGAATCTCATGAATGAACCCAAACTCCCCCACACTTATCATATGAATTTTTCTTAATGGAAAATGCATCCACGAAGAAAAAAGTGATAGAAAATAAATGAGTAGCATTCAAAGAAGAAAAAGAAAAAGTTCAATTAGTATAAGTGAGAAAATTAAGAAGGTATCCGAGAGGTGAAGACAACATTGTAAATATTGAGGGTGAATTTCATGTCTCTAAGCCAACACGACTTGTAACAAGAAGCATTCCCCTTCCATATACTACCTCACAAATGCTACATTCAACTTGAAATTTTCTATGTGTTGCACCTTCCACCTTTGACTCCTTGTAGCTACATTTCTTCAAACTTTGTATGTCCATATTCCCTACAAATCCTTCATAAACATGTTAAGGTACTTTGAGTTTGTAAACGAAAGAAAAAATCTAAATGCCTATTAAATCAAAAGAAAATCCAAAGGAAAAAAATTAAACACAAACCAAATTAAACACACATACTTGGGTTACCTCCTAAATTTTTATTTATTTATAGTCATTTACTTGGCTTTAGTCCCATTCACTTAAGATTCTTTAAGTGTATGATGGTTTTGAGGTTTTGAACAAGTCCACCTTCATAAAATTTCTGTAATACCCTAAGTTGATATAACCACGAGAGGGCTACCTTGGAGCACTTTTGGATTGATCTGTTGGCCCCACAAATCAACACAAGTCCTTTCAGCGAGCTTTTTCTTCACTCATGTACTTCCTGAGAAATTTTTAGAAAATTTACAAAACTTTCTACGAGGGTTAACCATCCTAAAAATTGCTCAATGGAAAACACGCTTAACTGTAGATTCCTTATGATAGAATTACCAAAATTATGGTATACCATGTTGATATAAGTAGCCAGATCAATCCTTATAACACTCTACTCAATATGGGGTATTACATTTAACCCCACTCAAATAATGCAATGTCTTCCTTCCTCCTTAACCACTAATTGTCTTAATATAGTTTATTCTAAGAATTTTCCTAGTAGATGGCTAACTGGCTCATCCAAGTTCAGCTTACGGTTGTGGTTTCACTCTGATACCATTTGTAACACCTCGAGTTAATAAGACCCCGGTTGGCCCTACAAATCAATGTGATTCCTTTTATCACTCTTTTTCCTCACTCGTGCGCTTCCCAAGAAATTTTTAGAAAAATTTAAAATTTCCTAGAGGGTCACCCATCTTAAAAGTTGGTCCACAACCAGCATGCTTAACTATGAAGTTCTTACAATGGAATCACCAAAAAAATGTTATACCATGTTGATATAAGTATCCATATCAATCCTTATAACACTCTACTCAATTTGGGGTATTACATTCACCCCCACTCAAAGAACACAACATCCTCATTGGGCTTGAACCACATGTAATACCCCAAATTGAGTAGAATGTTATAAGGATTGACCTAACTACTTATATCAAACATGGTATACCATCTTTTGGTGACTTCATCCTAAGAACTACACAATTAAGTGTGTTGGTTGTGGAATAATTTTTAGGATGAGTAACCCTCCTAATAAGCTTTAAAAATATTATAAAATTTCTCAGGAAGTGCGTGAGTGAGGACAAAGCACGTGGAAAGGATTCATGTTGAGTGAAGTGTTGTAAAGATAAATATCATTACTTATATAAACAAGGTATACCATCCTTTTAATGAATATGTCCTAAGAACTCCACACTTAAGTGTGCTTGCCATGGAGCCATTTTTAGAATGGGTGACCCTCCTGGGAAGTTTTAGAAATTTTCTAAAAAAATTCTCGTAAAGTATGTGAACGAGGAAAAAATGCACAGAAAGGAATTGTATTGATTTGTGGGGCATATGATCAATCCAAAAGCACTCCATCGTAGCTCCTATATGGTCATATCAACTCAGAGTGTTACATTTTCAATCAATTCTCATTTATCTTAAATGTTCCCTTTACTAGACTATTGATCTCTATCACTCTGAAGGGGAAAACTTGTGTTACTGTGAATGGTCCAAACCAACGTGAAAGTTACTTATTAGGAAACATTCATAAGAAAAAATTAAAAAGGATATTCAATGTTTTGTTAATCATTCATCCTTTTTGTGCAATCCCATTAGATTCAAGCATTTTAATATGAGCTAGTTTAATTTTAGGAGTTTCCTTTCACCTTTTATATCCATGTTAAGAAAATGAGTGGCCCAAAAGTCTTTATGCTCAAGTTCAATAGGAAGGTGGAAATATTTTTTAAAAACAAGTTTATAGGGAACATTTATACGGAGGTTTTAAAGTGGTCATATATGCCTAAAGTGTATCATCTAACTTTCAAGACCAATGTTTCCTAGAAGCATTAATCACTTTTTCCAATATATTTGATTTTTTTATATTTGAAACCTATACATATCTACGAGTTTGGGGGTGATATAGAGTTTCAACCTCATGAGTAACTACATACACAACCAAGAGAGCATTAAATGCTTTATTGCAGATATAATAACCCCCATCACTTATAATAGTCCTTAGCGTCCCAATTCTCGTATAGATATTCTTTTTTAAAGAACTTGGTAACAACTTTTGCATCGTTATTGAGGGTTGTAATTTCCTCCACCCTATTAGAAACATAATCGATGGCAACAATGACATATTCATTATGCATAGATTTAGGAAATGGCCCCATAAAGTCAGTACTCCACATATCAAACAACTTAACATCTAAAATATTTATAAGGGGAATTTCTTATTTTCAAGAAATACTACCAACCCTTTGACATCTATAACATGCCTTATCAAAATCATATGTATCAATAAACAATGTAGTCTAATAAAATACACTTTTTAAGACTTTAGTGGTAGCTCTGGTAGGTCCAAAATGATCACCACATTCTTTACAATGACAATGAGATAAAATAGAATTAAATTAATGTTCATAGATGCATCTCCTTATCATTTGATCAAAATAAACATTATAAAAATAAGGATCATCCCAAAAACAATATCTCAAGTCATGAAAAAATTTATTCCTTTGATGATATGATAAGTCATTAGGTAAGATTTCACTTATGAGGTAATTAGCCATATCATCATACCAAGGATGGTTTTTACCTGCCATAGAGTGCTTTATCTAGGAACATGTCATGAATAGGATCACCCTCCTTACTTACCTCATATAATGATCGTAAATGGGATAAATGATCTTCTATGTAATTTTTGCTTCCCTTATTATCCCTTATTTCCAATTCAAATTCTTGTAATAGTAGGATCTAATGAATGAGTTTGGGCTTGGCATCTTATTTAACAAAGAGATACTTCAAAGAAGTATAGTAACTATAAACAATGACTTTATTAAGTAGTAAATAGGGATGAAGCTTATCAAAAAATAAAAATATTAGAGCTAGCAATTTTTTTTAGTCGTAGCATAATTTCGTATTAAAAAATTCAAAGTTATGCTAGCATAGTAAATACATGGAAAAGCCTATCCCTATGATTTCCTAGAAAAAAATCCTACAACCACATCACTAATAATCACACATGATTTAAAAAAATAAGATCCCAATCAGGAGCAACAATAATAGGAGCATTCACAAGTTTTTTTTCCTTTATAATGTTAAAAGTTTTCAAGCATGCATCAAAAAATATAAAAGTTGCATATTTAACCAATAGATTGTATAGAGGCTTTAGAATTTTTTAAAAGTCCTTAATGAACCTTCTATGGAAACCAAAATGACCGAGAAAACTATGAATGTCCTCAACACATTTTTGGGGAGGTAATTTTTAATGGTTTCAATTTTCACTTTATCTGCCTTTATTCCCTTACAAGAGATCTTATGTTCTAGCACAATCCCCTCTTACACCATTAGATGATATTTTTCCCAATTTAAAATAATATTGGTGTGCTCACAAAATTTTAGAACAAGCTCAAGATTATCTAAACATGTATCAAAAGATGAGCAAAATATTGAAAAATTAGTAGGCAAGAAAAATTTCCATCGAGAAGCCGGTTAACTTGTTCGACTAGTATTTGTAACCAATTGAATGGCTAAGCAAATGTAGATAAAAACTCATGGACAAGAAAATCTTGAATTGACCAACCAATTGACTAGTAGCCAAAATATTATTGATTTGTTTGGCCCTATTAATTAGTATTTGCAAGCACTTTAATAGTTAGTCAAATTTATAGAAAAACCAACATGTACAAAAAACTTGCACCGAACAACCAATCAATTAGTTCCTCAACACCAGCTAATTAGTCTCAACAAGTGGATAGATTTTAGCATTGCTCATTCTCTAATAACCCAATTCTTTCCTAAGGAGAGATTGACTAGTTTATCCCATAACTTTTCATTTTCTTTTTTCTTTCACCTTTTTCCCTTTTCCTTTCTTTCCTTTTTCTTTCTTTCTTTTCCTTTTCCTCCCTTCCTTTCCATCTAGGATGCAACCCGGAAAGCCCAGCAACAAACACACACCCCCTCTCTTCTTCTCCTTCCCTGACTCGCCCAAGGCCTTCTTTTTTTTCTTTCCCTCCACGAGCGACAGCATAGCGAAGCTGCCCCCTCTTTCCCTTTTATACCCCCATCCCCTACCTCACGCCTGCACCCCTCCCTGCTGCCATTTTTGTGTCCTCCCAACTACTCCCCCTCTCCCCTTCGTTTTTCAGCTATGCAAGGCATACATGCTACCATGCCCCTACATGGTCCCCCTACACGTCCTCTTTTCCCCTGCCTCTGCACCCTATCTGAAATGCCCCAAAAATTTTTAAATTTAAAGATTATATTTAAATAAGGTTTTATCAGAAAATTTAATTTAATAAATTATTTTTACTAAAATAAAAGAAAATATATTAGGGCAAATTAATAAGGAATTTTATAAATATGCTGATTAGAGGAAAATTGGGTATTTTAACTAATTAAAAACTTTAATTTGGGAATTTATTTAAATAAATTATTTTATTTAAATTAAGAAAAAGAAAATAATTCAAATTAGTGTTAATTTTATAAATAATTTAATTTAAGAAAATTAGAGTGCTTTGATAATTAAAATGGAATTTATGAAAAATCCTTTAAAAATCCTATTTTAACCTGAAAAGGGATTTAAATATTATTTTATTTAAATATTATTATTTTTAAATATCCTAAATATTCAAATAAATTTAATTGGCCCTAACTTAATTATTTTTATTTTCCTTTTTTCCTTTTCCTTTTTTCCTTTTTCTTTCTTTCTTTTTCTTTCTTTTTCCTTACCTTCTCGAGCTAGGCCTGGCCGCGGCCCATCTTCCCCTTCCTACGACCCGCTTCCATTTTGTTCCTTTTCTTCCTTCAGCATAGCTCAATCGAATGCCTCTCTGCATTTGTTATTCCACCAAAATTCCGCGTTTCATTTATTCTGCCACCCCTTGCACCGGCTCGGTCTCCTCTTCCTTTTCTTTCTTTCTTTTCTGCACCAAACCGCCCGGTCCAACCTCCCCCCATCTTCTTCTTCCTTTTCTCCCCCAACGCCATAACTGCAACCTCCCACCTCCCTAAAAAATGGCGCTGCTAGCCACGCGTGTCATGACCGGCCTTTCTCCCGCCCATTCTTTTCCCCTCGATGCACACTTCAATTTGAATTGCCCCACTCTCCTTTTCCTTCCCCACATTACTCCTAATTTCCCTCACGATGGTCGGGAAAATTTTGAAATTTATGCCGCTCAATCAACCTCATAACCATCCCATTTCTCACCGGCTTTGACCTCCTGGTAACCTCCACAACTTGAGCCTACCCTCCACTACTATAAATACCCCTCGTATGGCTCAAAATTGACCTTTCTTTTCCCGAAAACCCTAAGTGCAACCGGTGCGCCACCACCACTTTAGATGCCTCGTTCTCCACCGTTATCCAACCTCGCCGCCTCTTCTTCCTCCCAAACTCTTCCCTACAACACCCTCTAATTAACTAAACCTTCCACATCCTTCGATTCTCCTTGCACGGGCCTCCATAACCGTGCAAAGTTTGCTGCTCATCTCGCCAGAATTTTCGCTCCGAAACCTTAAAGCATTGTCCACCACCGCATCCTCCACTTCTTCCACCCTCTAAACCACCCAATATCCCCTGCAAATTCTCCTCCATCGACCCATAAACTTATTTTATTTTTCTCCTTCCCTCTTCCCTCTTTTTCTTCACTTTCACCCCTCTTAGATCACTTTTCTGGTCACCTCTAGGCACCACCGCCGGTGCCACCCATCCCCTCTAACTCAAGGTGAAACCCTAGACCTTTTCAACACTTCCTTTTGATTCATTAATAATTATTCTGCTTTTATCCTAATTTTAATGTTAATTCGATTTTAATTATTATTATTATTGTTATCAACTATAACCTAATTGCTAAATTTTGTTGGCAGGTTTGGGAGTATTCTTGAGTTAGATAAATTATTATTCTCGAATTTTAGTTATTTAATAGAATTATTACATGTTTACTATTATTATTAATATTATTATTATTAGTGTAATTATTTATTTAATATTATAATTATTTCAGGAGGGGTAGAAACCTAAAATTTTAATTAAGTCTCGCACCTTTGCTTTTTATTACTATTATTATCATTTTTAACATTATTACTAGCTATATTATTATTATTATCTTTATTAACTTTTATAATAAGAATATATATAATATTAATATCATTATTACATTTTCGAATAATATTATTATTAAATGGGGTGGTTTCAGAAGCCACCTTATAATTTTAAGATTTATGGTATTATTATTATTAACATTCTCCTAATAAGAGTATTATTAATAATGTTTTACTTTTATTATTGTTATTATTATTATTGTTGTTGTTGTTGTCGTTGTTGTTGTTGTTGTTGTTATTACTACCATTATTATTACTATTACTAATACTATTTTGGTAAAGGGTAGAAACCCTTATATCACCACCCGTTTCAAATGAAAATAGTAATTTATTTGTATTTTTAAGTAATATTTTGTATAGTTAATTATTGTGTAATATTATTTTAATTAAAAACCAAATTTTAGAATAAGTTAGAGAATAATAAAATTTTATAAGGGAGCCTAATTCTAGTATACTTTTATATAATAGGTGAACCCAGTCAAATCCATCAAGTGGAATAGGAACATGCACCAAGACCGGTGACAATTTAGGTAAGGGTTTACTAAGACCATTTGTGTGTTTATATGCATTATGTGCTTCATACGCCATGTACTCTATGTTTATTATTATTAATTATTTCGTATGTGGCATGATTATAGAGTTGAAATATGTTGGTATGAATAAATCATGGTATGAAGATTATGTGTATGTTTATGTTATTATTATTGTATGATGTGGCCTTAAGACATGCATATTAGGGTTGTAAAATAATGATGGGGTGTGTAACAATGTGGTGTTAGGGTTTTGCATGAAATGGCATGATGTTAGGGTTTTGCATGGAATTGCATGACGTTAGGGTTTTGCATGACATGACATGATGCTAGGGTTTTGCATGAAATGGCATGATGTTAGGGTTTGCATGGAAGCATGTCTACGTGGAGTTAGGGTTGCTTATGAATTAGGGTTTGCATGGAAGTGTGATATATGTGGAGCTAGGGTTTGCATGGAAGTGTGGTATACGTGGAGCTAGGGTTTGCATATGAATTGGGGTTGTATGGAAGTGTGGTATATGTGGAGTTAGGGTTTGCATGGAAATGTGGTATACGTGGAGCTAGGGTTTGCATATGAATTGGGGTTGCATGGAAGTGTGGTCTACGTGAAGCTAGGGTTTGCATGTGGGTTAGGGTTTGCATGGAAATATGTTTACATGGAGTTAGGGTTTGCATGGGAGCTAGGGTTTGCATGGAAGTGTGGTACGTGGAGTTAGGGTTTGTATGGGAGCTAGGGTTGTATGGAAGTGTGGTTTATGATGAGTTAAGGTTTGCATGGGAACTAGGGTTGCATGGAGTTAGTTATGCATGTCTGGGAAAATGTTTGTGAATGAAAAATGTTGTGATTAAAATATTTAAGACATTAATCTTTTAAAGTGGAAGATTATTGAGCCGAGTCCAGACCGATCCACCGGTCAGGAATAGTGGTTAGGGTTTTACCCTATGTACAACCGATCCACCAGTTATAATAGTAGTTAGGACATGAGGTCCTATATGTGACCGGCCCATCGACAATAATAGTGGGGTGAATCGAGCTTAATAAACACAAACCAGAATTGTTAAAGCTCTTAAAAGACATTAACTACTTACAGTGAAACACCATGCGAGCAGGAACTAGACCGATCCACCGGTCAGGAATAATGGTTAGGGTTTTACCTTATATGTGACCGATCCACCAGTAATAATAGTGGTTAGGACATGCGGTCCTATGTGTGACCGGCCCACCAGTT
Organism: Tamarix austromongolica; assembly: GCA_039764185.1. Lineage (NCBI taxonomy): Eukaryota > Viridiplantae > Streptophyta > Magnoliopsida > Caryophyllales > Tamaricaceae > Tamarix > Tamarix austromongolica. The sequence goes on from CM077809.1 coordinate 58,275,464, forward strand.
ATAATAGTGGGGTGTTTCTGTTTTCGCATGGATCTGATAAAAGGCATTGTGTGTATCGACTTTTGATAAAAGAAAGATTAAATGATTAAGCTGGACCTTTTTGGGCCTTATGTGTGGACTTGTTGATTATAAGTTATGGATTTCATTTTATGCTTCTATGTATCATATGTGTGGGTTTGTAAATGTAGGTTGATCATTATCCTGCATGAATTAATGTGTTACATGTCGACCTTAGTACTCGATTACCTTAATCAGTACGTAGCGTACTGATCACCCATTTCATGGGTGCTGCTCATTCCCACGAGCAGAAGGCTCGTCTAATTTGTTGTAGGTAGGAGATACCTACTTTGATGCTATCGATGTCTATGGGACATCGGGAGGGGCAGAGTGATAGCTGGACTGGATCAATCTCTAGAGCGGCATGGGCGTTTTCCTTTATTTAAAATTATGACACATGTTACTTGTATTATGTTTGAATTGTCAAAAAAAAATTATTTATGTTGTTTAGTTATTATCTGGAAAAACAAAAGCTGGTATTTCAAATTATGTAAGACTTGCGCGTACTCTGATTCTCGTTTTTATAAAATTTGGATTTGTATGGTATTATTAATAGTGTTTTCTTAGCCTTAGCACTTGGTACCGGAATGGTAGGAGTGAACCAGTCTGGTACTAAGTATGGCGATAACATCCCCATAATTTACGGGTTTTAAAATAAGTATTTTAATTTTTTCCACTTTAAAAAAAATTTAGTGCATTTTGGGGTGTTACACTATCAACTGTAACTCTCCCCTTGCACCTACTTATACCGTCCTCTACCACATCCACCTTCTAGCGACCTACTCCCTTGTCCTCTTCCTTTCCTTATCCTTATCTCCCTCCCGTTGACTATAAAACACCCACACTCTCCTTCTCCTCTCTTTTCCACCCCAAAACCCCTTGCCAACCTTTCCCCCACCCTACCTTCAATCCTTCCCCTTCCCTACAACTCCCTACACCTATTGAGCCCTTTACTCCCCCTCATTTCCCTTCCCTTTCTCTCCCTAAGTGTGCAAAGTAGGCAGCTCGAGTTGCCCTTGTACCAGCCCACGTCACCATCGCCGCCTTAGGCCGCCGCCACCACTGACCATTCCTCCCTCCCCACACCTCACCTCCTACACAAGTACATCCTCCCCCATGAAACAAGCCTTCTCCACAACACTTTTCTCCTCCATTTCTCCACCCTCCTCCTTCCTTCCTCTTGGGTGCGCCACTACAAGCACCACTACCATCACCGCCACAAAATCACCACCTCTCCCACTAGCCACCCATGCCAGCACCTCCACCACCCCAATAAACCTACCCCACTCCTTTTCTAACCCCGAACTCCCTCTCCTTAGACCATGACATCTGTTGCGATCATCTCCATGCCACTCTCACCTCATCTTGTCCATCCTGGTCACATTTCTCCCTCTCCTTACTTATTTTTAAGGCTTTTACCTTGTTATTTACTATTATTACCATTATCCTTATTATTTTGATTATGAAAATAGGAAACAAAGGAAAAGGGTAGGAAAGGAGTAAAATTTTTTAGGTGAAATGTAGATTTCAGTAATAAAGAAGAGATAAAAACATACAAAGAACATATCTTACATAACAACCTAAAAGGCTAAGACTAAAAGCTTAAGAGTAAAGCAACTTTTAAACAAGTTTATTAATACAGTTCATCAAACTATTAAATGAAGTGCAATGTTCAAACCTATTCATCCTCCCTGCCAAATCCATGACAATTTTCTTCTGGATGGTGTTTGCAAGCTGTGATGTTTCTTTGAAAATTCTTCAGTTTCTTTCCATTTAGATGTGATAGATTGTGGTGGTGAGTAAAGCTCGAATAAATTATCTTTTGATTCTCGGACCTCGACCACCTTGAATTATCAAATGGGTAATATTTTTCCAATTTGTAAGCTAATGGTGACATCCTATATTTAAAAGAAGAGAAAGCCAAATTGATTTAGTATATGAGCAGTCAAAGAATAGATGGTTCTGTGTCTCAAATTCCATGTTACAGAGAACACATTCACTCTCAACCTGTAGACCATAGGCTTGAAGTTTGGCTCAAGTTCTCAACTAATCCAGGACAGCCAACCACATGATAAAGGAGTGCCTTTTAGGAGAGTAGTTAGTCCATACTAAAGGAAACCAAGGCACTTTGTTATGTGCAGGTTGAATAATATGATAATCTTTTGAGATGGAAACTTTCCCATGATGAATGATATTTGATAGGTTGGTCTACTGTAATGTGACATTAACAAAATCTTGGATTTCTAGGAAGCAAATTTTTTAGCCCTAATCTCCATAATATCAGCCCCTTTGAGGTAGTATATATGAATCCATTTTACCCATAATAGGTCCTTTTTTTCAGCAAGATGCCATATGTGTTTACACATTGCAGCTCTATTCCACCACAGAATGTTAGTGAGGCACACATATTGACTCCTAGGCAACCAGTGCTGGTCAAAAGGTAGAAGCATTTCCTGACCATAGAAAGGCACAGCATAATGCATTTATTTTAGTGATTACATGGATTGGTAATGGGAATACCATGATCCAATAAGTCTATAGACTAAGTAGAATGGATTGTATTAGTTGTAACCTTCCTGCATAGCTGAGTAAGAGTTCTGCCAAGTTCTCATCCTGGATGTAATCTTTTCAATGAGAGATTGATAATGTTGTTTTGAAAGGTATTTTCCATCCAGCGGTACCACTAAGTATTTGAAGGGTAAGTTCCCTTAAGGAATCTGAAAGGTCTAAAAAATTACATCTTTCAACTCTCGGGAACACCTCCTCCATAGTAAATATGGCTCTTAGTATTATTCATGGTGAGGCCAGAGATACAGGAAAAATGGTGAAAGGTGTTTAAAAGAGAGGAAACAGATGTATAAGAACCCTTACAAAATAAAGGGATGCCATCTAAAAACATGAGATTAATGATTCTCAGCTTTTTACATCTAGGATGAGGAGAGAAAGAAGATTGATTCCATAAATTCAGGAAGGCACGATTGAGGTATTCTATTACTAGGACAAAAAGATAGGGAGAAAGAGGACCCCTTGTCTTAGTCCCTTTTTAGCAGGGAATGGTGGATGAAGGATACCATTAAACTTAATGGAATACCGAAAAGTAGACACACAAGCCATGATGAATTTAACAAAGTGGGGGGGAGGAATGCAACTCCATCAGAATTTTTTCAAGACATCCCATAAGACAGAGTCATATGCCTTTCTCATATCCAATTTAATCATGATTCTGGGAGATAAGTGATGCTAATTATTACCCATCTTGAGTTCTGTGGCTAGAAGAATATTATTTGAGATGGATCTACCCTTAATGAAAGCTGACTGAGCTTCTCCTATCAGAGAAGGTAATATAGGTTAGAGCCTGTGGGTGATAATAGTTGCTATAATCTTGTAAACATAATTACGACATGCAATTGGTCTAAAATCACCATGAGAAGAAGCTTTGTAATTTTGGGTATTAAATTGAGAGTGGTGAAATTTTAGCTTCTAGGTAAATTACTTGTGATAAAGAATTTTGAGATTGACACAAATAGAGAAGGACCAATAATATCCCAATAAGACTTGAAAAACTGACAGGTATAGTCATCTAGTTTTAGTGCTATGCAAGAGGATAAGGAAAGCACTACATACTTTACTTCTTCATAAGTGATAGGGGATAGAAGAGCTAGTTGCTGTGAAGTGGTAACTTTGGGCCCTTTATCAAGAGTATCCTTATCAAGAGGGATAGCAGCAAATGAAGATGAGCCCAGCAAACTGCTATAAAAATCTTGAAAGATAGAAAAAATTTGATTTTGGTATGTATGAAGAACTCCTGCAGAATCAGTCAAAGAATGTATTTGGTTTTTCATCTGTCTCCCCTTCACCATGGCATGAAAGAACTTGGTGTTATCATCACCCAAAGTGAGCCATTGAATATATGCCTTCTACTTGTAGAACATTTCCTCACATCTGGACAGGTGATTGAATTTCTGGAGTAAATGTTGCTCTTGTTGGCGAGGGTATGGTCCTGGACATTCTCAATTAGGGAAAGTTGTGTGCATTCCAGTTCTTTCTTCACCAGTTGCACTCTCTTACTAATGCCTCTAAATCTGCTTTGATTAAACTGTTTTAAGGGCTTTTTCATAGTTTTGAGATGGGTCACAATATTTTGGAGATTAGTTGTTATAGCTTCTAGATACCAGTGAGCAAAGATGAGGGGTAAGAAGTCTTGATCTATGGTCCACATATCAAAGAATCAAAAAAGCATGTGTTCTTTGTGCTTGATTCTAGTGGATATAAAAAATCACTGCTGAGTGGTCTGAAATGAATGGAGGTAGGAATTGTGCATAGGAATTCTCATAGTAGTGGATCCAGTAAGAGTTACAAAGAACCCTATCATAGTCTTTCTTCTCCCATCTATCCATTAGACCAAGTGTAAAAAGCTCATATGTACCTAAGATCTGTGAGTTGGAGGTAATTTAAGCAGTGTCTGAAATCCTCCATATCATGTGTATGGATCTCCCCTTGAATATTTTCATTCCTATTCAAAACTATATTAAAGTCTACAAACCAGCCAAGGGTAGTTATGAGGATGATGGGCAGTGAGCCAGTTCCATAGCTCCTTTCTTGCATCTACTGTATTAAAAGCATAAATAATAGTGAGGTAGAATTGGGTTTTACCTGTAGAATTCATAACTTGATAGAGGATACCCTGAGCATGAACAGAAATAAGGTCGACATTCCAAAAGTGAGGATTCCATCCTAACCACATACGACCATTATAATGTGCATTATAATTAGTGAGCCGACTCTAATTAGTCATCGGGTTTTTTGTTACTTTATCAAAATTGATGTCTTTCACCCTGGTTTCAACTAAACCAACTAAAGATAGAGATTTTTATTTACACCAATCTCTTATTTCCTTTCATTTTTTGAGGTCACTCAAACCTCTTATATTCCAATAGCCTAGTGTCATGAGAAATGGATATTGAAGTCTTGTAAAGCATGCATCATCTCTGAACCTATCCTACCAGTCACTATTCTTCATGGGGATGCAATTTCTATCTCATCCAAATTTGGAGCATGGGAATCCATAGGAGGATGATGTGATGATGAATCTGGTAAGCTCATAGAACTCCTTGCTTTGGTAATAATTGAGGAACCTCTTATGGTAGCTGTAGGTCTCATGACTGAATTGGAAGTCTCAAAAATAGAATTTGACCCAGGCTGATCTTCATAAGTACTTAATCTTGGAGTAACAGGCTCCTGAGTAGCATCAACATTACTAGTAGTAGGAGGGTTACCATTAGGATATGCATTTCTCCCATCCTTTACCACAACCCATCTTTTTTTTTTCTGTCAAGTCTTCATAGAAAATTAGGGACAAAAGTCAGCAAGGTGACTAGGTTGATGGAAAAGGGAGTAGAAGATTGGTTTCCATTCATATTCCACTCTTTGATGGAGTATAGAACCATCAGGTTTCTTGATGTGAACCACCTCAGGTAATGGTCCAAGACTGTCTATTTTAACCAACACCCTAGCATATGAAATTCTGCCCTTTATTGCAGTAATAGGATGCATTCCAATGGGTCTACCAAGGCAGCTACTGATCCTACTAATACTATCAATAGACCAAAAAGGTAAAGGTAAACCAGGTAACTTAATCCACAGAGGTAGAAATTAGAATTCTGTCTTACTAAATGAGAATTTCAGATGCCATTTCTTAAGAAATAATGGTCTGTTCATATAGGTCCAAGCACCTGCATCATGAATGGTATTACAATCCTCTACAGAATCAAAAGAAAACATGAAGAACCCTACATCATGGAGATGAATTAGAGGAGGGGTCACATGATTCCACGTAGATCAAACGAAAGCCTCTATGTGGGAAAAAGCAGGACAATGACCACATACCATCCCAACTATATTATTCTGCCAATATAAAGATTCATTGTCAATGTATTGTTTCCTCAATTCCTCCATTAGAATACCATCTTGCATATTAGGAGGTTGAAAGGATAGGGAGTGTAATTGAGATGGATGTCGATTGGTTCAAACAATTTCACTCTAATTAACAGCAGAAGGTTTTGGGTCACAATCAAGAGTTTCCAATTCTTTCGACACATCATTAGGTATTGGCATATCACTATGATTATCTAAAACATTCATTGCAGTAAATATTCGAGATGGTTTAGGCGACACCAGTTGATAGGTCACCACTGGTTGATTGTTGATTTCCGTCGGAGAAGGCACCGTAACTCATGGGCTGCCCTTCTTATTCTTCTCCATTGTCGCGCATGTAGGCGCGTTCTACCACATCGCACATTTTCTTGAATGATAAGGAGTAAATTAGCTAAGTTAGGTGTTCTCATTTTAGGTATCGAACTGGTAATCACCATTGAAGAGGCACATGATCTCATTACTTCAAGACCAGAGCCATTTAGGTAAGGATACAATTATAGCTAGGGTTTGTGCTTATGTTCTTGGGTTGTAGAATAAGTGTATACTTGCATGAAATGTGTGTGTATATATGTATATGTGATCTAATATTGTTGTGTAGCTTGGCTTATAAGGACCTAAGGTAAGAGTATATGTGATCCTAACTCCTTGATTTTATTTATATTTGCAAAGCTCTATTATGATGATGTATGTCTTGTGAGTTGTTTGAAAAATTGTATATTTAAGCCAAGGAGTTTTAGGTGGGGTTTGGGTGGCCAGGGAAAATGGAACAAAATAGTGAGGGATATTATAAGAAAAATTTTAAAAGGGAAATATTCTTAATATTCCTTAGGGAAAATGTGGAGTAATGAGAAGGGTAATGATGAAAAAGGGGTTTAGGGTAAAAATTTGCATGGGGCTAAATCAAACCAGATAAGACCTTGTATAAGGATGACTAAGGGAAGGAGATGTAGAGAGAAGGGTTAGGGGTGTGATGATGGTGTTGTGGGTATTTGGTGGACATTGGGGAGTTTTTGGTACGTGGGAAGATAGGAAAATGTATGGGGCAAAAATTAGGGTTTTGGGGGTCAACCCTAAAGATAGGTCATTATCACCGGAAGGAGTCAAGGGAGTTGGGTGGTGCCCCTAGGCTTTAATGAGGGGTATACCATATAGAATATGTGGGTCCAGTCAAATGGATAGTGGATTTGTGTAAGAGAGGGTAAAAAAGAAAAGGAGAGATTAGGGTTTTAGGGGTGATCATTTAGGAGGTTGTTATTACATGTGGGGAATAGGTGAGTTGGGAAGGCAAGAATTTGGATTAGGGATGAGCATGTTAACTTATACTTGATCGTGGGAGCTTGTGGCTAAATAATAAGTGAAGGAGAGGTTAGAACCATGTAGGCCAAAATTAAGGTTTTAAAGGGGCAACCCTAAAGGGCTAAGGTTATCATAAGTAAGGGAAAAAAGAGGGCTATGAATCATGAGCAAGAGGGTTCTAATGTAAGGTTTGGGTTGGTGGCTAATTGTGGAGACCCAGGGGATCACCAGGAAGTGAGGATGCTCCAGTTTAGGGAATTGGGGTTTCCATGAGGTCAGGGTTGGTTGGGGCAATAGTAGGTCAGGAGTCTTTTATAATTGTTATGTGGATGAGAATGTGACATCTAAATGGACACAAATAAGACATTAATCACTTAATGTGGAAGATCCTTAAGTTAGGGTCATGTGTATCATATGTATCGTTCCACCGGTTATAATAGTGGTTAGGAGCCTTTTGCCCTGCATTGTATTAAGCTTACTAGTCCATCGATTATAATAGGAGTCAAGAGCGTTTTGTCCTAGATTTTCTAGTTACTAGTCTACAAGTGAGAACAGTGGGGGCCCCGAGATCAAATAATAAAACCCTTGGATGATAATAATCTACAAAAAGACACTAATTACTTATAGTGGAACACCACGTGCGTTGGGACCATGTGTAGGATATACACCGGTCCATCAATTATAATAGTAGTTAGGAGCATTCTGCCATGGAGCTTACTATATTCTCCAGTCCATTGATTAAAAGAGTGGTCAGGAGCATTCTTCCTTGGGTTGTATTACATTTACCAGTCCATCAGTCATAACAGTGGTCAGGAGAATGTTTTCCTATATTACATAGTGACGGGTCTACCGGTGAGAAAAATGGGGTCCCCGAACCCAAGTGAATATAATTTGAGAGGTGTTTAAATGCTACACTAATGGCTTTAAGCTCTTATAGGGGAAAATGATCTATCATAATCTATTGTGTGCATTATATCTGTATCATGCATTGCTAGGCTCTAACATAACTATATTGTTACCTTACTCAGTACGCAATGTGTACTTATCACCCCTTTTATGGGTGCTACTCATTCCCACAAGCAGTGGCCCCTCCTGAGTTTGTGCAAGTATGTGATGATGCTATAGAGAACTTTATTACATATGATGATTTGGTAGGGGTAGAGTAATACTATGGTATTCCAGCCTTGTGGTTGGTATGAGGTTGGTTAAGGGATAGACTTATATTGATCACGGTGGTAACATCCCTTCTTAAGGTGTATGATTTTTAGAGATAAAACAAAAATTTTCAATTGTAATCTTTGGAAGTGTTATAGTGTGGATCTATATTTTGAAGAGGAAATCTAATGTTTTCATGGTATTTAAGACTTAGAAGGTTAAGAATAGGCAATTTTGAAGCTCAAGTGCCTCAATTTAGATAATAGAGATGAGTATTGTGGTTTAATTTTCAAAATTTTGTTTTTGCTAATGGGATCAAATGGAATAAGATTTTTCCTAGCTAACTACATCATAATGGGGTTGTTAAGAGGATGAAAATGACTTTAAATGAACATGCAATAAGTATGAAGTTGCACTCAGGATTACCAAAGTAATTTTGGGTTGTTGTAGTGAGTACTGATGTCTATTTGATCAATAAGGCCCCTTTAACACTGCTTGGTAATGGTATAACATAAAAGATTTAGATGGATAAGAAGATAAATTATCCTCACATGATAACCTTTGGTTGTGTGTCTTATGTTCATGCTGATCCTGACAATTGAGATAAGCTTTTTTAAGTCATTTAAATATTATTTTATTGCTATGGAATTAGTGAGTTTGGATATTGATTCTAGTATCAGAAGCATAGGAGGGTGATAAGACATTGTGATGTTGTTTTTGATGAGTTTATAAGGTATAAGGATATGAAGGATGTTTATATGGGAATGACATTGATCTATGTGATTTTGATGCGACTATTGTTGAAATTGATGAGCTAACGATCTATCATGGGCACTCTCTAAAAGGTGTAGTTGATTATATTGTCTTATCTCCAACATTGAGAATGTCAACTAGGAGTACTAAGGGCCAACCACCTGTTAGGTACGTTGCATTACATTTTTCGTTTTTGACTAACTCTAGTGAGCTAGAGTCATATGAGGAGGTTATGTATGTGGAGGATTCATTCAAGTGGGAGGACTTAATAGATGATCATACGGGATATCTTAAGAATATTGGAGCCTAGAAATTAGCAAGAATGATGGCTAGGAAGAAAACATTACTCAACAAGTGATTGTTTTATATTAAGGAGGAATATGATGGTACCAAAAGGTACAAGGCAAGACAAGTGGTCGGGTAGTCACAAAAGAAAGAAATTGACTATAAGAGATCTATGATCCTATGGTGAAGATGACTACAATTCGGATGTTGTTGATTATTATCTTTTCTAAGAATTTGAATTTATATATGATGGATGTAAATAGTACATTCTTACATGGTGATTTGGTTGATGAACTATACATGCAAAACCACATGGATATAAGCTTCCAATTCATGAGGGCTTAGTATGTAAGCTCAAGAAGAGCTTATATGTACTTAAGTAGTTTTTGAGATAATGGTACCTCAAGTTTGACGCATTTATTCATAAGAGCTGGTTTAGATGGAGTGAGAGATATCATTGTTGATACTTTAGGATATCTAATGGATCTTCAATCATATTATTTCTATATGTAGATGACATGCTAATTATAGGAACTATCATGAAAGATATCAGAGACTTGAAATTAAGATTGTATTAAAGATTTGAAATGAAGAACTTAGGTCCTGCAAATTAGATACTTGGTGAAAGGATTTCAAGAGACACATAATAAGGGACCTTGAAATTATCTTAAAGCAAGTGATTGAGATGCTAAGCCAAGGTATGTTCCACTGGAAAGTTATTTTACGATGTCTAAGGCCCGGTCACCTAAGATAATTGGAGAGAGACTACATGGAGATAATTCCTTATGAATATATGGTTGGGAGCCTCATATATGCTATGGTGTACACCAGAACAAATACCATTCATGTTGTTGGCATGGTTAGAAATTTTATGTCTAAATATGGGAAGTCTCATTGGAAGGTAGTGGAGTGGCTCTTGAGGTATTTGAAGGGTACTTCCAATAGAGCTCTTGTGTTTGGCAAGGGTGATGCTAAGATGGAAGGATTCATTGATGTTGATTTTAGTGGGGGTATAGATACCTAAAAGAGTAATTCTATTTATATCATTATTTTGGGTAGTGTTATTGTTAGCTGGATGCCTAAGCTCTAGATGATTTCTCTTTAATTATGATAAAAACTGAGTACATTGCTATGTTAAAGGCTGGTAAGAAGATGGTGTGGTTGTCCATATTTCTAGAGGAGATTCTCTAGAATCATGATGGTGTTTTTTCTCTACATTGATAGTTGTATTGCAATTCAGCTTGTACCAAACCGAGTTTTTCATATGAGAATGAAGCATATTAGGAGGATGTATCACTTCATTTGTATTCTTCTAGAATATGAAGTGTTGGCACTAAAATAGATATTAGGTTCCTAAAACCTTGATGATATGTTGACCAAGTGCGTGGACACTTGTAAACTGAGGTTGTGTATGACCTCAATTTTTCTCCTTGTTTGATTTTGTGTTGGTGTGACTTATAGTGGATAGTTGTGATGATAATTTTGTTCTCTCTTATTTTTCAATCTCTGAGTGGTATATTGTTACATGGTGGAACTTATAAAGATAAGATTTAAGGTATGTTGAGTTTGTGGAGAAACCCCATACATCTGGACTAGATGCATGATGGATTTGGAAAAGAGAAGAGTGTTCAAGGAAGAACATGGTGGGCTTATGTTGTATAACATAGCCTATGTTCCCTAGATGACTATCTTTTTTGTGTTTTTTTGTAAGAGGTCAATTTTTTGGAAAAAAAAACTCGGGGGGTCATATTTTCAAAAATGATTTACAGTTTTTTCTATCCTTGGTCTAGTTTTTTACATTATCATTTGTTGTAGTATACAAACAATTTGTGGTGAATCATAAGAGGCTAGAATGCCACACGAAGAGAGAAAATATAGGATAAAAATTAAGATTTAATTTATCTTGTAACTTCATGGATTCCTCTTGATTTCATCAATAAAATCCTAATTCCAAGATAATTTTGATTGTTGGTTTCATTCTCTACACATGTTATTCTTATTCATTGCTTGGTGATTCAGTTGTGCTCATGAAGAAAATTAGCCTCTCCATAACTTACTCACGAAGAAATAAGCTTTCAAACTTGTGCTCCTCTTATACCTTCTTTGATTCAGTTGTTAGATTGAAAATTAGCTTCAACATGAACTTTTTTTTAACCTTACAAACCATGTACTCATTGAGTATTCCATTGTGGGAAACTTCTCAATCATGTTGCGATGTCCTCCCAAGAAAGATATGACATGCATCCATTAGTAATATGTCACATAACACGTCATCAACATAATCACCAATGTTAAAAATTAAAACCACTTGTTTAGAGACTCTTACCCCTTTTTCTTCATTGAGACATTATAGGGAACATGTTCTTGGTTACTTTGTAGTCTTCAAGCAAAGCTTTTTCACAAGCTCATTTCTTGGTGCATTGGTGCATGAGCCACTATCTATGATGACCTTGCATAGTTTATCTCCCCCCTTACACTTGGTCTTGAGAATTTTATCCCTTTAGGTTGAAGATAACCATATATTCACTTCAAGAACCCTTTGCATGATGCAACATTCTTGGACTTCTTCACCACAAGCACTCTGCATCATCACTTTCTTCATCCTCTACTTCAATCTCTTCACATCTCATGAATCAATACATGAAATTTCTCTCAAAGTCAATGCCTTTTGATTGGGTGGTCTCTTATAAAGTGATTGTAACCTCAACACTTGAAGCATTGATTTCTATAACTTTCTCTCAATTTATTAATACCCTTCTTAATTTGGTCTTCAACTCATTTTTCCTCTAAATTCAGACCACCATTATAAGGCTTGGAAGGTATTGAAGATGAAGGCTTGGAAGGTATCTTGATCCTCTTCAATCACTTATCAAATTTTAAAGCCAATTTGTTTCAAACCATATTCTAACAAATTTTAAAGCTTTGATATTGGATTTTCCTTATTTATCCCTTTCCTTAGTCAAATTTCAAGCCATATTATAACAAATTTATTGAGTTTCAATATTTCCAACTTACATATTCTTTCATCATTTGGTTCTTTAAACTTAAAAATCACCCCCATTATTTGTGACAAATATAACTAGAACCTGGGATTCATATTACCTTCAAAATTGGGAAGATCAAATCTAGATCATTTCTCTACATCATCATAGGTCCTTTTCAAACTTGAATGAACCCTCCAATTGTTGTAAATACTCTCTTCATCTCCATGTCTATCTTCAATTTGGTTGGCCTTGTATGTAGAGAGTTTTTCCCCCTCCATTATATCATCCTTCTCATATATCCTATTATTCATTGGTTGCATGTCTCCATATGATTAGAGAGTCCTTATTGAATTCAAAACAATCCCTATTGTTGTATTTCATGTTGTTTAGCAAGTAGGTTGAATTTGAGCCATCAACACTGCATTTTTTTATTATCTTTTCCCATGTTTTGATTTTATTTTACATGGATAGATGATCCAATTAAAAAATGGTTTCCTATTCATGTTAGGATGAAGATCCCAAAATTTGGAGGATTTTTGAATAATTCTTGGTGGAGTCTTGATGAATTAATAGTAGAAAAGGTTGAATTCTTGAAGAAAAATCAAAACTTTCTACACTACCTTTTTGATGTGTGATTATGGAAAAATAAATTAGGCTTTGATACCACTTTTTATTCATTTTGGAAGAAAATAATAACAAAAATACTTAATTGACCCAATACACACAAGATTTATATTAAAAGAAGAAGAATTGAGTATATTAGAGTGTTAGGATTTTGATTTTGGGGTTAGGTTTATGGTTTGATTTTACGGGGGATTTTAATGGCATGATGAAATTTATGCTTGTGTCAATTAATGGCTGGTTAGTATCAAACTAAATGGGGAAATTAAAGAGGGGAAAATCATGGCTATGGAGGAAGCTTGAGGTTTTAGAGGTTGAAGAAGATGAATTTGGGATGGAATTTATGTGTATATTAATTGCGATTATTAAATTAGTTGATGGGGGTATGGATGTGATTAATTTTCAGAAAAAATAAGTCCCTAAAATCACGCAGAAATTTATTAGATAAAACTTGAGTAAGAATCATATAGAAATCAAATTCAAGAAAGAACTCATGAAGATAACCAATTGAAGAATCAAACTTAGCTTGGTGGTATTGCATGTATCATCATCAAATACAAGCCCATGTTTATATAATTTATTCTAAACCTCATAAAATATAATTCTTCATGAAAATAAAAGATAAAAATATCAAAAAAATCAATGTGCGCACACACAAACTAAATGATAAAACTTGAAAGTAACAAGATAAAAATTCCTAACAAGCTAAGTAAATCTTTTAATTAACATAACTAATATATGGTCAGTCCCCATTTCATGGACTTCCCTATCTCATGCACTCTCCATGTGATTCATTAAAATTTTAATAATGACCATAAAGTCCCTCCTTGATCTATAAGTAACAAGTAAGCACCTTATTAGATCCAACGTTGCTAGTTTGGCCCAATTTCTCAAGCAAGGTTAAACTAATAGGATCTAATATAAAAAAACTAATCACATGGCTTGTAGAATTTGTAGAACATGCCCCCACATTAGTTTTACTTATAAAATTATTTTTACGATGTAACTTCAATCAAATACTAACCCAATTGTGATCAATTTAACTTTCTATAAAGTATTTAATGATCATGAGAAGATATATTTGGATAAGAAAATTAATTAAGTCCAACAATAATGGTTAGATTTTTTTAATGAGTCTAACACACAGAAGGTTATAAGAGTATACATTTATATAAATACTTCTTTGTATATATATATATTGATATATTAAAGCGATTTGTATGTGTATATATGTGGACGTTGATGTAAAATATTGTAAGTTACTACTTGATGTTTATATACTATTTTGAGTGGTCGATAGAAATATTTATAAAATTCTGGGATACATAACTCTAGTGCTTGCGTATGAGTATTTGAGAATATATAAAAGTTTTGAATGGAGGAGATTGTTGTATGGCGCAGGTTGTGGGATGAAATTTTTATACATAATAAAAAGGAAATTACCAATTATTGAAATACAAAAAGCAGGCGCCGATACCTCATCGAGAGCCTTTAGAGCCAATTTCAGGCAAGGAGTAGACAATAGTTATTCTTTAGAATCATCGTCTAAAGTTTAAGAGTAAAAATGAATCAAGGAATAGATAGCTTGTAATCGAAGTGTAATGCCAACTATAGATGATAGTATTACACTAAAACTACATCTATTCCTTCCTATAATTTCTAAGTACATTTATTATTATTATTATTATTTTTGGTAAGTTAAGTACATTTATTATTGTTGTTGTTGTTATATTGATATATACAATTATATTTGTAACTATCGTATATACTATAGGAGACAAACACATACACGAGCTTCCATAACCATAATCTATATCTATTTCTAGTTGTTGTCTAATGCTATTTTTATACTAGTATATAAATAAATTCCTAATTGATTACACTAACCTAATTGGAAAACTGCTTATGCCATTGGTATGGCATTGTCGATGTTAACAACCCTTTCTACCCTAATCTAACAAGTAAAAACAAGAAACACAAACACAATTTAGTCATGGATCACCATGATGGTTGAAGGTGCTGATTCATTGGCAAATAAATATAAAGGAAAAATATCTCTCACTTGGATTATCTTATAAAAGTGTCCCCTTTAGAGACACTGTAGTTAAGAAAGTTTTGAGGTTATTTCATTCCAACCAAGACAATAAAAAATGGAAGCAACATGAAGAGAAGGAGGATGGTTTTAGGAATAAAATCGATAATTATATATGATGACTGAACTTAAGCTCTTCTCGGCAGTTTCATATTATTGAAATTCTTTGGATATTTTTACTTTAGTCTGTTTCTTTTACATGCTATTTTTGTAATATCATTATCAATATTATCTATTATATATTACTATATATGAGAAGACATCACTATCTTTTATTAAATATTCAACCTATCGCATACTCTTATCCTTATATCTTTATTAATTTTTGTACATAAATATTAATATTGTAATGAAAAATTATTATATATTTATAATAATTAATATTAATAATGATTAATTATTAATAATTAATAATTATTAATAATTAATCATTATTATTAATATTTCATTATTAATAATATATAATTACTAATTAGTCATATTCACTATTAATAATTATTAATATTTATTAATAAATACTAATATTATTATTAATTATTAACCATTCATCATTTTTAATATTCATTATTAATTATGGAAAAATTAATTTTTAATTATTATTAGATATTAATTATTAATATTATAGATATAAATTTATTATTAATAATAATATTAATTCATCACAATTATTACTAATTAAAATTAATTAATAATAATAATATTTATTTATTATTAATATTTTCATATTAATAACTATTATTTATTAATGATTATTATTAATTATTATGTGTATTCATTATTAATGATTATTATTAACTATTAATATGATTAATATTAGTTATTAAGTATTATTATCTTGTAATATTAATTATGATTATGCTTAATTATTATTATGAATTATGAATATTCATCAATTATAAATATTTATTATTTATAAATATTAATTAATTATTAATTATTAGTAATTATTAATATAGATTCTTCATAATAATAATAATAATTAATATTACTAAATGATAGAAATATTGCATGATATAATCTTGAGTTTTCATAAATGCACTAAATGATTTTGAATTTTAAGGGCTATATACAAGGTAACCTTATGTCCATATAATTTGTTAGCTTGCTGTTAAGTTTCAATAAAACCAAATATGAGTGTGAAAAATGACCAATTTATCCTTGTTTAATTATTTATTATTTCCTTCATTTTTTTACCCCTTTCCCTCTTATTATTTAATGTGGAATACCTAATACACATCTCCAATTATTCCACAACCATTTTTTTCATCACATTCCACAACCAATTTTGATTGCTAACTATTTACTCCATTTTTAAAGATGAATTGTCTTAAATACCCTCATCTAATTAAAATAAAATAAAAAATTTCCCTTCTTTAAAATAATATTATTCAAATTTTACTATAATTAAGTAACTAAATAAACTAATTTTGATTGTTAACCTTTACCTTAGAGCCAAAGTCTTCTAATTAAGCAACTAAAGTAACCAACCCTATCCTACAACAAACACCATATGTTCATAGTTCCCAATCCTATCCCAGACCTACTTCACAACCTACCTCCATATCCAACACCACTAACAACACTTTAATTCTCTAGCAACCACCTCCATCTCATCACAATGTATGACATTGAACTAACAATAGAGGCGACAACTTTGCTTGCTCTATTCTTTGAGAACCATCAAACAACACCCCCATTTTTTCTCAAATTTAACATTTCATTTTGAAGGTACAACCTAATAGCTAAAATAAAAAAGGAGGAATGATATTGCCATATATATCATGAAGAGATGTTTGCATTTTCACGTAACTCATAACAAGTGCAAAGTGATGTATGAAAAGCATTAAACAATATGAATAATGCTGCAAGATAAAACTATTTACATTAAAAACGGTTACAAGTTAACTCACACTGACTAAAACCAAAAATAGGAAATTCCAACATGGGAAAAAATAATGGAAAAACCTATTCTCTTATTCCAACTTAAGGTTGAATAATATCTAGATCAATTACACCACAACGACTGAAAAATGATATGCTAAGTATAAAAGTATTAAGTAAACACACCTAACCATAAGCAAATAGCACGTTCACTAAACATATTCACATGAAATAACAACATGGTAAAACCCAATAGGTCACCATAATAGTTAATAATTCTGAAAACATGTTATCATGAAACTCATACTTTCAAAGAAAACATAATATACTTAAAACCTAGTATGCTCATCAATCGTACAACACATAAAGGTGTAATGCATAACTACAAATTCACATGCAATAGCATCAAGTCAACATAAAATTTAGATAATATATGTACCAACATGTAATACCATCAATGATCTCAAAAAACCAAATAATAACCAAAGACAGTACACATAGTGCCTCCTATCAAAACAACATCCCAACAACACTAATAATGCAAATAATGCCCCTATAAAAAGCATAAAAATGGTTAATGGTAGTACAAAGCGGTAAATAACTACATCTCCACAACATAGAGAGTGCACATAATGCCCCTACCAAATCGATAACAATGGTAGTACAAAGCAATGACAATTGACATATCCACAACATAGGTAGTGCACATAATGCTACTACCAAAATAATAACACACATAGATTTCTATTCTTTATTAATCAAGGGTACACAAAAATAACCAGAGAATACACATGATGTGCCTTAGTCATATAAACACATATAATGCAATGGCGTACACTTTTATCCATGTAGCTTGGGGATAATGCAATCCACCAGTCATACTAGTGCACATAATGAAACATAGTACCCGCCGTAACTACGAACATAATCCTTAAGTATGTTTCACTCTTAAGAAGTTAAAATGACCAATAAGGGTATATTAGGGCCTTAGTCAAGTTGTTGAGGCACCCAACGAATCACCAAACCAATTGAGGGCTCCCACCTCATCTTGAGATCTTTCACTTTGATAATCTTAAAACTCAAAGAACACCCTATTCCCATCTTGAGATCTTTCACTTTGATAATTAGTGTTTTATTCATGATTATCATAATTAACACACCAAGGAACACAAATGTCCATATATAACAATACTTACGAAGAAGTCACAACCACATAAGATGAGTCATAACTTATCATAAATCAAAACTACTCCAAAAAGGATCTAAAATCAAACCAAGCCACGAAGCCTAAGACACTTAATAAAACCCAAAGTAAAGGTCAAACCAAAGCCAAGCTAGGACTTAAAATCAAATAAATAAAAAACCATTAAAACTAAGCTCATAGCCTAAGTCAATAAAATATAAGGCTTACAAACCAAACAAGATAAAATAATATTTAATACAGTAAAACAACTTTAACCTAAAATCCAAAAAAAAACTTTAAGGCACAACATATCACATTTGAGATAATAACAAAGCAAATCGATGTCAGAAAATACCCTAAAACACCAAAAAAATGTTAAATAGAAACTTATTTTCATAAAGCATTATTCAGAGTCAACAAAAATGTTATTTTATATCAAGAAGCTTAAATCTAAAAACAAAAACATTTTATTATTGGGAGTTACTATTAAAAAACAATCAAATTACTATTCATGAAAAGTAATATTCACGATAAGATCACACCTTTAAAAATATATTAAAACCACCAAAATAACTCAAGGATAACAAAATATTTTACCTTGCTTTTAAAATATCATTTTAAGCTTAATTGGCCAAAAGCATATTTATAACCCTACTTAGGTAATTAAAACATGATTTAACCAAGAACAATTTAATGAATGAAGAATGCCTGAAGAATACTTAGAATATTCAACCAAAAGTCTGAAGCTCCGAGATCTTCAACCAAAATTTAGCCATATCAACCATTCTCAAATCAAGACATGTTATATACCATAGTTATCTGAAATGTTCCAAAGATTCACATGGTAACACTAGATTTTTGCAATAATAGCATCATCACCCAAAATCATGATAAAAATAAAATATACCAAATAAGAAGCTTAAAGCATCCACAACTTCAACCGAAATTAAGATATGTAAATCATGCTCAAATAAGGATAATTAAACATAAAATATTTTCTAAACAAGACAAGCGATATCATGGTGTCATTATATTACAACAAACCCATCAAAAACTCCCAAAATCAAACCAACCAAACAAGAAAGCCTAAATCCCACAAACCTTTAATCAACAAAACCATAGCCTAAAGATGCTTGAATTGAAATATGTTCAACATAAAACTTGTAATAAAAACCTCTAAGAAGATCATAAAATCCCTAAATTTAAAAAAAAACATTCTAACACTAAAATATGGCCCATGGTTGAATCACCACCAAAATACTCAAATTATGCTTAAACTTGAAACAAACAACATAATATATGTAAATTCTATTTACTTAGTGTTTAGGAGGTTTAAATTTAATTCCAAAATTTAACACTAAGAAAATAACAAAGATAAAACCTATCAAAACCATAAAAGAGATTAGTGAAAAAAATTCTTATAAACCAAAACAAAGGAGAAGGGATTAAAGAGAAATTGTGAAGGAACTTATCATCAAAGTTTTAAAGCTTAATCAAGATACAACCATGGTGGTTAATAAGGCAGAAGGTGATGATTGAAGGTGGAGGAGAAAAGAGAGAAAAGTGCTTAAATTTGCTAAGCATAGAAAACTTAGGAACTAAGTTAAAGTTGTAAGGGTATAAATATCATTTACTAAGTAAACCAAAACCAACTTGGCTACAACTTAAACCTAGGTGCTATCATATGGGAGGGGGAATAAGTGTCTCTCATTGAGCCAAATAACAAATGAAATGGGTGGAGGTGTGGAAAGAAGAAAAGTTAACAAACCTTTATATATTTATACTAAAATATCTACCAGAGTGAATAAAATAAAGTTTTCTACCACTACTAAGGGCCAAAAAATTTATCATGCACAAATGATATGTTTCTATCCATTCTAAACAATAATAAAAGGTTATGTTCAAGTCTCATAAGATTTGGATAAGATTTGATGAAAACATGTGTGTTTTGTCACTTCTACGATGCAAAAATATCTGAATTAATCCAAAACTTTATGAATGATAATGGAATATTTTTGGACCATATTTATCTTAATAATACTAATATGGGATGATCCCCAAATTTTTGTAAAATTTCAATAACCAGAAAGGGCTTAATAGGGCTCAAACATATGATTAATGCCCATGAAAGTGATGAATAGTAATTTTTTAGCCAACAACTTAATTTGTAATTTTAAAAAAACTTAGGAGACTTAGAAAAAATAAACAGATCTCAAATATACACACATAAGAAGAATTTAAAAATAGCTAAGAGACCAAAAGTAGCTTGCAATTCTCATGGAACATAAACCCATTAAGAGGATAAAGAGTTCTAAACGAAATGTTATGAAAATGCAGCAAGGGTTTCAAACTCTACAACGACATGATAAATCAACAAATTAAGGGAACTTAACCTCTACCAGTACCTATCATGAATTTAATATTAATATTAATTCATAAAAATTATTAATATTTAGCATTAATAATTCATAATTTGAAATTTGAGATTTTAGTTAATTGTGATTATTAATATTCAATATTATTAATATTAATTACAAATAATTATTAATTATTAATATTCATAATCATTTATAATTATTAATTAATAACTATTAATTCATATTGTTAATCTCAATCCTTAATTATTAATATTTATAAATATTAATTATGATTTTTCTTCTTAATGATTATTATTAATATTAATTTTGAATATTATTAATTCTGAATATTAATTAATTATTCATATGATTGATAATTATTTTTTAATTAATATCAAATATTATCAAATATGATAAATTATTAATATGAAATATTATTCATTATTAATAATAATTATGAAGATAAATAATTATTACTTATTTTTCTATTTATGAATATTAATTATTAATGTTCATTTTTGAGTTATTATTTATTATTAATTATGAAAACTAATTATTAATTATTATAATTTATTAATAAAATTAATGATGGATAATATTAATTCTTGGTATTAATATGATTTATTAATAATATAATGCTTACTTTGTTATCATTAATAATATTAATAATGATTAAATATATCATGAATTATTATTATTATTACTATATTAATGTGATTTATTAATAATATAATGCTTACTTTGTTATTATTAATGATATTAATAATGATTAAGGATATCATTAATAATATTATTATTATTATGTTGAATAATTAATATATTTTATGAAAACAAAATTTATATATAAATGAAACTATTTTAAGAATGTACAAAATCATCAATAAATATCTATTTATTTTAGATTAAATAACTTGTTAATTGATATTACAACATTAAAAAATTTCATACATAAATAATATATATCTATCAACTGTCCTTATTATTTTAGATAGATTATTATTTTAGATCATATGATATCAAAAGTAAGGTAAGAAAACGAGCACTTAGATATGCTTATAGGCAAAGGATTAGATTTGTAAGGTATGATGTATCTGCAGACGAAGTTTGAATAGATTTTGTATGGTATGATGCTCCATGAAAACTAAAAGATTGATTGATGTGAACGTGGATCTCTTGATAAAAATTGCGGTATGTATTGATTAAGATTAATGATGGACAGTGAAGTACTATTGCAACACTATTTCAACTTTCGGCGTTGGATGCCTGAACTTAGATTATCTACAAATATTATAGCATCAATACTAGCATGGGGTTCGTTTGCTGGAACCGATCGAAAAGGCGCAAATGATTGTAACAAACAAAGGATTAGTAAAGGCTTTATATGAAATTTTACATAAATGCAAGAATATAAAATTATTCTTAAAAATAATATATAAATATAATTGTAGCATTAAGTGGGAAATATATAAAATTAAGAAAATATTATGATAATCAAATAAAATCGATCCCGGTGCTGCCTTAATTTATAAGTAAATGTCATTTAATTAATTTTATTTTATTTATAGATAAGTATCTTTCAACATTTATAAGGTAAATTCTAAAGTATTATTTCCTTCTTTATTCCGATCTTAATTATTGTACAACTTGTACTAAGTACTGCTATTATTATTTTCAATTATACTTTCAATAAGGATAGTATAGCCATTAGAATTATTTTTTCGGTTGTTACACTAGCAATAAAATTTAAAACCACATTTTAATTATTTGTGAGCCGAAGTAGTGTTGGAGTGGATGGGTTGGTCTAGTATTATATAGTTTTGACTCAAAATACCACTTAGTATGATGATGTCAAAAGAATGACAGTTCTTATATGTTGTATTTGGATACATTTAATTAGATACATTTAATTTAATAATGACGATTATGATGTCAAATGAATAACGATCCGTATATAGTTTTAATTCAAAGTATTATTCCATATAATATATATATACCAAAGAATGAGGGTCGCATATATATAATACATTATATATATAATACATTCGAGTGTATTTAGTTAGATGCACTCAATAGTATTTGTGATTATTGTTATTATTATTACTATTATTATTATTATTAATTATCTCTATTGATAATGATGATTATTTAGTCTGGACTAATAATAATACACTGTATTTTCATCTTTCAAAGTTCGTACTATGATTAATTTTTTTCATTAATCACACTTCGTTCGGCATTACGTAGTAGGTATTGTTTTCGTTGGCGATTATGCAATCTCGGGTGTATCTTATTACCAGACACACAGGCACACTGGTGCACCGTGCATGTTAAATTTTGCCAAGGATGTGTCATGACGTACGGAACGTTTGACCAAAAGAATCTTCTTCGGTGAATGATTTTAATGAACTGGGGCAGCGAGCTCTGATGCACGGGACGGCAATCAGGTGGGTCTTTCGTTTCGAAAATGTTTTAGAACTAAAATTTATATTAAAATTATTTAATTAATTTTTTTATTAAAAGAATATTATTTAATTATTTTTTTATTAAAAATATTAAAATTAATTAATATAAATAATAGTTTTAGAATTTTTTTATTTTTTCTCTTAATTTTAATAAATTTAATTTATTTTAAAAAAAATATATAAAATATGTATATGTATATATATATATATATATATAAATTTTTTTAATATTTTCTATCATTTTTATTTTCTAACTTTTTAAAAAATAACATTTTTATATTTCATTCCATCCCCGTCTCGGTCTCATCTCCGTGCAACACAGGCACCGAGTCGTTGCGAATGATCTATTAGGCAGCCACGTGGCCTCAGTCAATTTGCAAGTCTGCCGGAAATAAGTGCTATGGAGCAGCGAGTCGTTGCCAGTAATCTACTAGGTAGCCACGTGGCCTCAGTCAATTTGCAAGTCTGCCGGAAATAAGTGCTATAGAGCAGCGAGTCGTTGACTTGCCAGTGATCTACTAGGTAGCCACGTGGCCCCAGTCAATTTGCAAGTCTGCCGGAAATAAGTGGTATAGATATTTTAGTTGAACCTCCTCATTAAAAATAATTATTTATTTAAATAAAAAATAATTTATTTTTTATAAATAAATAATTATTTTAAATAAATATATTTAATAAATAACTCAAAGTATATATATTTATTTATCGTATGTTGTTGATAAAAGTGACATCGTCATTAATAAAGGTAGAAATATATATATATATATATATAGGCTGAAGGTCCCATACACACTATTTTTAAAATACATTTGTAGGAACCAATCATAACCATTAGATTAGTATTTGATCAATGGTCAAGATTTAGTAAATAACTAACTTGAATTTATTTTAATCTTGACCCTTCAATCTTCTAGATCTAATGGTAATTAAAGGTTCCTACATTTGTATTTTAAGTAATGGTTTGTACAAGAGCCTAAATCTATATATATATATATATATATATATATTTATTTATTCAATAAAAATACTTTAAATTTACAGTAAAAAGTTATCAAATATTTTTTTTTTCAAATTAGAAAACTTATTTATTAAATAATTTTATATTTTTATTGAAAATATTATCCATATATTTTTTTAGGATAAAAATTTACTGTTCATTTTAAATAATATATATAATATCTTATATTATAAAAATATAATGATTATATTTATATTAATAAAAAATATAATAATAATTTTTACATTTTTAATTAATATATATATTAAAAAATATTAATAATTAAAATTTATTATGAAAATACATAGTGAAAATTTTTTTAATATAGAAACAAATTATGATCATGTACACATAATTGAATCCATTTATATCCATATAGTATACTAATTAAACACAAATTAATTTAACATACTATCATTATTTCAAATTTTATTTAATATTTTAGTTAAAAATAATAATAATTTTTCCTACATTATTTTTTATTTTTCAAAATTTAAATAAAAAATTAAATTATAATTTTAAATACAAATTCCAAAAATAAAAATTCAAAGTAAAAATTAAACGAAATAAATAATTTTTTTTTCAATTAGTGAAGGAAGCTTATAGTAGGTGTGTTTTACTTATATTTTATTTTTCAATTTTGATAATTAAAAATAGAAAATTTTCATTCTTAAAATTTTAAAATTTAAATCTATATTATAATATTTTAATTTTTAATTTTTAAACTTTATTTCTATGATGTAAAAGTAAGAGCTTATATAAAATGAATTTAATTGATCAAAAGAACAAAAAATAGAATCAAATATAGAATAGTACTAAAAACATGCTTTAGTAATTTTTTATTTTCAATAATTTGAAGTATACACATTGTATCTATTATTTTTTTTTATTTTAGATTTTAAAATTTAAAAAAAATTACTTTTTCTTTTTTGTTGTTGTTAATTTTTAATATTTTTTATTATATATAATAAAATGATTGTTTTGTTACAATATTAATAAATAATACATATTCCTATATTATATTAAATTATAATTAATGTATGAAATAGGTTTTAATGGATGTAATTATACGTATGTATTTATACTCTTTAAAATACCATATTTACATTGAAATAATATAAGCTAGAAGGCATATTGTTCTACAATAGGTTAAAGAATTTTCTTAGCTAGAATAAAATATAAACAATTATACTTTTTGGTAAGCTAAAAAATGTATTTTCTTTAATTGAAACAAACTCTAGATATATTTTTTGATCAAGGATTATCCCTTTGGTAAAACAGGTTAAACTACTATGTCTTGCTTAATGTTTTATGTTTTATAATAGGAATATACTTGGTAACATTATGGGTAGTGATTAAAATAATTAAAGTCAAAATATTTAATATTTATTAATATCAATCAATATGGGCATTTATCATGCACTTTTAAATACTAATCCATAAGGTTGATAGCCTCACAAGTTATAGTTGGTAAAAACATTTATAATAATACAACAAGGTGTGAATGACAATTATATAAGATATTTTATATAATATTGTAAAGGCTTATCTCACAAGAATGATCTTAGATTGGACTTTAATGCCGTTCTTAAAGCTTTAGAGAAACTCCAAGGAGGTGATCCTATTCTAAACGATATAAATGAGTTTCCACAAAAAAGATCTTAGATTAGAAAAGGGTGTCGGGTAATGGTGATTGATTAACTATTTTTCCCAACTTCCATGCTTTCTTTGATACCCCTACTTACCTTAAATCATGCTTATGTCATTGTTACTTTTGGTATTAGTTTTTCATCCACTACAAGACCATTCAAGTTTTATAATATGTGAGCTTTAGATGATTGTTTTAAACCTTTAATTTGTTCTATTTGGCAAAACCCAAGAACAGGTTATAATGTGTTTGATTTTTAGCTGAAATTGAAACTTCTAAAAATGAAACTTAAACCTTTTAATGCATAGAAGTTTGGTGTTATTGGTAAAAAGTTGGTAAATGCTATGACTCTTGTTCAAGAAATACAACAAGGTTTACAATTAGATATCCTAAACTCCGACCTTATTCAAAAAGAAAAAGAGGCTCTAAACCTCTTGTATCACTACTTCAATTATGAGGAATCCTTCCATATATAGAAATCCAGGACCAAGTGGATAAACTTGGGTGATAATAATACCAAGTTAATTCATGCTTATGTCAAAGGTTGATCCCAAAGGAATCACATTCATTACATAGAGAATCACCATGGCCAGCTATTGAATGCCTCATAAGACATAAAAAACTTATTTTTTACATTCTATAGAAGTCTAATAGACTCCTCTTCTATATCTACTTATAACTTGGATCTTAATGTTTTTTCTAGAGGTCATGTGTTGTTAGTTTTACAATAGAGATATGTTCTTATTCCAATTTCTAAATAGGAAGTCAAGCATGCTCTCTTTGAGACAGGAGATGATAAAGCATTTGGGATTTATGGTTTTGATTCTTTCTTTTATAAGAAGTGTTGGCATATTTTAGGATATCACCTTCGGAGAATAATGCAAGACCTCTTTTACTCATGTATTCTTCCTAAAAGCTTAAATGTGGATGCGTTATCTTTGATTCATAAATTTGCAGTAACACTAAAAGTGAGGCAACATATTTTGATTACACATGAACTTGTGAAAAGTTATAATCAAAAACACATATCTCCTAGATGCATGCTTAAGTTGGATCTTAGAAAACCTTATGATTATATTTATGGAGAAAAACCTACATGGTACGGGTTACTCTTTACATTTTAATGGAAAACCCACACCAACTTTTGATGCCAAAAAGGGACTTCATCAAGGAGATCCCATATCCCTTTATATATCTATCCTTTCCATGGAGTAAGTGAATCATTTTCTTCAGGGGTTATGGAATGATTAGAATTATAAGCACATCCCAAATGTAGGTAATAAAAATTAGACTGTCCTTTATAGATGATCTCCTTTTATTTTCTTATGGAAGTAAGCACTCAGTTGAACAATTACTTCGCATCTTCCTTATTTTTTCTTCCTTGTTTGGTTTGCAATTAAACAAGCTCACTACCCACCACTTTACTTCCCTTATTGAAAAGATGCCTACCAATTTAAGGCTTTGGTTAGTTAAATTTCTTACATATGGTGGTAGACTCCAACTTGTCAAGGTAGTTCTTTAAAGTAAGTAAGTGTATTGGTCCCAACTTTTCATTTGGCCTAAGATATTCATTACCACTATATAAGAACTTTGTAGATATTTCTTATGGTCGAGATCTTCTTTAGTGAAAAGGAAAGATCCTATAGCATGGTAAATAGTATGTTCTCTTGTAGATGAAGGTGACCTAGGTCTATTCAACGTTCAAGTGTGGAACATGGTTGTTGTTAGTATATGGTTGTGGTAGTTTTCAATGAAAAAGGATGCTCTTTAGTCTAATGGATTGATGAGTTCTATTTCAAAGGTGTTACACTGTAGTAGAGTCAACCCACCACTTTATTTTCTTCAGCTATGAGGAAAAAATTGCATTTGTGTCAGTACTTGGCTAGCCAAACTTTTAACACATTCTGCATCATTCATGACAACTTCAATATTCCTAAGTGTTATTGTTTCCTAATATAGAGACAACCTTGAGTGCCATGGAGAGGATTTGTGTGGCCTTCAATCCAAATTCCCAAACACCAATTCATTCTCTAGATGGAAATAGGTAAGAGTTTGAAAACAAAGCTCAAATTGGGTATTATATATGGTTGATCCCACTTGTGTTTTATGTGATTCTATAGATGAAGACATCTATTGATCCACTATTGGTTTGCATGTACAATATGGGGTATGATCTTGAGCAAGATGGGAGAGGAACACATACCCCGGTGTTGGCGTACAAAGTTGAAATGGGTATCACAAACAAAGAGAAAACCATTGCTTTAAAGATCCTCATTGCTTTATTTGTTTACCATGTTTGGCAAGAGTGGAACACTAAAGTTTTGAAGCAAGATAAATCACCTCCTATGAGAATTTAGAGTCAGAGTGTTCGTGATGTTTAACATAGAATAACTAACTTGTATGTCGGTTCTAGTTTTCAAAACTTAGTCTTGATAATTGATTCATTTTATGTAATAGCTATGAACCTTTGGATTGCAACACACACCCATTTGGTTGTAATAAAAAAATCTGAATTACTTACCAATATATTGTATTTGTTTGTTAGCAACTATGGTCTTACCACATTGTAAATATTGAAATTAATTACTCGTTTTCTAATATATCCTCTGTTCATACATTATGTAATATGTTAAAGCTATTGTATTAAGGATATAATTAGAAACACTACAAGAAATATAGTCAAATAGGGCAATTTTAAGATATTAAATAGGGTAATTATAAAATTGCCCTATTATAGATAATCAAATAGAGCAATTAAAATTTTCCCTAATTGATTTTAACAAATAGAACAATATAAAATATCCCCTGTTTAATCCAATCTAATAGGGCAATGATTAAAAATTCTCCTATTTAATCATAATAAATAGTGCAATACTAAAATCCCTCTATTTATTCTTATAAAATAGGGCAATGAAATTTTTTTCCCCATTTGATACTATCTAGTGGGGCAATATATTAAAATACCCCTATTTGATTCTAATATATATAATAAGTTATGATATAAAATTATAATTGTTATAATATTTATGTTCAAAAATATTGTTCTAATATTATTTTTAATATTTTTATTTATATATACAAAAAAAATATATATTAGTAGTTAAAGTTTGTTTTAAAATATATTTTTATTTAGATGTTTAGTATTTATTTATATAGGTGTATTTGTAAAAAAAAAAAAAAAAAAAATCCCGACCGTTTGCCCCCGACTCTCTCTGCCTTTTCCTTTTCTCTCTTCTTCTCTCCCTTGTCTTCTCTTTCTCGTTCCCGTGCGTGCTGCTCCCTGCGCCTGAGCTCCAATCCAGCCTCACCTCCTCCCTGCTCCTCCACTCCAGTCGACCGCCGGCCACAACCAGCCACCACCGGCAACGCAGCCAGCAACCGCAGCAAGCAGCAGTCGCAACAACAGCCGCAACAGCACTCGCAGCAGCAGCAGCAGCGTGCAGTGGCGGACAGCGCAGGTTGCGCCACCAGTCGGCCACCGCGAGCCTAGCCGGTCACCGACGAGTTGTCCTCGACCTCCGGCGCATCTCCGGTCTTCATCTGCTCCGATTTGTGTTAGTTTCTTTTGGTATAAATTTCTGAAAACCCTTGATTTGATTACTTTATCCATCTAGCTATTGGTTGTGATGCGAGCTGAGCTTCACCTCGACCAATATTTTCTTCTTCATCATTCTTCTTCTTTTTCTTGTCATTTTAATCCGTGGTGGAGGAACTCAACAGTGTCTTGTCATTTTTATGTTTTTTCATTACGTACATATGGATTTTGCTTCAATTTCTGGTAAAAATTAGAACGAAGTGTAGATACTATGTACGCGAATGCTGTCTTTTATTTTATGTGCTTTGACACCTGGTGCTTCCTGATGGTTCATCTGATATATATATTTGATATTTGAATATGATTTAGTGGGTAATCTACCATGAAAATATATAAAGTTCCACCATCGCAGACTTTGCTAAACAAGTTTATGATGGCTGTGTGAGCATAATTTTTTTCCCCTTCTTCAGTGAGCACAGTGACATTGCTTCAAATAGTGAAGTTTCTATTGACTGTAGAGTTTGAAGGTAGTTTCTGACAGTTATTTTTAGGTCACTGGGCTCAAGATCCCACCAACAACTATTGATTTTAATGTGCGTCTAGTTTTCATATTGTGGCAAAATGGGAGATGCATTGCACATGCCGTGATGTTGTTCCACTTTTAGACATACATATATACTCTGCTTATTTGATGAACCTATGTTGTTGGTTTGTTATCTTTTGGAAGGCACCTGAAATTTGATGGCTTTATTCAGTTGGGATTAGTACTCATTTAGAAGTTTAGACGCATCTGCTAGCATACTGGATGGTTGCATTGGGCTTGTGCTCTGGAACACGCTGCAGTGACTTGATTTACCGTCTAGCAGAAACATTGTACGAACATTTGTTTTGGCTTTAAACATATAATACCTCCTTAATTCATTTGTATTTCATTCAAAATAAGAAAATTACTAAGTAAATAGCCATTATTTTACATCCAAAGCATACGAAGATCATAACTACTACCAGCTCTTTTCATCTAAACCATAAGCCGTCTTTATCAGCATTCTCATTAAATTAACTGATTCGTTTAAGGCTCTAAGCCTTTTGCCTGACATTACTTAGAAGCATACCCTATATCCTAACATACTATAAGAAACCAGATAAAAAAAAAAAAAAAAAAAAAAATAGTACCTTCATTTTGGTATATTCAAAGGTCAACAAGTAACATGCACCTATAGGTTAGGCCATATATATACACATAACAATAATAATATACAAATTTCTGTCCAGAAAGTCAATGTGAATGCTTCAAATATACTTGAACAAGCACCATGTTTTCCTACTATGGAGCTGAAGTAATTCAAACACAGGGATCCATGGATGCTTAGAGAAATAACACATTGTTGTTCACCACTCCATTCTTGGATGTTTAAACAACATTTAATCAAAGAGGGAAGATGATTTCCCAGAAAGCCCTGCCCGAGAAAACTTGACTTCATAGCATTTTAACTGGAAGAGGGGATCATGGCTCTGAAGTCCCAAATCTCAACTCTCAACAATTAGACTACAACATCGTCGGTGCAGTAAAACTTAGATGCCATAGGATCCATCATGGTTGGAAACGATTCACTAGCTCTAAATCGTAAAGCCAATAAATTATTCCTATTAATGCTATTTTGTAACAAATCGTTCTCGCATTAGTTGTGGACCAAACTACCCTTCATGTCTATGCACAATGGTAAAAGTAGTTGCCTAATTTCATATTCTCTCTCCTTCAAGAGCAACAGAGGCACACCACCAGTGCAAGAACTCTCCAGGATGCAGCCTCTGAATTCAATTAAAAGTCAGCACCCGACAGAAACTGTCCAACCACAACAATAGTTAATCTTGCTTGAAGATTAAAAAATGTTCATATCTTTCATTTAATTTCATTAGGTATTATTACTTCTGAGCTCACTGTTTGTAATTTTTTTTTTTTAACATAGAGTATTGTGTGTGAAATATTATGTACACAACTAATGGGTACATATTTGCAGGTATATATACAATTGCGATGGAATACATCTAAATAACATGACTGGAATATTACAGATATCCTTCTATGTCGTGTTTATTTGCTTTCATAGGTAGAACAATAATATTTCAATATTATTGTCAATAACTGCATCTATTGTTTTTTTTTTTTGATAGCAGGACAACATTCAAGTGAAAGACAAGGGTTATGCCGAAGTAAAGGCCGGAACTTATGAAGTTGCTATAGGATTGTGCATGCTTTGATCGATTTGGATTAGTTGCAGCTCGTTTTCTTTTAGGATGTGAAACTAGTATTATAAATAAGGAATTTGCCAAATTATTTTATTTTGTTATTATTCCATAGTCAACATTTGTAGTTTGACCATATTTGATTGGATATTACTATATGAAAATCGTTGATACATATACATTGTTGCTTAATGTATTATATCTATTTTTTAATGCTCAACATATAATCTTCTTTCTCATGTCAAATTGATTATGTGAAATTTTATTACTCTAGTTTATAATATGCATATAAATTATTAGAATAAAATATGAAAAATGTTTAAGGAATTAAATAGGGCAATATTGTTGCTCTAATAGAGAGTCAAATAGGGCAATATTTTTGCCCTAACAGGTAACTCAGATAGGGCAATATTTTTGCCTTAATAGGTAAGCTAAATAGGGCAATATTTTTGCTCTAATAGGTAACTCAAATAGGGCAATATTTTAAAAGTTCCCCTAGTAGCTTCAACTCAAATAGGGTGATAATATTGCCCCCATTGACAACAATCAAATAGGGTAATTACAATTGCCCCATTAGAGTGAAAACAAATAGAGCAATTAAAAATTTTGCCCTTATAATCCTAATAAGACGCAAATAATAGGGCAATATTAGGGCAATTATTTTCTCCCTCATTAGGCTAATAGGGCAATATTTTTATCTAATAGGGTAAATAATATTGCCCTATTTAACTATATATCTTGTAGTGAAATCATGGAGCATATATCTCATTTTCTAATGACATTAAATCAAATTTCTTAATTTGTGTAAAGATAGAATCTACGTCCATCTTTGTGGGATAGAAAGAGTAGTCATTTATCTTCATTAAATACTTTTTACCTCTTCAAGTTTAATGATAGTAAAAGTCATGGATTGTTGGAAGACGACAAAAATAAATTAGGATAAATTATTAATATGTTGAAAATGTAAGTGAAAACAATGAATTAAAATAAAAAAAAGTTATAGTAACGTACACTCGTAAACCGGATTACATGGAAAAGAGATGCCCGTTGTGGTAAAAGCAAGGGACTGAATTGGGCTAGCATACTAAAAATTAATCGCACCGAAGGTAGATTCACATATAATTACTCCTCCAAGCAATCAAATATTTTAAATGATATCCTTTTTCCACAGCAATTTTATAGCTTATATGTATTAAAAAAAAACGAAAATTATTCTCAGATCTATTACTAAGTTTTTGAAGCAAATGGAGTTGTCAGAGAAGGAGATGAAAGGCTACAAAATGGCGGAAAAAAAATACATATGAAAAGTAACAAAAGTAGTAGTAGTTCGACCATTTCATCCTCGAAGTAGAGATATCCGGTTATGTGCGACAATGATATTGAATCTTCTACTATTTTGGAAGAGATTTTTTCGTGAGGCTACATATCCTTTTCCCATCCCATCCCCCTCCTCCCCTCGAGGGTTATTTATTTACTTATTTTTATGGGGGAGGGGGTTGTATTGGATGGAGCCTGTCGCGGAATCAGAGAATAGAAGTGTTACACAAGAATACAAGAAAAGCAAAAGGTTCAGAAAGAGAAGATACTTTTTAGGGGCAATTATAGTTTAGGTAGCACCATTAGTGGTGTAATTCTTTAATATCTTCTCTTTTTTAACGATCGAAAACCATGTGAAGCAACAGTGTGAGAAAGAAAAAAAGAAAGAAAAAAAAAGGGGGGGTTACTGTACTTTTCATACACGCCGGAAAAACGGCTGCCGGCAGATTAATTTCTGGCCTTCCTTAGGTATACCGCCGCGCGATAAACTGCCTTCTAATCATTTTTATACCTTCTAATTAATTTGGTTAGTTGAACCATCCAACTCTACCAAACACTTTTAAGAAAATCAACGGACTCATCAACGCTCGACCGTGATTTGTCGTAAGTCAGATTATGGAGTAATTGTATAGAAAAAGGGCCTTGTGGGAAAAAAAAAATATTAATAATAATAATTTTCCATGCTACTATTGAAAGAAATCTCTCAAATGAGTTATTGACATTGCAGCATAGAACTATCAATATGTTAAATTTTCTCCCGCCCACAACAACTCGCGTAAGTTCTGTCATTATAACGTGATTTGAGAGAGGTTTGGGTATCATTATATTTATATAGCTTGTTTCTGCTTTGTGAGTTTGTAATAATACATTGTTTCAAAGATCCGCAAACTAACATTTCTTCAAGAAAAGATATGATAAAAAGGGAATATCTGTATATATATATATATATATAGAGAGAGAGAGAGAGAGAGAGAGAGAGAGACTGTCATACATGTTTATACATAAATAATATCAATTTTAGAATATGTAGAAAAGTTCCTTGATTTTATTTTTATTTTTTATGGAAGATTATTTGTAATATAATTTTGTTTTTGTTTTTTTTGAAAAAAAAAAAGAAGAAGAAGAAGAAAAACATAAAGTTCCCATATTTACTAACGGCAATGGAGGACCAGTAATCAAATCAAAGCATTTGAAGTCTAAGAATATAGGCTCGACGTGAAGAATCGTACGTGATGGACTAGGTGCCACGCCACGCATATACCCAATCAGACCAAACAACAAACATACCTCTACTATATCTGTCCATGTATGTGAATTGTTGTGATGCGTAGCTACCTCTCGTGTGTGGCATAAGCATGAAATACGTGTACGATTACGTCACAGCGTTTGTTTGTTTGTTTTTTTTTTTGTTGGTCGAGCTGGTGCATCTTGGGAGAGATAAACTATCAATCCGTTAATAAATTAGACGTTTACATAGCATATAATTATAATATCAGAAATTATTTAACACCATTTCGAACGAACGCAGATCAAACTCGGGTTGTTGAGGAAGAATATATTGAAGCCTCCCGCCGCCACGGAGCCCCAAGAAGCCCGCAGTACAGCCATGTTTAATTCAAATTAAAGAATGCAAAATAAACCACCAATGGGTAGTCCGATTGATTCAAAACCTGTAATTATTCAAGGAAGCGCACTTAAAATTAATTAATTATTTTTTTTTGTGGGGGGGGGGGGGGAGGGGTGTGGCGGGGCACGCAGATTTTTTGTTTAATTAGGGCACAGAAAATCTGGGTCAGGGGTTGCCTATAATCCTTAAGGCGGAGGCGGGGACGGGGAGGGAGACGTTTTTGTCAATGGTTATTGGGTATACTATATGACTTCTGACAACGGCTTTGGAGAAAAAGAAAAGAAGGCACGTACATACATGATATGATATGATATGCCCCTATCAAAAGATCTAATTATTTTATGCAATTTCAGTACTGGGCGGGCTATACAACTTCGATACGAAGCAACGAAAAAGTAACTCTCTGCCATTTTTGTCAAATTAATAATACTAAGATTTGGTGAAAATAATTAAAGTAGCACCACCTGCTGACGTACATGTAGCTGCCTGGTTCCTTCGTAGTGGTTTGGGAAGTGGGATGTTACGTATACATATACATATACATATATATACATATCTAACACATGATCAAATAGAATACATATACAAGCCTACATGATTTTATAGCTACTATTCATTTTTATGCTGTTATGACAAGGAAAATTACAAGTTATTAGGTATGCGTACGATGCAAAATTTGTACTCATTATCTTTGGACTCATTATTATTATTATTATTATTGCCATGCACCTACTTTAATTGCTACTAGCATAGTATGAATGTGTATACGTATATACATGGCTGTTAACGAAACGAATCTT
Source organism: Tamarix austromongolica (assembly GCA_039764185.1). Taxonomy (NCBI): domain Eukaryota; kingdom Viridiplantae; phylum Streptophyta; class Magnoliopsida; order Caryophyllales; family Tamaricaceae; genus Tamarix; species Tamarix austromongolica. Next base: position 58,310,692 of record CM077809.1, read on the forward strand.
TTTTAGCGTGACTTATTCATAGTTCAACTCGACCCGTTTATTTAGTTAAATGAATCTAAAAATTAGATTTGAACTAGGTCGTTATCTCATTTGTGATGTAAAAGTTTGTGAGTTCAACTTGGTTGCCACAAAAGCTCACGAGCCGACTTGACTCGTTTATTAAATGAGTGGAACTCAAGTTCACTCTGTCTTGATTCGGGTTGGCTCGATTCATTACCAACCCTATGTATATATCTATGAATTGTGCTCGGCTTAGAAGAATCACATGATCAACGAATATAAAGTCATCGTGGGACTCATGATATAATAGAGCACAATCTTTCTATTTATTGGGAATTTATATAAGTATAAGTCGTCGTATAATCTTATATTTGAAAGAGTAGTGGTTGTTGGATATCATATCACCCTTTGTTAGCAATTGTTTAATTTCCTATATTTAATAAGTAGATTTACTAAAATTAACATACGTGTTGTTGAAAACTAGTTGTTTGGGTATAAAATGCTCGTCTAATTAAACATATGCAAAAGAGATCACAATTAATCACTATAAAACAAACGTGGTAAATTCGAATCCAAACATATGCGTGCGGTACCTGAAGGTCCGACCTTGTAGTATATATTAGCACAATACGAAACAGAGTCTCAATTGTGTTATATTCAACTGATTACATAATTTATCTATTCGCCCTTTCCTCTTAATCAATCGGGAAGAGAAAAGGGAGAAGGCAAAAGTATAGTAGAGTGGGGATTGGGAGGTGGTTGGAGGCTAGTTATAAAGCCAAGAATGGAAGAAGAAGGAGAAGAAGAAGGGGGAGACAATTAAATTAAAAAAAAAAGGTAGGAGGAGGAAAGACTTTAGGTTAGTTTCTATGCCATCATTCATTCCCATCATCACGTAACTTCAATCAAGCTATTCTCTTTTTCATCGTCCGAATTTCTTTTTCTTTCAGGGTCATTAGCCAGCCCGACTCAAAAAGAAGAAGTAACAGCCTGCAACTACCGCTAAACAGGCTATAAGTCAAAGTTGATAGCTTCTGTTGTCGAGGTTTAATCAAAAGTGATTTTCTGTTTTACTAGAAGCGGACATGCATAATTAAAAATTCAGCATCGCAGGGTTAGCTGAGCCTTAATTATCTACAGACGACGTTACTCCCTAATTGTCATTTATCAATAATAACGATGGCCTTCGTTTCTACGTAAATTCTAATTAATTAAGCGCCTCTAAATTTTCTTGTCCCCCCCCCCCCGCGCGCGGCCTTCCTTTCATACTATACCATACGTAATTTCTTAGACGTACTAAATAATCTCCCGACCCGATCATCTAGCTTCTTTCCATCTTATATCGCCAATAATTAGTTTTCTTCTCCTTTTTCCTATTGGCTCGGTATCTCTATGCCCATATATGAGTGATATGGTATATGTGTGTATATATACATGGATGGATGTAAGAACATACCCTACGGTAAGAACGTAGGACCCTATGGAAGGCCGGGGCATGATGCTCTGCGATTGGAATGACGATATACCCTAGGAAAAGAATAGCATACATTATGGGAAGAGAATACACCTTAGGGGCGGACCTTATCAAGGAATATTTAGTCAATTAATTGATATTTTCTTGGTTGTTATATTACTTTATATTATGGCGTAAATTATCTCATCATAGGTTGTTAGTTAAGATCGTATAAACTTTGGTAGAATCTTATTTGGTACTATTTACAAGATATGTACCGTCCACGTAAACATTACCAAGAATGGATTTTAGCTGTTTGAAAGGTGATCAATTTATTACTAAATTATCTTATTTGTGGGAGCGGCTGTTTTTGCCGCACATCATGCATGCAACTATGCAAGGAGAAGCAAAGTCTTATGCAGGATGTATACCTCCTTTAAGCGTTCTGATAAACAAGGACAGAGGTGTATGATAACTTTGATACTTTAGTTTGAAAAAAGAAAGCACGTCGGTTGTTGTGTATGGGTCTTTAAAATTAATCCGACCAGAAGCTAATAAATGTAAAAAGGTGACAATGTTATAACATGCAAAGCCTCTTTTGAACCTGCGGAGGAGCGAAACAACGGCAAGCGAGGAGAGTAAAACGAAGCGAAGCCCAAGTCATATACAGGTTGGGCTACCAAGGAGGTGGTAGAGGGGAAACAAACAAGTAGCGGGGAACAAGCAAAAGTGTAAAAGGGGGGGGGGGGGGAGGAGTAAAACGAACAGGAACGACTGAGATAAAAATAAAAGAGCAGCTGGAAGGAAGGGCGTAATGATATACTGTTGTGGAGATTGAGCATCGGGAGAGGCAAAGATTCTCGTAGAAAAGAGAAAATGTGTCGTCCTTATACTAATCATTGTATATAAATGTCTTTTTTTTTCCCTTTAAAGTTTAAACCAAACCGAAAAATAAATAAATGTCAATGAGTGGATGTACCGAAAGCATACACAATACCATCGCGCACAGACAGAAAAAGACAGGGAAGAGAGGAAAGAGCTGGAAAAATTATACTCAACTTTATTAGGTAAGCAGTCAGGTTATTACCTTTTTTTCTTTTCTTTTTTTTTTAAAAAATTTTTTGCCTGATAGACTGAATTCACATCATGAGCAAGCAGTCAGCGTACTGTAAAACCTCTGCCGACAGGAAATTCTGTTCCTCCACTAAAATTGAGTAATTAAAGACATCACTCAATCTCTCTCTCTCTCTCTCTCTCTCGTAAAAAGTTTTTTGTTTAATTATACTCTCCACATTCCTCCAACTTTTCTACTCATGGCTTCACTTGCGCAACCACCCCCGCCCTCTCTCCCCTCCGCCCTTCCCCCTTCAAAAGGAGGGGGAAAGAAAAAGAGAAGAAATAGAGGGAAAATGACTCACCCTTTTCGGAGCTTATTGTAGCTGTGTGTGATTATGATGTATAGAAAGAATGATTTCCCTAGTTTCTTTAAATACAGATTTTCATTATGCCTGCGACAATCATGAAACCATCAAACTACTATTAAAGGAAATTCAGACAGTCCAGAAGGAAAGATTTCGTCCAAGTTTATTGAAAGAGCAAGTCTTACTTTTCTTTTCTTATTGATCGAATCTAAATAACTATTTATATATAAATTAAAATTTTATGAGAGGATCAGAAAGTGTCGTATAGATAAACATCGATTACCATAAATATATTACAATATCAAGTGATAATAATAATAAATAAATAAAAAGAGAAAACACACAGACCTAAAATATTATTTTTATTCATGAGCTAATACAGACTAAATCTCACCGGTATATAATTATTAAAAATTATTTGTTAAGATATGATTGTATTTTATTTTTAATCTGATTCGATTAGATCTAAAAATCAGACTAGAACAACCTGCCCTAAACCGACAAACAGTGTCAGAATATTTGCTGGGGTATTCCATTCCTATGTATGGTTGTGCATTTTGTGCTTCTTCACTCATTAGTCACTTAGTGTATCTTTTTACCGACTAATAAAGTATTATTACTCAGGCAAATTATTGCAGAGGAATGGATGATGGCGACTCGCACTATAAAGTATAGACGGAGGTGGTGCAGTAAAATTTGTCATCATCTGTATGGCAACACAAAGTATAAAAACATCATAACTACTTTCTTCGACCTTTTACTATACACGCACTAAAAATGAAGAGAGAGAAAAAGCAAACAACCTCTACTACTGTAGTGTATCTGGTATAAATAAAGATAACCAAGGGTCTGTGCTACAGCAAACAGCTTATCGCAGGCAGCTCGCTACCATCCATTAATAATCTACTGATAGCGTAGTATATAACAACAAAGACAGCTGGACAAGAGAGAGGGGGAGGGGGTAAAAAAAATATATCAATCAAGCTACGAGCTAAAATTTAATTTTGCGTTCATCACTGATGTTGAATGAATGAGAGGGCGCGCTTTATTTCTGCTCCCGGGTGTACAAAAAGCACAAGATTGTGAATTCAAACAAAGAATCAGCGGTTGCGACTTCAAACTGCGTACAAATTTTGACTACTAATCTCGAAACTTGAAACAGAAGAAATGTACGATGCTGATGCGGACAACACCACACCCACACCCCCAACCCCCCCCCCCCCTCGCGGGGATCCTCCTCATCTTCTTCTTAACGATTTCACGCTGTCACTATTGATAGGTACCCAAAACCAGAAAATAAAAAATACCAACATTTGAATTTCTTCTGACATACCCCCCCCTCCCTTCCAATAACGGCACCTTGTTCCTCATTTCAATCCGACAGTACTCCTGGGTCCATACAATACCACCTTTTCTCACAAATCACGGGGGAAGGAGAAAGCATCCAACAAAATACTCATGCAACATGAGGAGGCATCGGGAGCGAGCTCAAGGCCAGAAATTACGCAAACTTCTGATTTGATATGAGGGTGGCCACTTCATCTCACTCTCAACCACAATAATAATCAAATTCTCTTCTTGGAAAAGAAAAGGTGACTCCCACTTCCCTTTCCTTGTAGGGTTCCACAACACAAAAGCCATGAGAAGATATAGTTGAGATGGACGTACCAATACACACACACAGTGCTCCTCCAGCTAAAACAAAAAATTTACATGTTTTTTGCAGCCAACGCACGCTGCAGTAGCCTATGCACGTTGTCATGTAGCGACCAAACAAATAGCTTCAAGAAGGATACCTAGCCTTCACCACAACACCACCTGACCCAAACTTTCCAAATTCAGTTCAATGTTGCGATTCTCTTTTTGATGCTTCCAACTTCCTCTTCAATCAAGCACAATCACAACTTCCATAAAAGCAGAACAGGGAGCCATTCCATATCACTATCCAACGGTATCATTATCCCAGAGTCCTGCCAGCACAGCAAGAATTACCATTAATCTCCGCTTGCGCATCATGTCTTTGAGACAATAATAAGCAAAGAAGAAGAATAAATGTGCAGGCTTCATACCGTGCTATATGGTTTTTTTTTTTTTTTTTTTTAATATATATATATGTATGTATATATATATATTGACAAAAAAAGAGTAACGGATATAATCCCAATGAATCGATGCTCACCATATCACACACACTTCCCTACTTAATGAAGATCAGTGCTTGCTGCCTTAAGTCCTTGCAATTCCTGTGTCAATGTTATACTCTTTACAGGCTATATCTCCTATAATACCTTCATCATCCACACCCAAAGAAAGGTTATTCAAAGGAAGACACAAGACCTAATCGTACACAACTTCACACACGACACAGCCATAAGTAGCAGGAGCATAAAAATGATTCAAAGAACAGTACAGGTCCCTAACATAAATTATTTCCTATTTCGGTGCCTCACAAAGCTCCGTAGGCTGGATAATGTGTGTACTTGCAAGGTAATACATGGACAAGATACCCCATTTACTCCTTGACCCTCACATGAAAGGGCGCATGAGAGAGGGGCTGGAACAACAACAGGAAGTAATATTAGAGCAAACACCATCTTTAAGGCCGTCCTCTTCATTTGCACCGGTATCTAAGCTGATCACAAATGTCTGGAATCATAATTGGTCATGTGCTCTTAACTTGGTCATGTAAAGAAGATGGAGACTTTTATCAACTATAAAAGAGTTGGCATGGGCTAGCGTTCAAGTCTGAAATATTCTAGTAAAACCAGTGAAATGTCTACTGTGATGGCATTTCTTCATTAAGATCTAATTAAAGTCAAGCAATCTAATAGATATTGAAGTGAGGAGGATACAGAGACAAGAAGAAGAGGAGGAGGAAGCAGAGAGAGGGCAGAGGGGGGGAGGAGGCCGATTTCTGAAGCCCTTGGAGTCATAAAGCTGCCTCATTACGCATCTTTATCACATACTGCTTCCCCAGCATACAAATTATAGCAAGAATGACGGGCATTACATTAAACATACTGTTTCCCAATTTTTAGCAAGAAACACAAAAATATATGCCTTTTGAAGGATCGTCCAGAATATTGAGCAGTACATCAAAAATGTTATTCCCAGTTAAGCAAGTAAAGCACCTAAGGGTACCCAAAATCAAATTATTTCAGTCATCTCACATCCTATACCAAGTATTGATTTAATAGAAAAAATAAATAGCGCAGAACATGGACACAAATGAGACAGATTATTTTGAATTGAAATCCCATAATTGATGACCCAAGGTCGTAAACTATGATGGGGAAAAACATTCCTCATTTAGGCATATTTATCATTGCATACTAAAGAAACCAACTGTTACAATATTGCTCCAATTCAAACGAAAGGAGCATCTTTTCCAAAAACAATAATGGGTCCAAATTCATGCTCGGGAAAGGGAGCAGTCAATGCTCAATTCAGGAACCGCAGAGTTCCTAAATAGAAGAATAAATACAAATTCAATACCCTACTAATGTCGTTACGTTCATCAAATGGATCTCCTAAACTCATCAAATTGACTGGGGAGAAAAAACAAAAAACAAGAGAAGATAGAACAAAAAGTTGTCAAAGAATTCAATAAATTCTACATATAAACTCTACTCATAAAAAAACAAGATGCTACATTGATGATGCATCAACAAAAACCTCATTTAGAACATCATCCTCACCGTTTGTTGTGGCCAACAGTTCTGCATCCTTATCTTCATCACTGGAATAATCTCGCCTCTCAAGCTTGCATTGGGCCGCAATAAAAATCATCTTTTGAGCTCTATCCACACCCTCCCTTGAGTGCCTGAGGGACTGAACCCATCTCAAGAGGGGCAAATTATACTTGAACCCCCGGGAACTCGCATGCAGAAAGATTAATCTCACTGCAACCTTCCCTAGGGACTTGAACTCTGTGAGGTAAGTTTCCCAGACAAGCCTACTACTCTGAGGATTGGCAATCCTCATCTTCCCTGTAGTTGGGTCTCTCTGCTTCATTTGGACAGCTTGAGCGTAAACAGGATCAAGCCCTTCTGTCCTCCATTTCATCAATTCCATTAGGGCAATATGCGCTTCCTCCCTTGAAACAAGCCTAGTGATTAGCTTGTCCACATCCTTCTCCTGCTGATGGGTTAAGAATTTGAATGGAGGCAAATACTTCCCGCTGGAGTCCCTGATCAAGTAGAGAGGATCAAGAATGTAGGCAGCAGCCCAAGCAGGATGGTAATTCTTCTTGAACCGCTTCTCAATCACCTTCTCAACATATCCTTCAGAAATGTTGAACTTAGAGCACCAATCTCCAACCTTTTTCCTAAGCTCATCCCAAAGAGGCAGGCATTGTCCCACCAATGGCCTCTCTGTCTCAATCTCACGAGCCATTTTCTTCACCAGCTTAGTGAGAGAGGACGCTGCCTCCAAATCATTCCAGAACCCCACATCTCGAATCATCTCCCCAAATTCTCTCGCAATCGGGTCCTCCATTGATGCTATCTTGTAAGATTCATCTAATAAGACTGATTGGAGTGCTCTAGAAGAGCTCATTATATCTTCTATCAATTCGTAAAAAGGTTCAAAGTTGGACGACTCACGTTCGCGCAGAGGGACACGGAGTATCCCGGAATCACCACGTTCTTGCAATCGGAACTTTCGAAAGTTCTCCCTCACTTGACTTTTCTCATTAACAAAATTTGCAATCTTAACGCAATTTCCAGCAACATGCTTAAACAGCTGAAGCTCTCGATAGAAGTCCTTGATCAGGCTATTAAAACCCTGATATTGACAAGAGAGATTTACCATCCAATGATGCTTATTTTCTAAGTTCCTCAAAGCCTTGTTCTTGAACTTGTCAGCCACTATCCCTACACATCTCGGCACGGAATTCCCACAAATGTCTGTAATTGATTCCCATAAAACCTCCTCGACATACTCAGAAGGCACGTGGCCACCAACAGGAAACACCGCCCTCCTAAAAACACTGGTCCCGTTTGGAAGATTGAGAGTCATGTTCACCAAATTATCTTCAGCCTTCCAACCATCAGAAGAAATCTGAAAGAACATAGCGTCTCTCACCCTTGCATCTGCCTCATTTTTTGCTTCCTCATACTTAGCATCCAACCTTGACCCGGAAAACTCTCTTCTAGAAACTGCTGGAAGACCTACTTGATTAAGGAAGGCCTTGAATTTCGGGTGTTCAAGGCTTGAGAAAGAGACAGACCCACATGACTCGTAAACCCAATCAGCTAAATAATCGACTGCACAATCAATTTGGGTCTTGCTCAAAGCTGGACCAGGTGATGTCTTAGGACTCTTTAGCTTCTTCACACTGTCTTCTAACTTGGCTAACGCTCCCAAATCCTCTTTCCCACCTGACAACATCAAATGCGGGTGCTGTGGGTGGCCGAAAATTGACCCTCCACTCACAGTCAATGCCATCGACGTTGTCGATAACGATACCGGCGGATAACCGACTTCGTGACAGTACCCGGATGGATCGATCATAGAAAGAGGAGATACATGATACGATGAAGTGTGCGCAACAGGAACATGCCCGCCCCCGGCAGAGGCGGCTCCGCCGCTCCCGCCACCACTGCCGCTGGGGGAAGCGCGCTTCCTGTTGCTGTGCTGCGGCGGAGGGACAGGGGAAGAAAGGGAAGGAGAATCAATTGACGTGGGCGGTAGAACACCGTCGGCAGGGCAAGGCCTTGGCGTAGACGAACTAAAATTGGGGCACGTACCCCTCTTCAAGTGCTCCGACGCTGTACGAGACGGATTCGACGCGCTGAACGTGGTATCGCAGAGGCAACACTTGAGCTTCACCGCCTTCGGAAGCCCAGTATCGGAGTTGGTCATCAAAAGAGGCTCCAAATGCGCCCAATACCAAGCGCCTTTTCCTTTAATCGCCTTGTTCCGTACCATGACCAAACCTTCGTATCTCTTGTGGACTGTCTTGGCCGTCGCCTCATCCGCTGTCAAAGGCGTCGCCGCAGCCGAGGAATCAATGGCGGGCGGCGTTGTAGAGTTGCCAGCGGCCATTGAGCAGAAGCCCCGAAATTCGACCTGCTTAGTAATGGAAATCCAAAAATAATTATGCTGGCAAGGGTGAACTGAAGATAACAAAGAATTGGTGTCAAGGGTTTTGGAATTCGAGGGGTTTTGTTGTTGTGGGTTTGTTGAGGTGTTAGTGATATTTTTCGTCTGTCATCGTCCCAGTCGTCGCCTTTTTCATGGGAGGAAAATAATTGAAGGTGGGTTCGAAGTGTTTGGCGGCGTTTCCCATACATTTAGCCGGAGAAAAGCGTTAGGAATTGCCGGAGTGTGAAATTCCGGTGATCCTCCATAGAATTAAATTGCAAGGTTCAGGATTACGGGAGATTTTAAGGCTAAAGCAGGTAATTTAGTTGAAGTTGTGTTTCGGACTTCACGATGAAGGTTCGCAGAGGGCTAATGTTACTCGTTGGAGGGAGGAATTAACAATAAGAATGGCAGGGGTTAGGACTTAGGAAGGGAGTGATAGAACACGGTGGGGAGGGTACTTTCAACTTTGTCTGTGGAGCGGAATGTGTACTCCACATGTTTTATCAGTGCGGGTGGGAGTTTTATCCTGTTTCCATGTATAAAGGCTAATTGCACCAAAGTTCAACGTACGAGGGCGCAAGGCGACACTGAATTATACACTCTCCTTCTATGTATGTTCTATGCACGCGCGATCAAGCCCCTATTCCGTTTGAATTTTTTATTTTTTATTTTCTTAAGCAGTCCCTTCGAATTAGCTTTAATTCCTTTCTCTTTTAAATGTTGTTGAGAGACTGAGAGTCATCGGAAGGGGGCCCTCCGTACGGTGGTGGTCTGGTGCAGGATTGTGTAATTTGTGTGTGATTTTCTTTCCTTTTTTTTTTTTTTTTCTTGTTCGGGAGGGTTCGTCTGTGCGAGACAATTGTTTGTTTCTCTGATAAGCACTATCAAAATTTTCGCCTCGCCATTCTTTTACTATTTTCTCGAGTTCGGGCACGTCCCATTTCCATAATGTCATTTTTGATGATTTTACAAATTTTATTTAGATACATAAGTATATTTTTATAATTTAGTTAGTTATATTAAATTATTTTTATAATTTATAATATTTATAAATAAAAGGTATAGTTATTTTTATTATTTATAATTTATAAATATAAAATTATTTCTATATAAGTTTTTTTAAAATTTATTTTTAAATGTGGGATTATTTTATAATTTTTTATAACTTTTTTTTATTTTGAACATATTAAGCTATGATGAATAGAAAAAATATTTATAATTTTTAATCATATCATAAAAAAATTATAGCCGACTTTGATAATACGTAGTCTCATCGTATAATCATTTTAAAATTATAAATTTATATAAATTAGGTTAAATTTAAAAAATATTTTAATTTATAATATTTTATATATAAATTTTTGTCGTAACATAATAAGATTCACCTCTTCGTTCGTTTATGTTTATAAACCTCTATAAATTAAGTCCAACCTTAAAAATATTTATATCCATAATATTTAATATATAAATTTAAGTCATAAAATAATACAATTTATTTAGATTTATAAACATTTTATATTAGATCGAGACCTGAAAATGAAAATTAAATCTCTGTTGAACATGAACTTAACTCAAATATTTGCTAACCAGGGACCGAAATCAACCACACAAAAACGATCGAATTCACAGCCGACGTGTGTGATGAACTAGTTCGACGCTCATTGTTTGTCGCCTGCCCATCACTTTAGCCGTCGTCCGAATTGCAACCCCCCGTCTCCTTAAATCAGTCGAACGGAACACCCAATCTGTTAGTAGCAGTGTCGCACCCGCTACCTATTGATGCCCGCAGAGCCATCATTCGGTACTACATCTTAAACAAAAACTTAGAGATGGAAGGACAAAATCCCAGCACAGAGAACACCCATAAATGAATTAGTGATACTATGTAACAATAACATACAGATATTAATAAGCAGTGGCCTGATTAGTTGAGAAAAAACGTATATAAATCAAGTGAAGTTGCAACCTCAAAAAAATATAGCACTAACTAGAAGCAAAAGCTCAAGAATTTTTTTGCTTCTTATTTTTATAACGCATAGGTTTATAATATAAAACATCTAGCTTTATAATATAGAATATATATGTTAATAACATAGATCGTATATTTCACCGACCTCGAGTTTGATGTGGGGCAGTGCCGCTCCTCTGAGGATGGCGCTTCTGTCGTGGTTCGCGGTTCAACACAGACTAAATACTAGAGATAGATTGATTAAATTGCGAATTATTGAAGAATCCGAGGCAAGCTGTCCGTTTTGTCTGGTAGAGAAGGAATCGTGTGACCATATCTTTCTGCACTGTAGAGTGACGGGGAGACTGTGGTATAACCTCTGTGAATGGATCGGGTGCGAATGGGTGATTTCAGAAACAATGGATAATAATGCTTTGGCATGGTTAGGTGTTCGAAGCAAAGGGCGAGGGGACGATATTTGCTTTTTTTGCAATCATAGGATCTATTTGGGAGGCCAGGAATAAGGTGATTTTTGACAATCAAAAGTTCTTCACCAAGTGGATGCTTATGACTATCAAAATGCGAGTTGGCTTCTGGATCAAATTCAGTAGTAAGGAGTTTCCATATAGAATAGAGGAGTTAGTGCACAATGTACAAGCTTTTTTATACAAGGAGTATTCCTGTCTGTGGTGTATGTTCTAGGTGCAGAAGTCCTTGAGCTAATGGGGTCGTTTGTATTGTCTGTTTCTTCGTGATGAAATTATATAAAAAAAACATAGATCGTATAAATTCATTAAATATATTAATAAGGCTCATTGTATATCATAATTATGTCCATAATATATAATATATAATTTTATTATATATAGTTATTGTATTCATTATATGTTAGGTTCATTATATATAGTGTGTAAAGGTAATCTATAAGATAATTTTTTATTTTATTTTAAAAGTATACCTATACGGGTTTATTTATATAGAAATAAATGAGAATTTTTTTGGTATATTTTTTTTTATCTTTTTAACAATCCAAATTAACAATAATATACTTTAAAATTATAAAACAAAGCGTGTGGAGGACACAAATATATTAGAGTGAAAGAATAAAACATCAACCCTTTTGTTCTCTCATCGTCATTTCACATGTGTAGTGAATTTATGTTTCTTTTGTATTTAATTTTATTATATAATTACACAAAATGATGTCAAGATTACCTTGTAAGGTGACTCTGATATATATTATAAATTGTAATCAAACAATATAAACTAAAAAAAATATGTAAAAAATTATGGCAACAAAAAAAAGGTATAAAAAATTTATGATGACGGTGGTGATGATGATAAACTTATTGTACTTTTTATGCTATAATTTCCTCTTATTTTGTACTATTTTTTGTATAATTGTGTTATTAATGAAAATTTAAGGTAGTGCAAGATTATACAATGTTTTAGATGAATTTTGGTTTTGAGTTTGGGTGTATAGCATTTTCATTTTCATAAAAGATACTACAAAACCATATTAATAATAATAAAAAAGGCAATATCTTAAATAATAAATATAATAATAATAATATAAATAATGAATACTATAAAAAAATTTACAACTTTTGATTATTAAGATTATATGATATCAACAAAATTGGGAAAAAAAAAGAGATAGAGATAACGTGTCCAAAATATAAGGAATAGACGTCATTTAATTTTTTTTATATATAGGAATAAATTTTAATATGTGTAAAAATTCAAGGTGAATTTATTTTAATACTTTAATAAAATAATAAGAATGATAATTTTCATTTGGGTGCTTTGTTATTTGGTTTAATTAATTTCGCTAAGGTATTATATGTTTTGAACAATTTTAAGATATATTATTGATACTTTAGTGTCATTCTATTGATATTGTTAATATTGATACCTAAAATGTTAAAATTTTATTATCATTTATTTTTTAAGCCACCTTAAGAATACTTTTATTTTCAAGATACTCTATAAAAGCATACGATATAAAAGTAATATTAATTTGTTCATTAAAATATTATTGTTTTCTTATATAATCAATGTTGTTAACTACAACAAGGGTTTTGCCAACTACTTCCTACATTTTATAATATACAGCATATATATATATATATATTAGATTCGTTTCACAATATAAGACATCTCATAAAAGGTAGATAGCATTAAATGTTTTATTACCAATTTTGCCCCCTATTTTCCTTGGTAATTATAAATAAGGATAGAGTATTAATTACAGGATTACAATTAATGTAAGAGCATATTTGTATATTTAAGTGTCAAAAGTTTTTACTTTGTATTGTTTCTTAATATATATGCTAAAAAAATTATATGCCTTATATTATGAGACGAAAAGAGTATGTGTAAAAATACATCGTATCATAGCATGAATCATTTTGAACTCCTTTTTTCCTTGAATTTAAATCTAGCATTTATAATAACATTTATTGCTGGCTATATTTGATAACATTTATTGCTTAAACTTTGAAACATGTTAATATTTTGTTCTCATAATTTTAAATATAATACTAACATTTATTCATTAAACATTTATTTCTTTTATTTAAAATTCTTTATACATTTATTTTTTAATTACAATTATATAGTACTGCTTATTAATCTTTTAAAAGGCTACATTTATTTGGTGAGAGAATTTATGAGCTACTATAGTTTTCCTTTTGTGCATTGTTACCCACGTAATATAATTTAAAATGAATAATACTGTAGGATCCTCTATGAAGATTTACAACTTGTTTGAAATCATTTCAAACAAATATGCAGATGATAAAATATTTTCATTTTCATTTTTTAAGTTTGAATGTTTTTTAATAATTGATTATGTTAAATGCATTGTAATAATAAAATAATTTGTATAAAGTGATTTGACATTTGCTAAGACTTCTAAAGAACAATATATCTAAACAATTAATTGCATATATACGTGGTAGTTTGTTGGTATTATAAAATTATACTTTACTTTTAATTTTTAGTGTTCTTAAGGACGCTTACCAGAAATATTAATGATAAAAATATGATCAAATATGAAAAATAAAATTGAGTTTTAAAATAATAATATTGATGATAAAATACTTGTAAAATGTAATAATATAAGTATCAAAATAAGTGAGTTCTACGAAATTATGTATTATGCCCTATAGATCTCACCAAGACACACTAATTTTTTGTATCTACTTATTAAAACATTTTTTTTATGACTTTCTTTATCATATATTTTAAATCCCTATGAAAATAAAATTCGATTTTTTTTTATTGTATTCTAAATAAGGTCTTGAAGTGCTGTTTCTACGTTTTATTGGGGGTAAAGTTGACCATGGGTTTGAACATGTCTCTACGATGCGGAGACTATCCCACATTAGCTATTGAAAAGGCGTAAAGAGTAGGTGGCACTGGCATACATGGATTTGGTAAATTAGTTTGTATTGCCTATTTTTCCTTTTCCGCTCAATTTTGTGAATTAGGTTTGTACGATTTTTTCTGTTTGTTCAAAAGCTTTGATTAAAGAATCGAGATTAGATATGTTAGGAGTTATGAGTACCCTATTTGGTGGGATAGTAAGGAAAAATCCAACTTACAGATGTTTCGGCTAAGAAAGATAGTAGCTTATTGGGTAGAGGATTGGATGCCGTATTATCATTTTCTCTAGGAATCAATTCGTCAATACATAGTATATCATTTCCAAATAAATTTCGTTTATGTGGAAATGAAAAATATAATTGGGAGAAATTGATCATATTCTTGGATTTGGTACAAACAACTTATTTTGTTCAAAAATTTGAACAAATATAGCATGGTTTGTGAAGGTTAAGGTTGCTGGTTGTTATAATTACTTTTTTTTTACTTTATTTAGAAATTTATTTTCTATTTAGAATTAATTTTGAAGATAGACGAATAAAATTTTATTTATTTTGGCATATGGATCATTAGTTTTGCATGCTCTAATTGATGAAGTTGCGTGTTTGTTTTTGCATAAAATTAGTTGCTTTGTTCATGTTTTTTGAGCTTAGTTAGTTTGGCACAAGTATTTGGAGAACAATCAAATGATGAAGCGTGGATCATGGAAAATGGAGCAAATGGAAGCAAAGAAACGAAGAGGAGCAAAACATAGACAAAGAGCCAACATGACCCCCCATGTCTCTAGGCATGACCATATTGGTGCTAGACCAAGAATACAACTCCTCTAGTCGACACAAGTGACCTATGGTAGCAAGTAGGGGTGTGCAAAACCGGATATCCGTATCCATTCGGATATTTTTTCGGATATCCGCTCCGCATTTTTTTAGACCGGATATCCGGGATGCGGATATCCGAAAAATATAGACCGGATATAGACCGGATTCGGATATATCCAATATCCGTATGAAAATACTATTTTATCAATTTTAATAACTTTTGCTATAATATTTTTAAAAATAAGGATCGTATATCAATTAATATTCATATCTATATTCATATAAATATCTTATTTTAACTAAAAGAAGTATTAAAATATTATTATAAATATTTAAAATATAAAAATAAATAAAATTTTAAAACTTAAAACTATAAAAACACAATAATATGGTGTATTATTGAAATAATCAACAAAATATCGGATATTTTTTCGGATCGGATAATCCAAAAAAAAACCGGATATCCGAATGTCGGATATCCTTTTAGAATAAAACCGGTTCGGATATCCGAAATGTCGGATCGGATTTTTAAATATCGGATCGGATTTTCGGATCCCGGATTTTTTGCACAGCCCTAGTAGCAAGCACGACTATGCCGGCTTTGCAACAGTAAAAAAATATGCATGTGATGTTACTAAAAGGGGAGCCACACGCATTTAGGAAAAGAACTTTCATTTTATTTTTTTCCCCCATTTTAAACAACTATTAGGATTGTTGACGAGTTGAATACCTTACTCAAATTTGGCTCATTTCATTTTTTTTTCCATTCTCAATCTCTTCTTGATGAAGTTCACAAGCCGGCTCAACTCAACCCATTATTTAAAAAAAAAAGTAACGAACCCAATTAGCTCATTTTTATGATTTGATTCATAATTCGGTTTGTTTAATTATTCGCTCATTTATTAAGTAAATTCTATACAAACCCAACCCATAAATGAATAAGTCAAGCTTATAAACAAGCTAAGCCTAATCCCAAGCCAAAATCAAGCCAACTAGTGAAAAAATGAGTCATACGTCCCTTGATCCAAGTTCAGCTTATTTAATAAACGATCCTAAAAATAAGGCTCGCATTTCATTCATTTTCCTAAGCAAATGAGTTGAGTCTACTCAATTTGTCCATAGCCCTAACAACCACTCCTCCTCTCTCTCTCTTCTCTCATCCTTCATCTTCCTAATTCTCCCAAGTTTCCATTTTTCCTTGTAATTGGTGACTCTAGCTTGTAATTTGAAGCTTATACGAAACATTAAATCATCAAAGGGTATTATTTTATTAATTGCCTATCTTGATTATAGATTTCTTTGATGTTTTGATGTGTTTTGTATAAGTGTGTTAGGTTAGAGTTTGTGATAAGGTGAAGTAAATTTTACCAATCTTAATGTATTCAGTGTCATTATTCTTTCCAATTCCATTTATTATTCATGTGCTGCATTATTGTAGTAATTGTCTCCTTGCCAGTATGTCAAGATTTTAGATAGATTCTAGCTATTGTTTTGGGAATTACCATTGAGATTGAGAAATGAATCAATATTAGACTCTATAATGCAATTAGGGATCAAATCATAGGGCCGAGAGGTGATTGTTTGGATTTCTGCAACAAAAAGGAGGTTTCTTGCGAGCATTAATGCATTGCTTACTATTAGACCCTAATTTTTCAACAGTTAGGGCCATAGTTTGCAATGGTGTTGTTAAGGTGTGAGAAAGTGCAATGATTTTCATTCTTGTTGGCATGATTGATTGTGAATAGCAAGTTAGGTTGTAGTGTATTGCTCAATTACATTGTGGGTGGGGGTGATTTTCTATAACATTTGCTTTTGTTTTCATTTGGATAATTTCCAGAGTGATCATTCGCACGTGTTTTGTTATTTTATCAATTTTTGTATTTAGTTTTTTTTTTTTCAAATTGAACATTATTAAAAACATAGCTTAGTTTCATCACCATTCTAGAGATTGCTTAATAATCCTTGCGGGAATGGTATTAAGTGATACATTAACACCATGTGTTTGCGGACTAGATATGTAAAAAAAATCATTGTCAAGTAGTGATAAAACACTTTTTTGGACCAAGCCTACATGATTTGTTTTATCTCATTAACTTTGTATGAGGAATTGTGAATAGAAAAAAAATGAAATTAATGAGATTTTTAAAGTGATTTGCTTTTAAGTTAATTTGGAGATTATTAAAAATATCTATGATTGAATTGTGTGTATACACTAGCATCCAAATAAAGAATTTACAATCTAAAAGGAAATCAATTTAAAAGTCATCACTTAAGTTTCAAAGTTCCATTTCCAAGTCCATCTTAAAAATATGTTTGGATGACCACTTGAATTTTGTCATGTTTGGTAAAACTAGCTAAACAATTTGTATGTTAAAAAACATATTCATAATATTTAAAATTAAATAATATTTTTATAAGGAATTTTTGAGAAGCCAGCTTATGATAAACTAGGTGATACTTTGCTTAAATTTTCAAAAGTTATATTATAAGTTAGCTAGTGAAAAACTAATTACCACATGGATCCTTTTTGGAATCATTTACAAACATCAAGATAGTTCATCTCCAAGGGCGAGGCTCAACTCTAATTTCATATATGAGATTTGAGAGATGATCCAAAGAATAACAACAAACACAAACCATCAAGTGGTGAAAATGATACAAGACAACCCCAATCTAAAATAGCAAGCACATAAATTATACATTAAGATTGTAATATTTCAAATCTAATATAAGGTAGATAAAAATTAGACTCTACACAAGACCCATCAAGAACCATTGAATGATGGATGATAGATCTAAATAGAGTCGGGGAAAAACTAGAAGAAGTTTTTGTTCCTTAGCTGTGTTAAGATAAATAGTAACAATTTGTGGTTTCATTTTGGACATTACGGCCATACATGTAGGTTTTAGACCTTCAAATCTGGGGGTTGAACGAGAATGTGAAATGTTCTTCTATCGGAGAAGAAGAAAAGGCTTGAGGATATGAAAAAAAATTTGTGAGTGGTTAGTTGTGAACCCACCATTGAAGGGTCATCGAAGGATACCAAATATAAGCATACCCCATAATTTCTCTAACACTAGGGGGAATAGCTCAAGTTGGCGTCCCTTAATTTTTTTTGTAGGTTTTAATAATGTTAAAGTTATGATAATGCTTGTATTTAAAACCTTTATTAAATGTCGTAGTTTGAATAATTATTTGTTTGTAGAACCATTGTTAAAGCCCAAGCCATATATATAGTTGATGTTTTTATAACAGTATTTTTTTAAAAAAAAAATTGTTAATAAATATTTCTGCATAAAATTTGTATATTTATGACAGCTTGTTGCTAATATCATTATTAATGTTGTGGTGTTATTAAGAATTATTTATGCAGTAGTGGTATATATATTTTTTAATAATCTAAATTAAAAATTATAAGATAAAGGAGGCACGCTATATTAGAGTAAAAAAAATAAAGCATATATTCCTTTGTATTTCTTTCTATATTTAGCATGTATAGAATATATTTAATTTTTAGTCTATTCTATACGCATGAGAGCACCTTTCTTGTGCACCAGGTGCATAATATAAGAATTAAAGTTAGTGAGTGTTAATGAACGTTGAATATTTTCAGTTCAACTTTCTCAACTATGGTCATATAGTTGTGACTAAATGATAAATATTTTATTTTTTAGGTTTTTAACATGTTGTCTTTAACATTTTCTAAAATCTAAACTGGTGGGTATCGTATGGGGACAAAGGAACTTACATACTACTAGTACTAGTAATAGAACGAAGTAAGATTTAGAGGGGTGCCAACTTTACTGAAGTAGATGATTAATTTAAGTATTAAAGGCCTTTTAGGGAGTGTTGAGTAATCAAGAGAGAATTGAATTAGGTAAGCAACCACCGATTGCATGAGACTCTAGTTCTAACTTCGGTTTGGGGTGAATAAGAATTAATTGAGGTAAATCAATTAATTCATAATATTTGGAGATGAATTTTATTAACGATAATTAAGTAAATCGAGGTTAAAAGTTTACCTTCATTCCTTCTATTTAACCTCATTTTTATTAACTTTTAATTTCAAAGGTAATGTAGATAAAAATAAAAATATAGGTAAATTTTATACCTGATCGGACAAAAATATCCCGACCTATTTTGTATCTGAAATAATACAATGAACTTATATATTTAATATAAGGATATAAATATTATTAGTTTTATTTTTTAAACCTTTATTTACCTTCAATCCAAATAAGATTTTTAAAACATTCACTTTGATTTACCTATGTTAGGTTAATATCATCCAATAATATTCTAAGACATTCACTCTGATTCACCTCCATTTCTTTCTTGTAAATTAATTATTAATGTTTAACTTCACTCCAGTTTACTCCAATCCAAACAAACTATAGAGGCATAAACCTATAAAATTTTCTAATATTTTAGATTCTCTTGGTTCTGAAAAGAATTCATCATGTATTTTAAAAATATAATTTAATAATTATTATATTTTAGTATATATAAATAAACAATTTTAAAAAATAAATATTACATAAGTATTTTTTTAATATAAATATAACATGAATATTTTTATATTATAATTTATCATATTTAAAAAAAATAATTGTTAAAGTTTATTATTAAAAAGGAATTAACTTTTTTTTTTACTTTGTATCAATGATTAGAACCCTATTAGTGATCTAATTACACAAAGTTAATAATAGAAACAAGTGTCATTGGTCATGTCCCACATTTTGTCAAATTAATTTAAGGCAAGAGTAGGAAATGGTAATTGACTAATTTCATACAATATGAATATCGCTTTGGAGAATGGAGTTTGTCCATGATATTGAAATACCCCAAAACTCTAATTTAGGAATTATGACAAAATAATGATTTATTAGGGAAAATTAAGAAAATAAATTACTTTATTAAATAAAGAGGAAATTAATTGAGAAAAATAAATAGAAAGTAATAATAAAATTATTTAGAGAATTTTGGACATTTTACTAATTAAAATGAAAGTGGAGGAAAATTAACCAAAATAGTCAAAATTAATCTAAAAAGGGAATTAAATTATTATTTTAATAATTTTTAAATATTCAAGAATATATATATATATATATATAAATGTATAATAACCTAAAAACATTCTAAATAAATTGTGCAAAAATCCAAAACCCTAAAGAAAACCTTTTTCTCCCTTTTCCTTTCTTTTTCCTTTTTTTTCTTCTCCCCGCCGGAATTGGGCCTCGCCCGGCCCAATCCCTTCCTTCTTCTCCTTCCCACGGCATAGCGTCGTCCGCTGGCCCTCGTACGCCCGCAACGCCGCGTTTCACCCCTCGAAGCTGTCGAAACGCCGCGTTACGCTTAATGACCCTTATGACCGTTACCACCCAGCGACACGATGCCGCGCTTTGTTCCCCCATTTACTAAAACGCCGCGTTTGGTTTAAAATTTTTATAACCGTTGCCAAACCGGCCGGCCTGCCTCCTTTCTTTCCTTTTCCTGGACCGCCGGTCCACCCACGCCCGTCGTCTTTTTCCCCGCGCAGGCCTGCAACTCGTAGCCTGCCACCGCCGACAACCCCTGCCGTGCGACCATCCTTCCCCTACCATTCCCGTCCCTTTCTTTCCCAATTCAACCCAGCACAATCGTCCTACCCCTCACGCGTCCTGTTTCCTTTCCCTTTTCCCACCCACGGCCAAACAAGCCTGCCAAACCACAGACCTGCGACCGGCTGCCACCACCGGACTGCGGCCTGCCGCACCTACCCCCTCGTTTCGTCCTTCTCCCCTTCGTCATTTTCCCCTCCTCAATTACCTATAAATACCCCCCGAATGGCCAAGGCAAGTCCTCCCCTCTGGACCTTGCTAAAACCCTACTTCGCCGCAGCCAGAAAAGACGCCCGTTCCGCTGCCTCCAGCAACCGCCGCGACCACCACCACACACCAAAACCTTCCCTGCACCACCCTCCACGCAACCAACCCATCGCCGCCCCCTCTCTTGCCCCGCACGTGCCACCACAACCGTGCGAAATCCCTTGCCCAAAAAACTATCACCGCCGCCTCGCGCCACCTTCTGCCGCCACCTCTGCCGTGATCAACCCCCGTTCCACCTCCCAAAGTAACCAGCAAGTTATCCCCTACCTGCCCATACCATCCTTACTCCCTGCCTCCTTCTCCACCAATCTCCACCATCTTCCACCCCTCTCCTCCACCTTCGGTCGCCGCGTCAACCACCACGCGCTGCCGCCCCTCTCACGCCACCACCCTCATTCCACTCCCCTCTCCCTGTTGTCTCCTCCCCCACATCAAACTTTCCCTTTTATCCTCCCATCTAACCACCACCTCCATCTTTTTCTCTGTTCTCCTCCTCCATCGTTGCCGCCGTCGCCGCCACGCGCCGCCGTCGGACCACCACCGACCCTAGGTGGTTCTCCACTCATCCAAACCCTAATACCCCTTTTATATAACTGCTACTATTATCTACCAATATTAATACTATTATACTTATTATTATTATTATTATTATTATTATTACTTTTATTATTATTACTATTATTATTATTATTATCATTATTATCATTATTATTTTCTCCATCATTAATGTTCTTATTTTCTTACTAATACTAACATTCCTTTTAAACCCTAACTTTTATTATACTTAAATTTGGTCTTATTTTTATAATTATTAGTATTAACATTTATTATTATTATTATTATTATTATTATTATTATTATTATTATTATTATTATTATTATTATTATTATTATTATTATTATTATTATTTCTATTATCCTTACTACGGTTATTATTGTGGTTGCTTAACCTTACTTGATTGTTATTATTGTTATTGTTATTACCACGAGGATTATTATTATTATTATCGTTATTATTATTATTATTATTATTATTATTATTATTATTATTATTATTATTATTATTATTATTATTATTATTATTATTATTATTATTATACTTAACACCCTTATCATTTTGTTAACAATAATACTACTTTTGATCTTATCCATGTTACTTAACTCAAGCTAGTAAATATCATGTGGTTGTTAACTAAGAAGAGTAATTGAACCTTATTACCATACCACTTAACATTAACCCTAACCTCATTACTAGGACACTATTATTAGCTATTACTATTATTACTACTATCACTACCTTATTATTGTAACCAAAAGCATTTGAACCCTCGTATTATTCAAGAATATACAAATATTATCATTATCACCCTTAGGAATAGTTTACTTGTAATATTGTGACCTTATAATATTATTATTTCAAATATAACACCATTAATAGACTTGGCCTTAAAACGCTAGGGTTTCTATCACTAGACATTAGTGTCACTATTTTATTAATGCTAACACTATTTTCCTATAGCTAGCATAAACCCTATTACTACAAGATTAGAACTAATGGGTTTAATAAAATAAGTGTAACAATAAGTATCAAAATTAAATATATTTTGACTACTAATATTTAGTATACTAATTCTAAGGTAAAAACCCTAGTTTTTGTATAATACCCTCTTTAGTAATAAAAACCCTAATCCTAAACTAGAATAAGGGTTGATGGTACTTGCAAGGGAAACTAATACTTAGCATTTTTCCCCTTTTATGGGTAACCCCGACCAAATCCCTAAGGAGTTAGAGGAGCGTGCTCCAAGCCCAGCGTCGCCTTAGGTAAGGACGAAGCTATGGCCTTGTGCTATGTGTGATGTGATGTGTTGATTGTTGTGTATACCATGCTAATGTGTATTATATGATTTATGGATAACTTGTCTCATGTGTAGCGCAGCTTGGAATTTGAGGTATGTCGTGTGTACTTTCTATGACATGAGCATGGCATGTTTTATGTGTGATATTTATGATGTGTTGATACGGCCCTCTAGGACATGCATGCTAGGGATTTGGTATTATGAAATGGGACTAAAAGAATAATAAGAGGGGAATGGGAAGTGAGACCATTAAGGGGGATATGGGGTTGACCAGAGTGCCTCATAATCCATAAGAGAAGTTTTAAGTGAGTAGAATATCCAAAGTAAATGAAAGTTGGGAACCATGCATGGGGGCCTTAAAATCTGCATGGTGACTTTGGGCGTTTGCATGAGGTGACTAACTCTTGCATGGGGGTGTGTCTTACGTGAGAGAAGTTGAATTGGGGTGTAAATAAGAGATGGGGAGAGTTGTGGAGTGATTGGAGACTTAGGATGAAAAATAGTACGTAGGTTGGTACGAGGGTGCACAAGGGGCCTAACTAGGGTTTCGGTAAGAGGGTAAATAGTTGGAGAGTACGAGAGTGAGGATGATTAAGGAGGGGTGGAGTATGGGTTAGAGTGAGAAATCTACTATATAAAAGATGGGTATGGGTTTCTATGTGAAAGAAGAGACTTGGGGATGAAAAGAGAGAGGTTACTTGTGGAAGAAGTAAGGTGCTAGGGTTTGATGTGGCCAACTAGGGTTTTGTCGGTCACATGCGAGATCGAGGAGTAAAGTGATATGCCTTGGGGTTTGACCTAATAAGGGTGAGATGTGGGGTGAAGAATAAGTAATGGTAAGGTAAGTGAGAAGAGGTTGGGCCACATAGCCCCAACTAGGGTTTCCAAGGGGAAAACCCTAGAGGTTGAGAATAGGCGAGATCAATGTCGTAGGGTGTTGGGTTTAACCTACACGTCCAGGAGTTGGTCTTTCATTTAGGGATGGCAACGGGACGGGTACGGATCGGGTACCCCTTATCCATACCCGAACCCGATAAAAAATTTGATAACCATATCCGTACCCGTACCCGCATGGATATCCGTTACTGTACCCATATCCGTATCCGACGGATATCCGTTACCCGACGGATATCGTTACCCGACGGATATTGTTACCAGACGGATATCCGTCGGGTACATCAAACCCGTTATCCGACGGATTAAAATTACCTGTTTATCCGTTTTTGTACCCGTTTACCTGTCATAATATATATAATTTACCTACAAAATTATTTTTTGATATTAAAAAATAAAAAATATATATAAAAAATCCAAGTTAAATGTAAAATGACAATTTAATTTCTAACTATAACTTATTCTTATATAAAAAGTTAAGGATAAAATGGTAAATATATAACGGGTAAACGGGTACGGATATGGGTAACGGATATCCGTTGGATATGGATATGGATACTCCGTACCCGTATCCGTACCCGAATCCGCCGGATATTTTTCACCCTTACCCATATCCGTATCCATATCCATTTATCATTATCCATTTCGATATCCGTCGGATAAAATTCGTCGGGTTTTGGGTATTATCCGCCCCGTTGCCATCCCTACTTTCATTATATGTGAGCTTAAGGGGGAAATAATGTCGGGGTGTGACTAAGGGTGCACGAGTCTCAACATACGGGACGGGCACTCTTGAAGAGAAAGCAGTAGAATGTTGTTGTCATGCATGTTAAGGGTGATGTGTGATTTAATAAGACATTGATAAGACATTAATCACGTAAAGTGAAAGATGTTGAGCCGAGCCCGTGTTCCTGTCCACCGGCAATAATAGTGGATCAGAGGCGTTCTGCCCTGTGCGTTTATTTTTCGGTCCACCGGCTATAATAGTGGATCAGAGGCGTTTTGCCCTGTGCGTTTATCTTCCGGTCCACCGGCTATAATAGTGGGGGGTCTCGTGCTTGACAAACCAAACGAATAAGTTAATCCATGGGAAAGATACTAAGTACTTAAAGTGAAACACCATGTGAGTCGGGGCCAGTCCGGTCCACCGGCAAATAATAGTGGATCAGAGGCGTTCTGCCCTGTGCGTTTATCTTCCGGTCCACCGGCTATAATAGTGGGGCTCCCGTACTCACATGGGCTATTGAAAAATGTGTGGAATGGACTTATTATCATTAATGAGCATAAAAGGATAAAGCACCGAGGAAATAATCATCCTTTTCTTGCATGTTATTGTATGTTGTCTATGTGTTGAACTTGTATCATATGTCCTATATGCTGGCCTTAGCTCGTCTGTTACCTTACTCAATACGTAGCGTACTGATCATCTGTTTCATGGGTGCTGCTCATTCCCACTAGCAGAAGACCCATCTGACCTTGTGCAGGTAGGAGATCATGTTTTCGATGCCTACGATACCTACGAGGCATCAGGTGGGGTCGAGTGTTGAGCCTATCTTGGTTGGGGCCGAGAGCGAGCGGGCTGGACTCTTTTACTATCCTTGTTTTCGTTTATCTTGAGTTAGCCGTATTTGTATTATGTTCGTATTTTGGAGTGTAACTCTTAAGTTGTAATCTTAAACGATATTCTGACTGTGGTCGACTCTTGTTTTCATGAATGACTTATGATGACTATGAACTTATGTTTCTGATGGTTCCTACTTAACGATTGTTTGATTTAGCCTTAGCACTTAGTGTCGGGACGGTAGGAGTGAACCGGTCCGATACTAAGTGTGGTAGTAATACTCCCAAGTTTATGGTTTTAATTCTTTCGCTTCCGCTAAACCTTTCGATTTAAACGAAATTTTTCAGTAGTAAATTTGGGGGTGTTACAGATATAATCATATAGTTTTATTTTTGTGTAAGATACAATGATAAACCTAATATAAGTATTATTTAATTAATTTATTTATTTATAATAATACACATCTAATAAGAAGAAAATATATTTTAAAACTTTTTTATGATCTATTTTATAAAAATATGTATTATTATTTTAAGAGAATTTACATATTTAAAAAGGGCACTATTTCTACAAAATATATAAGGAAATTCTTATAATAAAAGATGAATATTCTTTTTCGGGTGTGCATTTTTATTCAGGTGTATATTTATATTCTTTGAGATGTTTATTTATACATATGTATTTATATTATGTCATATGCGTATTTATATTTGATAAGATGTTATTTATAATTTAAAAGAAGTGTATTTTCTTGTAAAATATAAGTATTTTTATAATATATGTATCATTTTTTATTCACATGCATATTTTTATGTGCGTAAGAACAATAAATAACACATAAAACGAAATAACATATAAAATAAAATAACACTATATACACTTCATATGACACAAATAGTGTGATCATAGTACTTTCAATGATAGTTTGTTTGTTTTTGTTTTCTTCATAACAATTTGGCCAATACAACTACACAAATTATAAGGCACAATCGATTGTATAGTAAGCGGCATCACTTATAAATAATAGTAAATTTTTTATATAATGGTGAAAATTTTATAAAAAAATTAATTTTTTTTATTTATCTATAACTTTCAAAATAGATTATCTATATTATAGGTCAACGAAAAAATAAAAAGCAAAAAAACAAAATTATTCACATATTTTTTTTTCTATAAATAAAGATTGATACTACTATACTTTTGATATAAAAAAATTGTTTTAATGAAAATTTTAGCATTTGTTGTATGAAATTTTCAATATCTATGTGATAAATTTTTTACAACTATGTCGTAACTTTTTAAAAGGTATTTAACACTTTTTCAACCATTATTATAATGAAAATTACCGCCATTGTTGTATTTAATTTTTTAACAATAAAATGACAAATTTTCAACAACCATTATAGATTTTTTTTTCACTACCATTGCACTAACTTTCAACAATTATGTGATGTTTTTTTAGTTTTTCATTTTCACCATTATTTTTATATTGTTTCAATGAATATGTAATATTGTTTTCAATAACTATGTAATTAATTTTTAAAAGTTAGGTGATATTTTCAAATAGTTATGTGATGATTAATGTACATCAACATTGAGAGTTTATAATAATATTAATTGTATTAAACATGTAGGACGAATTTATTGAAATTTTACTTTAAAAGAAGATAATTTTATTAATTAACTTGTTTATGTTGAACGTATATAAATATTATCATTTATTCATAGATTATTTTTGAATAAAAATTTTAAATTGCTAAGACTAATTAAAAGTTAGTTTAGTTTTTTTAAGGAAAAAGGTATGACAACATCTTTCCCACACATAGAACCGTAGGTACAACCAGTTACATCGTATAAACTTGGAACTATAAGCTTCTCTATATGATACTATTTGGTTCCATGACTTTATATATCTAAAAAGCCTCAATTTTTTTTGAATATATTAAGGACCCTCACTAATCCTATATAAAATATAAGTACAATAGAATTATAATTTAATTCATATATTAATGGCACAACTAATCAAAGATAAATAAGTTTTAAATTAGCTAAATTGGCTTATTTTTTAATTCTAGCTTGGCTTATTTATAAATGAGTAGAGTCAATTGAATTCATTTACTAAACATCCAAAATATCAATGTTAAATCTCAACTTATTTACTAAATGAATTAGTTAACAAGCTTACTTAAGTAATTAAAATATGTTGAGTCGATTATGAGCTTGAATGTTGTCTCAATTTATAATGTGTACTATGCAAATTAAATTTAGTGGCTCTTTAGTTTTATATAGATAATATAGAAATAATAAAATGTTGATAAGTGCAAATAAAATTTGAATTACATAGCTTTGGAATATTCAAAATGTTCCCTAAGTTAGACTATGAATCGGTCCCTCGAGCACATTGTTTGAGTAGCTCTCTAGACATTTTTTGCAAGAATTTTTTTAAATGTTTGTGTCAAAGCCCTAGCTATTATCGTCTTTATGGAATTAGTGTTGGTGTTATAGACTTATTATCATCAATGTAGGACTTTCCAAATTTTAAATAAATTATTTTTTAATGAAAAAACTTTTCTAATTATAAAAGAAAAAAATATCGTTGAATAATGTTTTCATGCTTACAAATATCATTATTGTAGATTCTTTAGTACAATAGAAATCTTCTTTGCTATAGAGAACAAGAAGTAAAAAACTAAAACAATGACTTAATAATGATAATGGGTTGCTGCCACAGATGTAAAGTTTTTTTTTATTCTTATGTTGGGTATTTCTACCATCATTGTAAATCTAATATATTATTGTAAAACCAAATACTTAACCTTAAAGTTTCAAGGTCAATCCTACAGTATGGAGTTAATAACAAGATAAGTAATTTTAGGCCTTATAAAAATGGAACTAATTCTTAAACCTTTTTTTTAATGGTTTTGTCACGTTGAAGTATTACAGAAGAAAATTATGCAAACTTAGAGTTAACTTTTCATGATCAACTATATTATGAATGATATAAAAAAAGGTCATTGGTTTATCATAATATCTATCATGCCATAAAAAGATTCAACAAATAATATAAATAAATCTACTATCTATTTTACATCAAACAATTAGTGGATAAGCTCTTGATGGTGTTGTAATAGCATGATCGATAGGTGGATTGACTCATCGATTTATTATCGAAATATAATCTACTGAAGGAAAATCATTTCCCATTCATTAGCTGTTAAGGGCGTCCTTCAATAATCATAGTCGAAATATCACTTTCAAAGTTTCAAATCAAGAGTTAAATTTCTATGTCATTGATTTAGATTATCATTAGAAAGTTTTATAGAAAAAAGGCTAGTTTAAATAGAAATAAAATGCAAAATTAAGATAGGTGCATTGGTAAATGATTCCACTACCCCTCTCACCATTCACCCCTAAGCACTACCATCTATCCACATCCTCTAACCTAACTTAATGGAAGTTCAAAATTTCTTGAATTTATTTGTCAAGTAATTTATTTTCTAATTAATCATGTATTTTCAAAATTTTAGGAAAAGTTAAAGATTAATCCCACATTTTATTACATTTTAATATAAAATCCTTTCAACACATTATTTTCCAAATATAAAATAAAAATGTCCACATTCTTATGTACACCAATGTACTATCTTTATCATTAACAACCTACTTACCAAATAAGATTTAGATATGGCTTTTTCCTTTGTGACCATGCTTGGTCATTGTGGCGACAGTATTATGACTTCATCGCCTAATTTAACCCACAAACAATTCTAGGGTAATATTGATTGTTGGAAAATGTAAAACCATTATAAAAACCATCTAATCCATCTTTTAGCCCTAGTGAATAAGTCATCATGAGGTCACAAGGTTCCCACAAGAAGATTCATTCATGATTAATCCGCTCATAGCAAGTTACACAACTAATTCAAATAAGAATCTACTATTAATTCATCTTCTCCAATTTCTCAACTATGACATCTAAACTTCGTAGCCCCTTGACTGTCAAGGGGCATGCCACAAATTTCCTCCTTCTATAAGCAGATGGATAATTAGAGCTCACAAGGTATCAACTCTTTACAAATCACATTTATCTCCTCATTTGCAATCAATCACTTCAAGTACTAATTATGTACCCATAGTCAGACCCATTTAGTATCATGATCTTTACCAAAGGTCCTTACGATACCTCTACAGACTTGTGCATTAAAGGACCTTGATCCTTCTACTCTAATCAATTGGACCTCACCATTGGTCCTTACGACTAAGTTACTTCCACCATTATATCCTCTCTATAGTAGTTTATCATTGACCAAGTCCCACAATACTAACTTGAGTATTAGAGTTCTCTGAGGGTGATGCCAAATTAATGTCTTTCTAATGCTCTAAGTGCTAGTTCTATATTTTTTGTGTGTAAGCCAACACTACTTCACCTTACTTTGATAATCTATTTACTTGTATATATTGAGGGTCTACGGTTTAGTGTCCACTATGGAACCCTACTTATTTGTTTGTATAGATAGAACCCATTCTCTACTCGAAGATGGTGACATCATAATTTTGATCACCCTAGAGGATACCCTCCCTCCAAAAAAGGGACTCAATTCTAGAGGTATCACTATCGAGCATCAACTTGAGCTCCTCACAATGAAAATTGAGGAATAACCATAGAAGGTACAAGAATTGATGGGGATAATCCGCTTACAAGGAGCCAAAATGTGAGCTACATGATAAGGATTCCACAAGTCACGTTGTATTCACCACCACCACTTTTTCTCAATCCTCAATTACCAATATTGGCTAGACAACATCCTTTTAGGAACAAGGGCAATTATCCAACATATCTACTAGTCTAACCCTTGTCATGATGGATTTTAAGCCGTATAATGTGCAACTTCAAAGTTATAAGGATTCTCCTGGGAGCCAAGCTTGGTAAATGTTAGAACCATAGGTTGAATAACCCTTCTTTTCAAACTCTCAAACCTCATATTTCTTAACCAGTGGCGGAAATACTTATCACTAAGGTGGCTACTTATCTAGTAATCACTAATTTTAGTTACTGTTGGCCTCATAGGTCATTCAATGCCATTATCTTTATTTTGATGATAAGAAACATGTTTAAGGATTTAATTTGTTTGATCAAGTATGCATGTACTACAATGCTCATAAGGATAATAAACGCATAATCATTCAAACTATCTCTCAAGTGCAAAGTTAGCGCAATCAAGTTTCCAAGCATGAGAGAAGATTAACATAAGTCGTCTAAAGAATAAAGTATCAAAGGTTTAATAAATTTTTAATAGAATTTTATAATTAATGATTGGATACATTACAACATAATGAGTAAAACCTGTCCAAATTATACAGAACCTCATCTATATAGTTTGTAGAGGAGGTATACCTAGTCGATACTAGTGGTGTTCAACATTAGGTTTGGACCAAAAATTAGGACAAAACTAACTAGTTATTTCATATACTAGTCCAAGAACAAACTGTTATTTTATTCTTTGGTTCAAGTTTCAATTCCAAAGTAACAAATTAGTCCTTAATCAATTCTGGTCTGCTCTGAAATTTTATTAACATTTTACCTAAAAAATATATTTTTAATATAACAAATATATAATTTTATAATTTTTGTCATAACTGATATTTGACTAGTAATTTTGGTCCTAGTCCAATCCCCTATTTGGACTTTGAAAAATTCCAATCTTTAACCAGATTTCAGTCCCGTTTGATTTTACACTAGTACACACCCCTAGTTGATACCATGTAGATTATTTTATTGATTAAAGCTACCCAATCCATTTCTAAATTGGAGAAGATCTTGACATAATGACCATTTCAACATTCATAGAGGCTAAAGATACATAAATGCCTTAATAACTAAGCTTTCTTTGTTACGTCTCCAGTGGTATGGACCATCAATTCTAAAGCTATTGGCCAATTCCAACTCTAGCATAAGCAAATCTCCACAGGTATTTCATTTTCTCACACTTGAAAACCAAGTGCGAGATAGACTCCTATGCACAAAAATAATAAGATGGATCACTTGTGTTACTAAATTTGTCGAGCACATCTTTCGTAGGTAAATAATTGTGAGCAGCTAACGAAACACCGACTTATTTTTGGGACTAACTCTATTAATCCAAACCGACTTCCATATGCCGACGAGGGAACCTCAGCTCATAATACTATCATAGACCGTGCTAATTTTGTATGCCTATGATGGGTTCATGGTATCAAAGTTCAACATATTCATCTCCTTCACAATGAATATTTTATTCATTACCTAAGATGTAATGCTAGGGAGCTAAGTCTCCTAGATCCACCATCCCTCTAGAAAATAGATGTGGATCCATTTGATCCTAATGGATATTTTTATCCTAAGTGATATACCATAATTTTTTCTCAATATGAGTGATACTTAGGTTTATATATCAATTAAACATCATCATTCCTCCTTTTTGGTTAAGCATACTATAAACAAGTAATAAGGGTCCTTTTGTTGGGTCTTACATTACCTGTCCGTAGAAATGTCATGTCTAAACTTATCATCCTTAAGAGAAGCTTCTTTGGGTGGATAAATATTTGGCATCAAAACACTTGAATCCCATAGATAACCGAATGAAG
This sequence comes from Tamarix austromongolica, assembly GCA_039764185.1. Classification (NCBI taxonomy): domain Eukaryota; kingdom Viridiplantae; phylum Streptophyta; class Magnoliopsida; order Caryophyllales; family Tamaricaceae; genus Tamarix; species Tamarix austromongolica. Next base: position 58,342,612 of record CM077809.1, read on the forward strand.
TAGTTTAACTCATTTGGCATACTTTAATAACCTAGAAGAGTAATGATTTATCATATTGATGATTTTCTACACCATTTCAAATATCGAATATGATTGGAGTTTGATCAATGAAAACATAGTCCCTAGGTGTATAAAAGGAATACGATCATTTGGAAAATTTGGAAGCCCAAATACGTAACTCTTCTTTACTCTCCTACACCTCCAAAATATATCATGCTTTTAGAAGCACCAATAAAATCCCAAAAGAGGCAATGAAGCTATTAAATATGGCCTTGATAAAAAAAATACTGACTACAAATCACCATGTAGAAAAGAAATAAATCATCAATAAATGATAAATTTATAGTATTATGTTTCTTACATTTGGTGTGACATTTAAGCCCATCATTATTCCATAACCAATGCACCAATCTAGTAACAAAGAGGTAAGGAGAGAGGAAGTCTCCATAACTCAAGCCCTTTTGTGCTTGGAAAGGGGGAAGATGTATATTATTTATGGTTAAGGTATGCTTAAGTAACACTAGCCATAAGAACCTTCATGAAACGAGGAGGGAAAAAATTCCCATGAGCACCCTATCTAGGAAGTTTCAATTAACTAAATCATAAGCCTTTATTAAGTCAACGTTCATCATGCACAGGGGTGATACATTCTTCCTTCTATATATACATATAAGTTCACAACCTTATACAATATTATCATCTATCAATATGCCTTTAACAAAAGCTAACTACAAAGGATTAATAATGGTAGATAAGATGGTTGGAGATGTGAATAAAGTACTTTTGAGAGAAATTTGTACAACAGTAAAAAAAACATGATATGGGACTAAACTCTATCACTTTCTTGGGATTATCATACTTAGGTATCAAAACTAGAATTATGGGTGTAATAAATAAGGTAAGGAGCCGAATGAGAATATTATTGTATTAAAGACCAAACATCCTCCCCTATAATATCCTAGGTGGATTTAAAGAAATCTATAGTGAAACCATTGAGGCTAGAAGCCTTGGTACCACTTATCAAATACAAGGCATTCTTTACCTCATTCTTAGTGATTGGACATAAAAACATATCTTTACTATTCTTGAATCACAATCAGGTTTAGTTTCAAAACATTAAGATACATCAACCTTACATAAGTTTTGGCATGGTCATACCCATCAACCATGTATAGTATTCAATGAAGGCAACGTTCACTAAGTTGGGGTATATTTTCTAATCAACATTAAAAATTTTAATTTTTAACACATTTTTTACTTTGTCTATCTTTCTTGTTGGGAAAGAATTATCAAGAATTATTTAGTATTATCATCTCCGAAATTGAGCTACTGATTTCCAATTTTCCCACCATAAACTCTCCTCACAAAGGGCATAATGCTCATATATAGTATGAGACATGCATGTTCCTTAATTTGTAGAGGCATGTTGTCCTGTTAAAGATTGAATTGTTGTTGGATTGAATTAAGCTTCTCATGTTGCTCACCAACACTATTAGAGATGCTACTAATTTTGTCTTTGTTGAAATGCCTCATCTTTCACTTAAGTTTAGATAGTGGTTATAATTCGTGTAGTGTTAGATACAAAAGAATGTTGTCTCAAAATTTTAGAAACAAAATATAGGAAATTATCATCAAATTTCCACATCTCAAAAAATCGAAATTGACTTTTGGAAATTGGCATTTGGTAGTACAAAGAGACTAAGGTTGGGATGTGGTCATAGAAATAGGTGGATACAAACTTAACAGTTGAAGTGGTGAATATGTCTAATTAATTGTTAAGTTATTAGTTTTGATGCTAATAAATAAATGAAGTTTCTCTTTTCCTATGTTTAATGATTTTTAAAGTTAGAAATTGCTGGAATAAAGCAAATTGAAGATCTGAGACTTAGATCTGAGCACAGGAACTAAAGTAGCATAAAGATCTTGAAACTTAGAGGGGGTATACATTTTAGGTCTTTGCGTAAGGTAATAAAGTACTCCTAAGGATTCAAACCTCACAAGGAAATGAGGTTTCTGAAGTCATATTATACATTGAACTTTTTGAGGAAACTCAGCATGAAATTCATTCTAAGGTCTTTATCTGCTAATAGCATAATCACTCTAGAAAACTAGGAGGAGTTTTTCTAGTGTGTTGTTAAGATAAATTTAAATATGTTTTCAAGGAAAATTCTTCTTAATATTTTCACTCACATTTTTTTAATTATCTACAACACATTTAATTTTTCTTAAAGATAATTAACCAATCAAATAGTTTTAATAGAAGAGGCAAAGATTTTGTTCCAGCTTGTATTGCCGAGTTTACCTCATGGTTATTCATGGCATAATAGGCATGGTTGTATCTAACATTAACTATTTAAGTGGTTTTATCTTGGTAAGTATATTGTTTAAATTGGTTACAATATTTTTAGCTAAAAGATTCATGTTTTAAAATTTTATTTTTGAGAATTTTTAGGCTTTATGTGAGATCTTTACTTATTTAAACCAATATTTTCACATGAATTAGAAGATATTTGCTAGGGTTTTTAGAGTGCATCAAAATGATATTTAATAGAGATTTTTTAGAGAGTTCTTTTAGTATATTAAATAATTTATGTAAATTATGTTTTGGTTTTATAGTGTTTTTATTGAGTTTCTAATAAGAGTTGCTGTGTTATCAATCCATATTTCGAGTTGTAATTTTGTTGTTAATCATTGAGGGAAATTGTTAGCAGACTAGATTTATTTAGTCTTTATACATCTTAATTAAGGTGGATTGGCTTCTAGATTTGGAAGTGCATTCCGACTTAGATTTAAGTTGATGAGGGTTTGAGAGTTCATACATGAAAGGAGTTGTACCATCTATTGCTACGTATTATAAGAAATAAGAGAAGTAGTTAGGATCATGGATGTATGCTACTTAAGAGAGGGGTATCTCTTATGTAGAGGAACCACATGATATCTGGTGTTACTTTCTTTATTGCTTTCTACATTTAGAATTGATTTGTTCAACATAGGGAAGTAAACATTTCATAAGCATTTTCATATAGGAATATAAATGAGTCGAGTATGCTTGTGAGCATTTTAGGATTGGTTTGGCTCATTTATTTAACTAAATGAGTCAAGCTTAAGCCTTATTTTTAGGATCATTTAATAAGAGAGCCTAACTTGAGCATGAAAATTTTGGGATCAAGCTTGTTTATAGTATAAAAGCTTGTGAGTTGGACTCCTTTACCACAAAAGTTTGACTGCTAGCTCGGTTTGGCTTGTTTATAAATGAGTTAAGCCTAAGCCATATTTTTAGCTGGGGAGATTAATGAGAGATTAAGTATTAATTTTCTTCATCTTAAATAGGGAGTTAAAATTTGTATCTTCTAAATTTTGTTAAGTTGTTAAACGTTAAAAGTATTAAGGAGGGGTTGATCATCAACACCATACTTCCTTCTTTTGTTTGATATGCTTGAGTGAACCTTCAAGAGGAAAACCTATTACTATTGAGGAAAGACCCATCTCTAGTTGAATCTTGTGGTTTCTCATAATTAGTTGCATGTGTACATGACATTTTTTTTCTACGGGGGGATACTTTTGTGATTGTCTCAACTACCATGCAAGTTTGTAACTTTATTGGGTACCATCAATATTATGAGAATACAAAGTGGTATCCTGAGGATTTTTGGAACTTTTTTAAACACCAAGCATTGGTAACATATGTGTATCAATGTTATTGGGGTGGAAGTTATAACAACCCAAAATTTATTAGTAAAATTTTTCATTTTAGTTGAAGTGTAATAACAAGATAATTAGGTGTTACCATTTTAATGGACATAAGTTTGTCTTACCATACCATCCTTACATTAAAATTTCATTCGATATGCTCGATTCAACCTTTAAGAGGAAAAAATATTACTATTGAGAAAAGACACATCACTAGTTGACTCTTGTGGCTTCTTGTAATTAATTACATATGTATATGGATTTGGATATCCTGGGGGAAACTTTTGCAGTTTTCTCAGTTTCCATTCAAGTTTTTTATTTCATTAGGTACCTCCAGTTTTGTGAGAATACAAAGTAGTGTCCTAAGGATTTTTCTAACTATTTTAGACACCAATCATTGGTAGTATATTTGTGTCAAAGTTACGGGGGTAGAAGTTATAACATCCTAGAATTTAGTACTAAATATTTTTGTTTTAGTGGAAGCGTAGTAACAAGATTATTGGGATTCACCATTGAATTGGACATAATTTTAGCTTAATATACTATCCTTACATCAATTACAAGGAAAAAAACTTAGAAATTAAATTATGATAAATAGAGAATGAAAGAAGTTTCCATAAACTTAGATAAGAGTTGGAGTTTAATTTTGAGTACCCCATGAATAAAAATACAACCAAAAGGAATCCATTAGAACTAAGAACCCAAAAAAGGTATATGGATAACATTAACTCTAAGTCTAATAATCTCAAAGGATAGCATAATCACTCTTCCACATAAAAGGCGTCATAAGCAGTGAAATCATTAAGACAATCCTACTGATCTATATAGTATAATTCGGGTCATCTACTTGTGGGAATAAACAACACTCATTTAGAAGATAATAATTACATTACATACTGAGTAAAGTAATAATATAGTCATAACAAGGGTATAAAATTGCATAAGGTAATATTGAAAATCTCATCATGCACATTGATTAAACATGATACAACGTAAGAGAAGAACAAATCCATAGTTCCATTATTACGCATGCTTACAATCCATTTAGTTATATTGAGTTCAGGGACCCCACTAGTCTTAATCTAATAGAATAAACTAAAAAACCTCCTAGGAGAAAATGCACCTGACAACTATTATTGAGCCGGTGGAATAGGCTGAAATACCTTTGTCTTGACTCATGTGATCTTTCACTTTTAGTTTTAATGAGTTTTATTAAACTATTGTTTATCTCAATGTTATAATATAAACTTAACATAGATATGGATAACACATACAAGACAACCAAATGTGGCTTGGACATTCTTTAAGGGGAATGACCATAATGCCCCTACAAAGCCCTAAGTTTACTTGACAAGCATAACTTTTCCGGTAAGACTTGTCAAACCGCAAAATTTAGCACACCTTTTCAATATATAATTATTAATAAAATATTTAAAAATTAATGTCTAACTTTAATATTTTACACATGCAATAACAAGCTCGTCTCTAGGGTTATTATTCCCAATTTAAGCCTTTTTTGCAGTTTATAAAAATTATGTTGCTCATAATTACCCCGAGTATTTCAAATAATATACTAACATATTTTAAACCAATATCGCATTAAAGATATCAACAATGCCATGTTTAACCCATATTAACCAAAAATACATTTATCTTACATAAATTCCACAAAGTCTCATTTTAGATAACTTATGCTCTACTCGACCATCATTTGATCATAAATGATAAAAATCCTCAATGATTATTATGTCATAATTATTTCCACATTATTATAAAATGTCCCAAATACCCTTAATATAGCCAAAGCATCCCATTTACCTAAAAAATCCTTTAAGTCTCAACATTATCAATTTCCAACCTTCAAGATTTATCCTCAGGATAATCCTTATCCATATTTACAACCCATTCTCGTAACACAATTTAAACAAAGGACCATGCCAACATGCTAGGGTTCCAAAACAAAACTTATAACAAAAAATACCACATAAGCTTATACATGCATGTAGTACTTGCCTTTCCACAATACATTACAACATTTTCATAACATGATATTAACAACATGAATTATGAAATATAATAATACGAAGCATGAGATTACTTACTAATTTACACGTAGCATAAAAACACTACTACAACATGTATCCACACCTAACTGGCACCACTCTCGAAGCAAATAAAAAACCCTAATACTCCTCCTCTAAGACCACTAGAAATACACCTAAAAACAAGAATAATACATGGTAAGAATGTAAGAAAACAACCAAGGAAAAGGTAAGGAAAAGGAGGATGGAAAATGAGCAAGAACCAAAGAAAACGAAGAAGCTTGAAGTTACTTGAAAGTGTGGTGCAAATGGAGGATTACTACATGAGGGAGTGGCGCATGTGGGGTTCGAACTACGTGAGGACCTCACACAAATGGAGATGGAGTTATGTGAGCTTCTCATATAGAAGGGGGTATGGTGGAGTGAGGTGGCAGCACAGTTAGGGAAACATTACATGAATTGTGGATGTAGTTAATGGTGTGTGAATAAAAGGGCAGCTACATAAGATTCTCATTCCACAAAGTGCTAGTCATGTGAGGTGATAACAAAACAAGGGTGGTGTAATGTGAGATTTAACAAATCACTCAGACCTTGCTACATAAAAATAGAGGAGAACAATGAGGAAAATGCAGAAGAAAATGGAGATGGAAAGAGGGAGATAGGGGAAGATTTTGTGGGGCATTAAATGAAGTAAGGAGAGAAGAATGAGGGTTATTTATAGTTGGGAGGTGGTATACAAATGTTGTGAGTAAGAAGAGGGTTGAGGTACAAGTCGGGGATGGTGTGAAGTTGAGGATGGGGGATTTAGGGAGAAAACAATGTGCAACATATCCTAGCAGTTGAGGGAGATGATGGTGGTGATTATAAATTTAAGCTTAGGTGGGGTTTGGTTGGAGGAACAACCAAGGGAAATGGGTCAGGGAAGGGAGAACATTACTTTGGAGGAGAAGAAGAAGAAGAAGAAGAAGAAGAAGAAGAAGAAGAGGAAGAAGAAGAAGAAGAAGAAGAAGAAGAAGAAGAAGAAGAAGAAGAAGAAGAAGAAGAAGAAGAAGAAGAAGAAGAAGAAGAAGAAGAAGAAGAAAAGGGGAAAAGAAAAGAAGAAATAAATGAGAAAAGGAAAATAAATTTAGTATTAGGGTTAAATTTAAATTAAAGAATTAAATTAAATAATTAGAGTAAGATAAAAATTAGGTTAAATATAGGGTATTACAAGAATTGCCTCTTAGGAAAAGACCAAGATTTGTGGCATAATCACTGGAGTATGAAAGTCACCATTCACAAGTGATATATTGAGTCAGAACTCACCAGATCTTGTTATTTTATCCATATACAAAGGGCTCCCAACTACACTAGTAATGTGATTGATTGAGATTACATCCTAGTAGTCTAAAAGGCGGGTGGGAAATTTAACCTAAAGCGGCATGAATTAGAAATGTTATTTCCCAAATCATAACTTTCGATGCCAAAGTTTAAGATTAAAGTGATGATTCATAAAGGTCTAATGGGGACATTGCATAACCCAATGCCTACCCTTCTTCATGGGGAATTTGAATACTAAAAAAGCCTCTTCATGAAACCATATATTCAGTTCATTGATATGCTTCAATTGGTTGGAGACAAAGAAGGTCATCTACCTCATACTAAGGCAACTTCCAATAACATATCTAATGAGCATACCTTGCCATTGCTCACTATTATCTTCTACGTTCATTTTCTAGATTGAGATCTTCCATTTATTGTCAGTGAGGGAAGGGGATACATACATGAGTGCATTAGTTACCAATAGTGAGTGATTCCATATAACCATATCATTCTAAGAATTATGTCATTGAGAATTAATGATAGGTGTTAATCAGCTATGGCGCCTCAATATTTGGAAGGATTTGGTATGATTATGCATGTGTATGTATAGTATTAGGAAGTGGAATGTGTGGGGACGATGGATTGTGTACATCTATTAAACGTATATTAACATCCATTGGTGTCAATTCTAACAAAAAATATTGTACATATGATCACTTTCTTTAAGGAATATATGTTATTATACTTCTAGAGAAATTGGGGACAATTTAATGACTACTTTAGATGAGACACTATCCAATACTTACTATATCCAGCTCTCAATGATATGCCCTTAGGAAAGGTCTTAGTTCTTCCTGTCTTAGTTATGGTAGGAGAGAGAAGAAAGAACTTATAATGCCCTCATTTTCACGACAATATTTTTTTTTGTTTTATAAGATATTTTATGAAAGCTAAATAAGAAATGTAAAGTGTTACCGCTGCATCCAACATAAGAGAGGTATAACTAATACCTAACTTATGCGAGGTGCAAGGATAAAAATTAAACTTATATCTTAAGAGGCAGGCGTGGTTGTCACCCAACTTGAGTCCAAGACCTGTAAACCTATATGAAAAATAAATACAAGATCAAAATATCTGACAAATCTCAACACTAACCAAACAAAATAGAATGCAAGATCCCAATGATCCAACATGAATCACTTATTGAGATGATTAGTAACTCGACACTCTCAACCTCACACAAGAAAAACATGAGATACCTACATAAAAACTAAAATGGTGTGGTATCAATATGACAAGCGTACTAAGTAAACAAAACCTATAACAAGTGATAACATGCTCACATAATACACACAATACATGTTGGGATGGAGAAAATAGTCCTAGTATATGATATAAAACACATGATATAGGATGAGATAAAGAAATGCTCTTAAATCATGATGACAAGAAAGCCTACATGATACATGCTTACACTTAACTATATATGACAGCTTTAAGCTAGCAACCCAGGGCAGAAAACAATGTACAAATTGCTATACAATGAGGATATACCTTGTAAAACATGAGATCATATAGAATTCAACAAGCATAGAGGAACTAGACAAAGCCCATAGAATCTCTAGCATGCATTTCAACAAGTTTCACATAAGGAAATATACGCTAAATGCATAATCAAATAAATCACATAGGCATATGGATCCACCTTTGAGGCATAAGCTTGGATGTTTAGTCCTACTACCAATAGACAAAACCTATAGGGCATAAACAATAACAACAAGGAATAAAATCTAAGGCATATAGGGACATGTCCTACCACAATGAATAAAATTATGGGGGAAAATAATAAAGGTATAAAAGCCAAATGACCATCCAATCCATTGAAAATGGTTATACTAACACAAGGGGTTTGTATGAAAACTCCATCATAGATCAGACATCTCATCCACAACTAATGGACTCTGACCAAGTGATATCGCTAAAGGTGTCATAATCCTTAAGAATACATGCCCCCTTTAAATTTCAAAGGATCGTATAAGTAGAAAAGATACCAAGCTACCATATATCTAGTAGCCCTAACCATTTTACAAAAATGCAAAACAAGGGTCTAGAGGATCGTATTTTTATAACATCAATACAAAGAATATTCCATATAGAGAAACTTAGAAAACATGTATATCACATAACATATAAGTGTTTATAGTCAACATAAAGTCCTATATATGCTCAAATATTAGTCAAATAAGGAAAACTGATGATCTAAGATATCACCATATATGAGAAGACCCTTAAAAACTTTTAGGAAAACCCAAAATCAAAGGTAAGAGGTTACAAGACAAAATTCAAAATCAAAGGCCAGAGGCCATGAGAAATACTTTTCTGAAAGTCATAGTGGTGTGCCTTTTAATAAGTAATAATCTTGAAAATCAACTAAAAGTCAAACTTAGTTAATATGGCCCTAACGTCTAACCTATCATATTATTCATATATTTAGTCATTCAAGGACTAAAACTTACTTTAAATACTTGAAACCTAATCCACAAATTCAAACATCATTGAAAGAGGACAAAAAAAAAATACTAAAATCACATTTTTCTGTTAGGACCAAAATAAGCAAAAATCCTAAATAAATATAGTTTTAACAAGTGAAAATAATCCCCTATGTCAAAATTGAAAAATTTACTATTTATTAACTTACTATTCACGAATGATGTTAATTATAGTTTTATATGGAGAAGTTTAAAATCAAAAGCTAAAAAAATATTTTATTACGAGGAATTACTATTTATTAGGAATTACTATTCACTCTGTTTTACTATTTACGATGTTAAAGTCAATGTCAATTGCCAAAGGTTGTCCATTGACCTCTAATTATACTCAATCTCATTTTTAGATTAATTATTCATTTTAGTGAAAATATTTGTCATAAATATAATATATTCAAGTTTAAACCCTACTGTAACACCCCCATTTTTACTACAAAAAAATTTCGTTTTGCGGAAGCATTAATTACAACATAATGGGTGTTACTGCCATACTAAGTAAAAGTCTAACATCCTTATACTAAGTGCTAAAACTAAAACATTACTTTACTTAAATAACATAATTACAAAATTCAGAATATAGAGGATAATAAATAAGTACGATGCTAATTAAAAAGCAACATCAGCAATCTACCAAAACTCAAGAGAGAAATTTTAGGAGGACATGAAATTCCAAATACAATCGAAGACCAAATAATAGAAGAGACGCCAGATATTCCTACACTCTCAAACCGACTGACAACTTTCAACTGGACTCGGAAGCTGACCTGCAAAGTCCATTGCCTATTGAATAGGGAGGGGCCTATGGAAATGAACCCTTCAGTACTACGGTACTGAGCAACCTTTTATACCAAACTAATATGATAAAACAACATGGAACACATACAAGGCATACAGTTAACATTGTATAAGACATATACATACACATACATGATTGAGACACAATAGTTATTTAGATAATCAAATTCCATCTATATCACAGACTACTCATATTCATTCATCTGAAATAATAGAACTTACCAAATGAACAAACTAGAGTTATTATCTAAAGTATGATTAGAAGAAAACACTGACACAATATCCATAATGCATCACGACAATACATGGTATAAATAATAAGACATACATGAGATGATCCAAACACAATAATCATAATAGATAAGCAGTAGTCACCAAACTACATACTGTTCATGCGTGCTCACTTAGAACGTAATAACACTTATCAACTAAGCGTCCCTAGATTCTCTCTGATGCAATAGTCAAAACTCACTATGCACCACGATTATAACCTTTACATCAAATTTCATGTCTCCACATCAATCCCAACCAATTACATACATCACAGGTATAATATACTAAGATCCCTAACATTATAGGTATACTTATAGGTATAGTATGATAAAATACATAACGTCACAGGTATACTTATAGGTACAGTATAATAACCAAATACAGAACGTCAAATGTGTACTTATAGGTACAGTATGATAAAATCCATAACATCACAAGTATACTTACAGTTACCATATAATAGCTAAATATATAACGTCATAGGTATGCTTACAAACATAATACCAACGCAGGTAGGCACAAAGGCTGCTACCGAAACCACAGGTAGGCACAAAGGCTGCTACCAAAACCATAGGTAGGCGTAAATACTACTACCAAAAACCATAGGTAGGCATAAAGGCTACTACCAAAACCATAGGTAGACACAATGGCTGCTACCAAAACAAGAAGTAGGCACAAAGGCTACTACCCAAAACCATAGGTAGGCACAACGACTACTACTAAAACCAAATGTAGGCACAAAGGCTGCTACCGAAACCACAGGAAGGCACAAAAACTACTACCCAAATCCACAGGTAAGCACAAAAGCTACTACCAAACTAATCCAATATCCGATAATAATCATTGCAATCAAATCATATCATTTTCATTTTTTATTTACTTGAAGGGGATACAATAATAATCCAGAGACATAAAGTACACCAGCCATACCCGCACACAAGCATCACCATACCCTCCAACCATCCAACCCAGAGGCATAATAACACTTTGGTCATACTGATGCGCGAGGCACAAAGTACCCTCCTCACATCAGACACCTAATTCTTAAGTATCGATACCCCCTATAAGGTCCGTAGGTCACCTATAGAGTAGACTGAGGCCTTATTGGGGCACAATCGGCACACTAGAAATCCAAAAAAATTAAGGATTCCTACCTCGTCTCTAGGGTCGCTACCCTTAGAGAGAAATCATTCCCAAAATCAAGGTCTTCTACTTTACGTATTAGTATTTTTATAAGGCGATCACAGATAATACATATTACACAATTATTCTCATTTCCATACTTATCCATTTTTCCTTTATTTACAATTATCCAAGTCAACCCTAAGGTCAACGGTCCAAAACAAGGTCAAAATCAACACTAAGGTCAACCCATTAAAAGTCTAAGGCCATCCTATGTCCAATTGTTCATATTTGGGCACATTAGGTCGAAATGACCAAAATGCCCCTAAGATCAATAATTATCAGGTTATCATCCATTTAAATACTAAATCCATTTTATTTATTTATTTGTCGTGAGAAGGCTAAAATAAAATAGTTTAATTATTTATTATACAAGTTAAATTATCAGTTGTTTCAAAAGACTATTTTTCTCTTACACATCTTTTTGCATACAAAACCCTATTATACACTTTTAAACTATACAAAACACATGATCGCATAATCAAAAACAGGTAATACATGTTAGATATGATTTTTAGGATAAATATCATAATACACAAAAATGACTAAATTGCCCCTAGGGCACACATCCATAATAATTATTCCATAATTATATCTAAACATGCTCAACCTATTATTTTATACATAATTATCATACCAAATATTTTCCCATCATTCGAATCATTTTTATCGTACTTTCATACCAGGAATATTTTACATTAGATAACATGCTCGTTTATCGATTTTCATAATAATAATAATAATTAACACATAATTATATCAAAATAAATCATGTCTAACATATTTCATACACCAAAAATCCTAATGTGCTATCACGCAATATTTATCATTTTAGTAGAGTATAACGATTACTTGAATTCCAACAAAAATGTAAAAAATAAAGGTATCCTACTAAAGTTATCGGATCTCGCTAATCAACCTTTCGTATCTAAAAATAATATCGTAATTACCAAATTAATATCTATAAATTAAAATATTAATTATAATATAAAATATTATTTTTCTAAAATTACTAAAATATCCTTACATTTAATATAGGTACCAAATTTCTTAAAATACAACACAACTCACATTGCATGCAGTGTGAGTCATGCACGAAAGAAAAGGTGGGGCGAGTTGTATAGTGCTAGATGGGGCTAAAGGCTAGGAAAATATATTTTATATTTTTATTTTAGATTTAGTTTGGGTAGATTAGAGCATCGGGTAGAAAAATAATCCAGAAAAAATAATCCGATCTTGTATAGGTTTAAAAAACGGAAAAAGATAAAATAGTTGGGTATAAATTTTAGGGATTTATTTCGGGTCACAGGCCAACGGTTATTAGTAAAATCATTTAGGATAATTTTTACATTTATAAACTTGTATTAAATTAAATAATCCAATTTTTATCAAATTTTAACCTAATTAAATTTATATTTAAACCATTGTAATAATACGAATATTAATAATAACACGTTATATAAATTAAACCTCCTAAAATAATAAATTTAACTAATCACATGATTATTAATTTAGAATTATCATTTCTAAAAATGGGGTATTACACCTACTTAAGGTAATTAGTGCATAATTAGCTAAAAACACTTTAAATATATAAAAAAACATGAAGAACGCCATGAAGAACACTTTAGCTTTCAAGATTTTCAACCAAAAATTAGAGTATTATAACATTCACGAATCCAATCATGCTATATATGAAAAATCATCTACAAATTACAACATATAACATGTTATACTTAATTTCATAATACACTCAAAAGGTAAAAATAAAACCCCTATATTATACAAAACTTTAATAAAAAATAAATCATGTTGAGGATCATCAAATCATATCATGTTGTACATCAAAATTAATCTACTAACTGCCAAATTAACATGGTATCACTAATTTTTTTTAAAATAAAACAAGGATCACAAATATGGCCTAATGCCCGATATCCCATTAACCCACCATACATGGCCTAACCAAATTCCATCACAATCAAACATGTTATACACCAAAACTCTATATAATTATAGTAAAGAAGTGTTTACCTTAAGTAATTATTCCAAGAAAAGAAGAAAGCAAAGCTCTAACAAAAATGGTGGATTCTTCAAATTTTCAACAATTGATCCACTTTTAGTTAGTTAAAAATACCAATGGATTAATTCATATAACAAAGGAAAAGAAAATGAAGAAAAATGATAAAGATTAGTGGTGGTTGAAGGTGGTGAATAGTGGTGGATATTTAGTGGGTCAAGATAAGGAGAGAGAAGATGAAGGTGGAAGAGGACTAAGTATGATCACGTGGTGGAGAACAAAGTTGGTAGTTATTTCGTAACTTTACAAGGTTAGATTTTTTTTTGTGCATAGCTAGGAATTTTGATAGCCATGAGCCAATATCAGCTCTTGTTTGGCTTGGTTTTGACACATTGCGGGTTGAGATTCAATAACATTAAGATTATAGTGAGATTGACAAAGAAATTTTGAATTTGATGACGTATACGCGTCTAAAAAATATCCACCGAAATCTAAAAATTTTAAAATTAATTATAAATTATTTTTAAATTGTTTGGAGCTCAATAACACTAAAATATAGTGATTACTAAAGTTTTTTAAATTTTATCTAGCTAAAGGGTTGTTTTAGAGTTTAAAACTCTAAAATAAGGCTTTTGAGAAAATAAATAATACTTTTTTTTAGAGATATCCTAATAAAATTTTGAAACAACCTAAGTTAAGGATTATAAAATAAAAGAATTAAAAAGGATCTAAAATAAGCTTAATATCCCAAATGCCTAAGAAGATCTCATATACATGAAATGGAAACAAAATATTATAAAAAATAAATTAGGGTTTCAGTTTCATTAGAATATGTAATAAATGTGTAAAATATGATAGTTTTATTTTAATTAAAATAAATCACTGAATAACTTAGTTTTTTGAAAAATAGGATGTTATAAAACTCACCTAGGATTTTTTGATAATATTTAGGTTTAATCATTTTGTTTAGACTAAAACTTTTGTTTTTGAGTGATTCACCTTTTTTTTAACTAGTTAAAATGTATTAAAGATTCTTCCTTTAATTCATTTGATATGAATTCTTCCTTGATTTTTACTTTAAAATATTTGTAAAGTATTTTTGTAAAACTCTTAGTACCAATCAGAACTAGTTGATTGGTTTGTGCTATCAATCCATGTTTTTAACCTTTCATAAACCCTATCAACTGATCAACTAGTTCCTTAGGGACTTTTATCCTAGAAAAGGTTCATTAACCTAAACTTTGATACATTTATTGGTTTCTCGTAAACCAATTGAATAGTTTTCTCAACCAAGCTATGGGTTGGATTTCTTGTAAAATAAATTATACCTTAGGCTAAGTACATTGAGTGGTTTCTCCAAACTAACCAATTGGTTTCACCGCTAGAATAATAGATTGCACAACTATTTGATGCGTATTTGAAAATGTTCGGGATAAAAATTTTATGGCTTAAACCAATCATTTATTTATATAAAGTGGTCGATAAGTCATATCAATGGTAACATTTCCAATAAAAACTATAAATAACCATTCGGTTGGTTATAGCAACTGATTGACTAATCGAAGTAGCAAATCAACTAACACCCTTGATTAATCGAGTAGCCAACATTCAATGTTGAGGATTCTACTTTTATTTTTGGAAAAACTCTAACATTAGCTCGAGGTATATATAAAATTTATTAGGAAGAATCAATGCCATATTTTGAGACATAATTTATTACCCAATCAATTCTTATAGTCTCTTATACTTAATTATCAACTACTGAATTCTCACATTCATGTTCTCAATTCTTAACTTTAGCTAGGTAAAATCTCACTTAAAGCTCTTTATCTTTCATATTATTATTCTAACCAAAATTCTTGTAGTCATAACCATCGTTCTTAAAATTCAGCACAAGAGGTTTGTGAGTAGGGCTGTAAATGAGCTGAGCCAGTTCAGTATTCGGCTTGGTTCAGCTCGGCTTGTTAAAACCTTGGTTTGACTTATTTTTTTAGTTAAAGGAGCCTAAAAGTGAGGCTCGGGCTCAGCTTGATTCATTTTTTGGCTTTGGTTCATGAGCTCAGCTCAGCTCAGCTCATTAAAAGCTTGATTCGGCTCATTCATTTAGTTAAATGAGTCGAGCCCAAACATCATTTAAAGCTTGTTTAGTTAAACGAGCCGAATCCAAGCCTAGCGGTACTCTGCTCAACTCGACTCATTTACAGCCCTATTTGTGAGTGCGCCTATCATTCTTGTAAAGATTCTAAGTGTAAAATCTAGAGAAGATAAACATGTTAATATGGAAGTCATTTCCAAAGAGGTCATTGAGGTTTTAGGGTCATATATATATTGATAAGATCATCAATAAACATGTCACAAAATTTCAAAGTCCAAAGGAAAAACCTTTGAGTGGATGTAGAGAAGATTATGATCTCAAACCACTTTAAATCGTGTGTTAAAGTATGATTTGCTTTTTCCATTCCATATAATTTTAACCTTTTTATGGTTCTTTCAATTAGTATTATAGCTTGATATCTCACATCTCATAAAGGATCAAAAAATATGGGATAAAGAGATCAATTTAAGGAATATATTCTGTTGGGCTATATGAAGGCATCTCCACCACTAAACCATCATTGTTTAATGGCGAGAAGTTTTCTTAGTGGAAGAGTAGGATGATGATCTTCAAAAAACAGAAAAACTATGATATGTAGTCAATTATCATTGATGGTTCAATCAAAATTACAAAAAAGGTTGATGGTACACAAGTAAAGAGGCAAGAAAAGAGCTTAAAACTTCGTAAGAGGTAAGACTTACTCTAAATGATAAGGCCATTATGATTCTTCAATGTGGTCTAAGAAAGAATGAATATTGTTAGATCTAATCATGTGTCACCATGAATGATAGTTGAGGTAATATTATTCTCACACATGAATAATCCAAGCAAGTGAATGATCGAAACATCACTCTTCATACTAGAGAGTGTGAACTCTTTTGTTTGAAGCAAAGTGAATCAATGACTTCATCTAAATTGTCAATAGTATCAAGGCATTACGCAAGGAGATTAGAGAGTAAAACAAGTAAGGAAGAACTTGAAATACCTCACTAATAAATATTATCCTAAGGTGAATGCTACTATAGAAGCTAGAGATCTTTCCAAAATGATAATTGATGAATTGTTTGGAAAGCTTATAGTTAATCTATCAAAGATGGAAGAATCAGTAGATGATAAGAAGAAAAAATTCATTTGCCTTAAATTCTTCCACACCTTCTAGAGAAAAATAATTTGCTAAAGAAGAAAGAGGAGGTGATGAGGAGACTTTTATAGATGAAGATGAAGTATCCCTAATCACCATTCAATTCAAAAGGTTTCTTCATGCTATAAGAGGAATAAGTGGAATACAAGGTATATAACTAAGTAGAAATTCAAGGAATCCATCAAGGATGACAAGATTAAATTCCATAATTATGGAAAATCTATGCTTGTTAATAGACATTGTGACGATTTCATAAATGAAATAGCAAGACAAGTGAAAATAAGCAAGGGTGGTAACAACAAAAATGACAAATACAATGACAACAATAAGGAATACAACGATGATGAAGACGAAAATGAAAACAATAATAAGAAATTTCCATCAAATGATGATGATGATGATGATGATGAATAAGTGGTCAGCCTATGTTTTATGAAAGTAAGGAATGAACCACTCACCTCCACATCCTTCACAAGTTTTGATAATAATGAACAAAATGATAAGGCATGATAAGATTCTACTTATTCCTATGATGAGTACATGATTTGTATCAAATATGATCTTAAAGAAAAAGTTGACGAGTTTGAACTTTATAAAAATTATATTTCTCTTCGTTATAAGGCAAAAATGGTTCGCTTTGAAAGTGGTTGATAGATAAGCCAAATGTGAAAAAATTTTGTTAATATAGCCTATATTTTCACCAAAAGTAAGGAATGATTGGACTTTTTGCATGGGTGCAAACAAAAATAATGACAATGATGACAATGACACCAATAAAAATGAAAAAATAAAAATAATAACAATAGTTACAACACCACCACCACCACCAACAACAACAACAAGAGCAACAATGATAATAACAATAAAACTAACAAAAAAAACAACAACAATAACGATAATGACAAAAATAATGATTATGTCGATGACAACAAAAATAACAACACTGGTGATGACAATAATGACAATAATTAATAAAAATACAAGAAGGCAAATTCAAAGGAAAATCATGGTATTCTTTTATGAAAGTGAAGGAGGTCCTTTAAATGCAAAGAAAAAAGAAGAGAAAAACCCATGTTTCTTGGTAGTAGGGGATAAACCACTCACCTCCACAACCTTCACAAGTTTTGATAATGATGAATAAAATTATGAGACACAATAAGATTCTCCTTATTCCTATGATGAATTTTTATGTGTTTTACATGATACATTACATGACAGTGATTGAATAACCAAAAAAAGAAGAACATAATGGGATTTCTAGGTTACATGAACGAACAATACACTAATATTCTAAATAAAAATGTTATTCTTTAGTCACACGTACTTTGTATTAAATATGATCTTAACAAAAAAGGCTGATGAGCTTGAATATTACAAAATGTATATCATGCTTGATCACAAGGTAAAAATGGCCCACTTTAAAAGAAATTGTGTTGATCTATAAGCCAACTATGATAAATTTGTTAATATATCCTATACCTTCACCAAAATTAAGGAAGGATTTGACTTTTTTTGTGCCAAATATATATTAAAAACCGTGAAGGTATTATCTATGGTGACAAGAGAGCTATCAAGCATATAACTCTCAAAAAATTCTTTACAAAATACTTTAAGGCTCACTGAGTTTACCCCTTTTCTTCTATTTTTTGTGATACATATGTATAGAATGGTCATGTGATATCTTCTTGAAAAACTACTAGGCATGTTAAATTTTCTTCAAATCCTAAGAAATTACAATTTCCTAAGGGAACTATCTTTCAAGAATGTGTTACTAACTTCTCCAAGTATCCATTGCTTAGGTACCCGAGCTAAAACATTTGTGTTTGAAGGTATGCCTCAAATTCATGAAAAGAATCCATAAATGGTTTCTATAGAGTGATTTTTCAAAGCATGAAAAGCGATCAAACCATTTTTCCAAAGTTTACGCTAGATGATTAAGGAAATTTCACCTTTAGGGACAGTTCACAGATAAATATCGTTAATGTTGGTGACATATGAATTGGTAACTTTACATACTTACTTGACTATTTTTACTTGGTTGATGCTCTTAAGCATAAATTAATTAGCACTATTCAATTATGTGACAAAGGTTTTGTTATTATTTTCTCTCATTCATATTGTATAATATCTAATGACATTGATAAATCCATCCTACTAATATGGCTATGCATTAAAAAAATGTATATATGTTAGATGTCAAATCAATTAAGTTGTAAAATGCATGCTTGAGTGTAATTGATAATGATGCTTTGTTGTGGCATGGACATGCGTACCAAACTTGTTAGAAAAAATTTAGTGCATGGTCTTCCCTAGATCAATCATTTGATGCATGTTAATGAGAAAAAACATAGGGTCTCTTTCAAAGCCAAAAAGGTTGTGATTGCATCTAAACTACTTGAATTTTTGTATATGGACTTATTGAGGTCTACTAGGACCCATAATATGAGTGGTTGTACATAGTCATTAGTTACAATAGATGATTACTCCCATTATACATGGAATTTATTACTTTCTACTAAAAATGATGATTTTAATGCATTTCTCATGCATGTTAAGAAAATTCAAGTAGAAAAGGAGACAATGCAATAAGCAGTGATCAAGATAAGGAGTTTTAGAATGTCAAATTTGTGGAATTTTCTGATCGAAATAACATTTTTGGCCTCAAGAACACCACATCAAATTGGTTTTGGTGAGTTGAAAAATATTACCTTGGAATAAGTAGTATGGATAATTTCTTGTGACATCAAGCTTCCTAAGTACTTCTGAGTCAAAGTTATGTCAACCACCAAGTATGTTATGAATTGATTCCTAACCTAGGAACTTTCAAGAAGACCTATTATGAGTTCTACAAGGGTAAAAGAAAAAAGAAAAGAAGTGGGATACTTTTGTGTATTTGGTTGCAAATGCTTTGTCCTCAATAATTAAAATAAGTAATCTGGGTAACTTTTACACTAAATTAGATGAAGAAATATTCATTATCTATTCTTGATTCGTGGATATATAAAAAACATGTCATGTTAGATGAAGAATTCATTCATGTCATCTTTTGATGTATCTTGTTCAGTGTACATGTTTCTCAACAGGATTATGTAGGATCTTCCATCTAGATTGATAGTTTGTTGGAGGTTGAGAAGCCAAACACAAAGAAGACCTAAGAATATGAAGAAAACAAACATGTTGTACCTCTAATTTACTAAAAAGAAGATGCATAGATAAGGGATCTTCTAAGAGCATGGATATATGCTTATTGATGCCAACAAGAGCCCATCATTGGTGAACCATCAAGAGAAGTTGCTACATGGTCTTCAATAAGTATCATTTGGAATCTTCTAACATTTCTTTCTCAATTGGAACCAAAGTCTTACTTGGAATCCATGAATTATGCAAATTAGGTTATATCAATGCAAGACGATCTTAACTAATTTGAGAGAAATGAAGTATGGAAACTAGTCCCTATGCCTCATAATAGACTCATCATTTGGAATAATAGGGCCTTTAAGAGTAAGTTAAATGAGAGGAGAGATATTAAAAATAAATCTTTATTGGTATAACTATGAGGAAGGCATTGATTTTGAAGAAATCTTATACCTATGTAGCTAGAATTGAGGAAGGTATGACTACCCAACATGTACTTTACATTATATCAAATGGATTTTAAGACTGCATTTTTGAATGGTTTATGGAGGAGGAAGTTTATGTTAAATAATATACATGCTTTGAGGATGAATCTAAACTAAATCATGCATGTAAGCTCAAAAAGGCACTTTATAACCTAAACAAGCTCCAAAAGCTTGGTATGAACATATTAGTATATTTCTAATTATCAAAGGATTTGAAAGATGAAAAAAAGCTAAAATATTTTTCATCAAGAAAACTTTGATAGATTTATTACTTGTTCAAATTTATGTTAATAACATCATTTTTTATACTACTAACAAGTACATATGCAAGGATTTTTCTAAAATGATGTGTAGTGAATTTGATGTAAGGATGATGGAAGAGTTGACCTACTTCCTAGTAATCAAATTTAAAACAAATGAATGAATGAAATTTTTTTAATTAAGAGAACTACACTAAATAGTTGCATAAGAAGTTCGGAAAGAAAAAGAACAAACCATTTAAAGGAGGTAAACATGTGGATCAAAATTGTTGTCAAGGAATGATCAGATCACTTGCTTACCTTATGACATATAGGATGGATATTATGTTTAATTTTTTCTTATGCACTCATTTTTAATTTAATCCGAAGGATTCTAACTTAATTGTGATTAGGAGCATCCTTTTTATAACTTGGGATTGATTTAACCTAGAGACACCCTTCTATACCTTGTAGGATAATCAAATGTAAATTTTGAGAAATATAAGGTTGGTAGGAAGAGTACATCAAGGACATGTCAATTTATAGGTGAATAACTAATTAGGTGGCGTAGTAAAAAAAATAATCTAATGTTAAAATATCTATGACAGATCCAAAATTTATACCTACAAGAGCACGCTGTGCTCAATTAATTTAGATGGAATACCAATTGAGTAATTATGGCCTTACATGTAATATTTCAAATTTTCTTAACCCTAATCCCTAAATAGTTAGTCTCTTAATAACTTTTTTAGCCTTTAAACTTTGAACACCTTATATATACCTCTTAAAGCCTTATTTTTTGATTACCTTTATACCCTCAAAACCCTAAATTTTCAAATCAGCCAACTAACAATCGATCGAGCAACAACATTCCAGAACCCTTCATTGAGGGCATTTGATAGTCAACCACCAACTTCATTTCATCGACTATAGATGGTGATATTCACCATTATAGATTTTCTTAACTTCTTTTGAACTCAAATGAATTCCTATGTCTAATAGTTTTATATATTTAGATTTAAAGATTAACACATCACCTTTTCCTATTTATTTTGTGATTTTTGGAAATTATTTGATCATTTCTTAAATTTTTAGCTATTTATTGGACATTCTACTTTACCTAAACCATTTTAATACTTTTTAACTTTCTTGTGCATGAGAAATTCAAAATTCGGACTCTCTTACACCTTATGATCATATTAGGCCTTGTTCTTACTCACTCAATCTACCCATAATCATCTCAATCATCTTCCAGCAACTTGCTTACACTCTCTCACCTATGTCAATCACTCCCATGATCCTTTTACTTCAATCTTGTTTGTCTCCCTCTATCATACCTATTCTTGATAGTCATAAGGGCTTTTACCCTTTCGTTTGTCATTTTTCCACTTAGCCAAAATTTCTATCTTCCCCTTTACTCTATCCTTTAACCAATTCCCTTATTTAATAAGTATTCATCTTGATGATTCTTGATTCTTGTATCGAGTTCCTTCCTTTTGTTTAATTCTTGATTCTTGTATCGAGCTCTTTCCTTTTGTTTACCCCTTTATTCTTTCAATTTTTACTTCTAAAATGTTAATTTTAACTCTTTGGCACTTATTTTTAAGCAAAGGAGAGAAAAGGTTCTATTATAATATTTTTGAAGGTTTCTCAAGCTTATTCAAGCCTTAATTTTTGAAACCTAGAGGGTTTATTCTTATCCCTTTAATGTTTGTATTATATTATAACATTTACCATAATTATTTTATCTAATTTTTGTATTTTTTTTAGGTGATCAAAGTGCAAAAGGAGGTAATTAGGAATATTTTTGCTCAGAAACCAATGTGGCCTTTGGTAAAGATATATGCCTCTAGTTTATGGTTTAATGGTTTTTATGTATTAATTTTATAAATTTTTGTGTTAGAATGTTTTGTGCTAAAAATTATTTTTAGTTTTTACTTTTATTTATATGCATGTATTACTTAGTATATTCATAATTTTATGAGTCCCATGATTTTATGTAAATTTCTAACATGAAGGTGTACTATGTATTAGGACCTTGTGGACTATTTTAATTGAACATAATCACATTTTTGAGATTCTAATAATGTAAGGGGTTGAGTGAAATTTTGGTAAAATTTTGAAGCTTATGAAATTTTGTGGGCTAGTGATTTTTGGCCTTATGGGTAAATTTGATCTGTTTATGAGTTATATGTGAACTAGGATTATTTTGGTTGTTTGGATGAAATCTAGAAATTTGATGTTGTATAAGAATTCTAGGGTTCTAAAATATTAAGTGTGATACGTGAAACATTAATGATAAATAAGAGTAGCATAGGTGCAATATTATAAGAAAACTATTTGGAAATAGTAAAAAAAAATGGCAGCATTTAGTATTTTACATGTGAAATGTTAGAGTTAGGTTACATTTTTTTGGAAATGGTATTTTTAATGATATATTGGGCAATTGTGGTAAATTTGGTGATGTTTTATAGGTATAGTTATGAGTGACTTATGAATTAGGATTTTGGTGAGGGTCCTATGGTCTTTCCTTTTGTCTAGTATCATTTTTTGCTTGGTCTTGCCTTATGTATTCAATTGTTTTCCTTCATGCTTATAACATTTTTAATATGATCAACCTTGGTACATTTCTCAATATTTTAAATAAATAAAATTATCAGAATAAATTAATAAAAATTAGAGATCCTTTGTAAGTTAATGGTAATAAAAGTGGAAGTTTGATGACATTAGATAAATCAAGTGATGCATTATTATGTGCTATTTGTTGGTTTAATGACCTAATAAAATAATACTACTTAAAGTGGAAGATCGCATGAAACTAGATCAAAATGATTCCAAGTGTTGAAATAATAATATTATATATTATTTGGTCCAAACAAAACCATTAGATCCTACTATACTATATTTGACTGATCCACTGGGCACTAGCTTATAGGGGTATTTATACTTAAGAATTATAAGTTTACTAATGGCCTAGTTGTGTTTTACCCTAGATATGTGTGTATATGTGAGGTTAACTACCTTTCTCCCATGTAAGAGGGAAATGGAAGAGTAAATGTTACATATTAGTGAGGTTGACTATATTTATCCCTTCTATGGGAAAAGAAGATAAGAGTGGTCATATTACAAGTTTTTCCCTGATCTTAATGTGACTAACTAATTAGATTTGTATGATCTCCTAATAATAAACTTTAAATATCATTTTCTCTTGCATCGTCTCGCATCCTGAGCATCTATGCATGTATAGTATATATCTTGTCAATAGGTTACTTGTGCCATTCATCCTTTTTCTATGGATGTGTATTATTACCTTATTTAGTATGTAATGTAATAACCATATTTTTCATGGGTGTTGCCCATTCCCATGAGTAGATACCGCATTGTTTGCAGATACATGTTACTTTGTTACTTACATTATTCTTACCTACAATGATTTTTTAATGGTTTGGTTTAAATGAATGATTATTCAGATCTCTCTCTCTATCTCTTTGAACTTTTAATCCTCTATTTTCTATCATATATGTTCTCTCTTATCTCTTTTATAATATTGTACCATTATGGGATCAAGTGCTTCCCACGCTTGATCTTCAGATATGAGTTATTTTGTATCATTTCACCCAAAATAAATGGGATATAGGGAATACCTTTTCTATGTTGGATATAACGTGACACCCAATATTTTATTAATAACGCTTTTACCAACATGAAAATTTTTAGTAGTAAATTTTATTATTTCACAAATGAATCATAGTTTTTGGTTGTTGAGAATTGTGTTTCAATTAGAGAACAAAATTTTCATGATCCTAAATATTTTAAACTCTCTATTCTAGTTTATAACCAAGATTAGCCATGTGAGTAATTGAGAAATTGGTAAATTGAGTGGCCTTTATATGTGTGATATGATCTTATGTGCTTAGCAAGATTAGGGTTTTTTCAAACATGGTTTTGGTGTTATAGCTCATCAAGGTTCAATTGTATATACCTGTCACATCAAGAATTTGGTTATGATTTTTAGATATGGTATTGCTAATGATGTATTGGTAGATTATGCTAAATTTTGTAATATGAGGAGCTTTATGGGTGAAGTTATGAATTATTCGTGAATCAAAATTTTTGTGAGGGCGTTGTGGTATTTTCCCTTATGTAATATCACATTTTGCTTGTTGGCCTACCTTATGTATTACGTTTCCAATATGTGGTTGTAACATGTTCAATTTGATTAACCTTTGTACATTTCCAAGTATTTTAAATAAATACAAATTTTGGAGTGAGTTAATGATAATTGAATATCTATGTAATATGTTGATAAGTAGGTTTCCTCATGGTAAGCCAATGGTAATAAATGTGGAAGTTTTATGGCATTAGGTAAATCAAGTGCTGCATTATTATATGCTAAGCATTGGTCAATAGCCCGATAAAACATTACTACTTAAAGTAGAATATCACATGAGACAATACCAAAATGATTCCACGTATTGAAATAATGTGACTATATATTTCCTAGTCCTAACAGTACTAGAGGACCCTAGTATACTCTATATAACTAATCCATCGGCTTATATGGGTGTTACGTAAGGATTATATGTTTACTAGTGGTTATTGTGTGTTTTATCCTAAATGTGTATGTATTTTTTAGGTCGAAAACCTGTCTCATCTATGGGGAAAAGAGGACAATAAATTTTACATAATAATGTGGTTAGCTATGTTTCTCCCATTTGTGAGGGAAAAATAAGAGGAATTTGATCTCAATGTGAGTAAGAAAATATATTTGTGTGATCACCTAAGGATGATATTAAATACAAGTATCTCTTGCCTCTTCTCGCATCTTGAGCATCTTTGCACGTATAGTATTTATCTTTTCATTAGGTTACTTGTGTAATTCATGTCATTTTCCATAGATATGTATTATTTCCTTACTTAGTACATAGCGTTTTGACCATCCTTTTTATAAGTGTTGCTTATTCTTATGAGCAGATACTGCCTTATTTGCAAGTATATGCTTATTCAATCATTAGATGTGATAATTCTAGTGTAATTTGTCTCACTAAGATTCTTTTCTAACATTTTAAGTCTAATCACATTGAGATAACACACCATTTTATTAGAGATCATATTAAGAAAGGGAATTTGAGTTTGAAAGTTGTGGATGCAATGCATTAGTGAGGAGACATTATAATGCCCCAAATTTTTGCAATTGAAATTTTTGATAGCAAAAATGTAATATCAAAATAACTGGGTATTATCGCCATACTCGACCTATGTCTAGCTTACCATGCCATCCTTACATAAAATACAAGGTAAAACATCTAAACCTTTAAACATAATAAAACTGAGAACGAGATATATTTTGTAAACTTAAACAAATATTTAGATAATTACTCCGAGTACAAAAGACAAAATATATAAAGAGATACACGGGAAACTAAGAGCCCCAAGAGATATCCAAGCCAAAGGTATCAATTGGATAATATGCTTCTAGTCCTGAAGATAAACATCAACACTATTCCCCTAGTAACACATCATATGTAACATAGTCATCTAAGGGATTGTCAAAGACATACACAAACTAATATGGCCCATCTGCTCAAGGTAATGAGTAATATTTATAAAAAGGATGGTTAATATGCTACATATAGAGTAAAGTAACAATACAGTCATATCTAGGTTACTTAGAAAACATAAATTATATACAAGCATAGGTGAGAACAATAACATAATGTAAGATAATAGTGATTCCAGAAGCCCATCATAATCCATATTCATATTTACATTGAGTTAAGGGATCCTACTATTCTTAAATTGATGGAATGGTTTAAAGCACATTTTAGGAGAAAAACACATCTAAGCCACTATTATCGTCCGATGGAATTGACATAATACTTCCCAGCACAACACACTCATAGATTTTTTTTAAACTAGTGGAATAGTCTAAAAAACATATTAGGGAATAATGCACTTGAGTCACTAGTATTGCTCGGTGGAACATACACAACACCTCGGTTTTGACTCATATAATATTTTACTTTAAGTCATTAATATCTTATCTAATATTACTTATCTCAAGATCTTATTTTGTTTTACATTGATCTTGGGAACCCAAGTACTCTTAAACCTATGGGATGCTCTGGAGAACCCTTTAGGGAAAAAGACACTCAAGCCACTATTGTTATTTGGTGGAACTGACACATAACACCTTAACCCCAACTCACGTAATCTTTCTCCTTAGGTCATTAATATATTATTCATGGTGGTATATCTCAAGATCCTCACACCTGCACACATGGAAATAAAGGCACATAATACATCTTAACATAAATATTGAAACTACATAAGACACAACCGCATGAATACTGATGCACTTACCTAAGAAAAATACCTTAATTCCCCTATGAAGTCCTAGTTTCACAAGTTAAGTATAACTTCTTCCCTAATACTCATCTTATCACCAATTTCAATTTCATTCCTTAAAATATAATCATTGACAACATATCTAAAAATTATGGTCTAACTCTAACATCTTACATATGCGATAATAACCTCCTTTAGGGTTGTTATTCATAATTCCTTACAAAATCCTAATTTCAAAAATTAATCATAAATTTCCCCATAAGAATCATATAACCACCAAATTTAAATAAAAATAAAAATTTTTAATACTTAAAACATATTTGAAATTTAAGGTTTAACCTTAACATTACTAAATGTGATAATGACCTTGTCTCTAGATCTATTATTCTTAATTTAAGTCATTTTATTATTTTATTGGACTTAGGTCATTCATCATCACTATAAATATTCCAAAAAATTTATTTAGAATATTTCTAACCAATTAACACATTCAAATACCAAAGATTTCAACGCTTAACCTGATGTGTGTGGGAGGGTGTAATCTTTAATTATGTGGATCTAATGGTTCAAATGGAGTTTGGATGAGATGATAAAGGCTATGTGATGGTGATTTTAAAGAATAAAGGTTTGAAAGTGGTGCAAATAAGATGATGGAGGTTCAAATTAAGGTAGAAAAGTGATGATGGTGATTCGATGATGGTGATGATGATTCGATGGTGATGAATTAATGATGAATGTGATTCGAATATGATGAGATGATGAGTTTTTGAAAGTTAGGGTTTGAATGATGGTTAGAGTCATGGTTTAGGGTTAGGGTTAGGTATTGGTTTGAAGAAGATGAAATAAGGTGGTGTTTAGTTGGTATGGATGGTTAGGGTTTTGAATGAATGTTCTAGGGTTTCAATTTTGTATACTGATTTAGGGTTTGGTTTAACCACGAAATAGAGTAGGATTTTGATAGTAATTAGGGAAGGAAAATATGTATTAATTCTAGTAGAAAATATATGGATTCATCTCTAATTCACACAGATAAAGAGATTCAAACTTTCAAGCTAAACCGTTCACACAGATTCGGTTTGCTTCAGCTTGAACTCACATAGAATTCAATCAATGTTGATATTCAACTTCAATTCTTCATCCAATTCTCATCATACATGCCATATTCTCGACATTTATGAATAATTTAATCTTTCTACCGATAGCTAAAGCATATTCCAAAAGATTCCAAGCTAAAAGATATTATGCAACTTTTATGCTAACTTTATGCTACTTTATGCTAACTTTATTCTCCTACTTTATTAATTAACTAATAAATTATCTAAATAACTTAATAGTGATCAAAAATCCTGCCAAAATCCTCCTCATGCACATGGTTACTCCCTCTTTACATTCCATGCACATGCACATAGACATTTAATTGCTTGTTTGTCACGTTTCGAGCAACGTAACCATCTGTTGGTCTTCAAATTTATGGGAGACAATTTTCAAATGAAGAATAATTGGTTCCAAAATTATGAAAGCCAATTCTTGGGTGTTTGCTCCTGCATCATTCTCACCTTGTTTATTTAAATTTTTGCCTCAAATTTGCATCTCCATTGTAAGGGCTAATATCTCCAACATTGAAAGTCCTTGACACCCCGCCATTTGAATCTGGCAAATCGAGCTCATAAGCACTCTCTCCAAACTTTCGAATTACTTTAAAAGGACCATCCTCCCTTGGCATAGGCTTGTGTTTCCTTAGATTAGGAAATCTCTCCTTCCTTAAGTGTAACGATACCAAATCTCCTGGTTGAAAAACATGTTGGCTTCTATGCTCGTTTGCTCTTGTCTTGTACACTTCATTTATCTTCTAAATATTGTGCTTGACTTGTTTATGTAGTTTTTGAAAGAACTACACTCTCTCTTGTGCATCATAACTCTTCACTTCACCCTTCTTCAATGACACCATATTAATTGGCACATATAAATTAGTACCATATACTATCTCGAACGGACTAGAGCTTGTTGTCTTCAAATCTTCAAAAGCCTTTGTTGCTTGTTTATTCCAATGGAACTCTCCTTTCTTCATCAACTGTGTAATAAGTGCTGCAATGGTAGAGAAGTCTTTGATGAACCTCCTATAGAATGAGGCCAACCCATGGAAACTTTGAACTTTGTGGACATTAGTAGGAATATGCCACGATTGTTTAGCTTCCACCTTCACCAGATCAACTCAAATACCATCCCCACCAACAATATAACCCAGAAAGATCACCCTTTCCATCATAAAATCACACTTCTTATCTTACCATAGAGCTTCACATCTCTTAGCTTATCAGATATCCTCTTTAAGTGTTGTATGTTCTCGAACTCGCTCTTGCTATATACCAAGTTATCATCGAGGTAAACAACATCAAAGGCCCCAAAAACTGGTCTAAGTACCTCCGTCATCAACCTCATGAAGGAACTTGGTGCATTACATAGCCCAAATGGTATCACCAACCACTCATACAACCCATACTTAGTCTTGAAAGCTGTCTTCCACTTGTCCCCTTCCCGTATCCTCATTTGATGATAACCTCTTTTAAGATCAATCTTTATGGGTGCTGCTTAATCCAACGAGTAAAAGGAAAACAGGAGAGCTTTATCTAAAGTACCCTTCATATACCTCAAGAGCCACTTATCACATCCCAAACTTGCTAACCACCCAAACAACGTAAGAAATATAAAGCCTAGTGCAAACTATAACATACATGAGACTTCCAACTACAGATACATAAAGAAGTCTCTTCATGTAGTCTTGATTTTTAACAATCTTAGGTGAACGCGTCATTGATAACTTGAGATGACTTCCTATAACACCCCAAAATTCACTCCTACTGTTCCAGTACTAAGTGCTAAGGCTAAAAAGGATTATTTAATAATCATCATAGTCAAATCTAAATAAGACTTCACATAAACACTAAATGATTATGAGATAGAATTCAGAGTGCGAAATCAAAGAGTCATAATCCAGCATACACAGTTAAAGTTTCTTAAGAGGAAATAAGTTTGCAGACGATAAAAGTTATGTCTTAGGAAACTAAAAACAAAGATAGAAAATCATAAATGGGAATTCCGGCCACACCACTCTTAATCCACAAGCTAAGTACATGCTCAACACTCAGCCCCGTCTAATGCCTCATGAACATCAAAAGCATCAAAATAAGCATCACCCACCTGCACAAAGTCAGAAGGCCCTTCTACTCTTGGGAATGAGCAGCACCCATGAAATGGGTGGTCAGTACGCTACGTACTGAGTAAGGTAACCATGCACTAATTTCAATACACAAAAGCACTTAATCCAAGTATAATTATACAACAACATACAATCACTTCAAACAAATAAATGAGTAAATGCCAAATTATTGTCCGCATCCATTAATTACTTAATCTCTGATCAATACTCATTTCACACCATGCTTTTTATCAATCCATGCAAGTACGGGAACCCCACTATTATAGCCGGTGGACCGGTCACATATAGGACAACATGCACTAACCACTATTATAGCCGGTGGATCGGTCACATATAGGGCGGGATGCCCTAACCACTATTCCTTACTGGTAGATCGGTTTAGCTCCTACTCACATGGTGTTCTACTTTAAGTACTTAGTGTCTTTTATATGTCTTAGCAAACTTAGGGTTTTGTTTATTAAGCTCAGGATCCCCCAGTATTCTAGCCGGTGAAGCGGTCACATATAGGAAAAAACACACCTAACCACTATTATAGCTGGTGGATCGGTCACATATAGGGCAGGATGCCCCAACCACTATTACTTACCGGTGGATCAGTTTGGACCCAGCTCAATAATCTTCCACTTTACATAATTAATGTCTTAAGTGTCTTATTCAGAAGTTTCACCCTAGATATGCATGACTAACTCCCTCTATGCTTATCCTTCAAAAGGTCCCTTCCCATATCATGAGACTCATGCACCTCTTGTCTTGACCCAATATCCGTTCTTCCTTACCCTCACTCACACTAGAGCCCATCTCCTATGTATGTGGGTCAAGGCCCACTACTTTTCACCTCCAATCCACTCACTACCTCCCTCTAGGGTTTTCCCCATAAACCCTAATTTAGGCCTATGTGGCCCATCCTACTCCCCCTCACACAACCAAAATCATTTTAACACTCCACACATTACAACGCTTAGATTCCACCCTCATCACCACACTTTACTCCCTAAGTACACGTGTGACCACGAAACCCTAAGTAGTCACACCAAACCCTAGCTCAGTCTCCTATGTACCCTTATACTATCCCACATACTATTTTTCATCCAAAGCATTCGAACACCCAAACAACTCTTCCATTATCTTCCTCACATCCTAAATCAAATTTCCATACATAAAATTCACCCCCATGCAGACTTTATACATCCCATGTAACCCTTCAAACTTTTTCATGCATAACCCTAAAACTCCCACGTGAAACCTAGATTCACCTATACAAACCCTAGATTCTTCCATACGTATGTAGATTCTCCCATTCAAAACCACAGATTCCCCCATGCAAACCCTAGACTCTTCCATGCAAAACCCTATATTCTTCCACTCGTGGTCATGCAACATTTAGGTCAAATCCACATCCTTGGCCAACTTATTCCCCTTTGGTAAACTTACTTCCTCATTTTCCTTTTCATCCTTTACTCTATATCATCACATTACATAACCAAGCATGCATACCCTAAAGGGCCACAACACATCACAACATAAACAGATTATACACATGCCATAAGATAACACATGAACAAACATCAAATCTAAGCCACACTACACATAAAATGGTTATAACAATACACATAAGATACATCACATATAATGGCACATGGCATACAAGGCATTCAAAACAGATTACATACATAAGGCCTTAGTTACACCCTTACCTAATATGACACCGGTCTTAGAGCATGCTCCTACGCCTCCTTAGGGTTTTGACTAGTCTCTCCTATAAGAGGGAAAAACTAAGGACTAGATTCTCTCCTACCAAAAATATTACTGGGGCAGACTAAGCTATCTTTTATACCCAAATATATTGGAGCTCAAGGTGTCATTGATTTCAAACCCATTGCTTGTTGCAATGTTTTGTATAAGATCATAGCCAAGATTTTAGTTGGTAGATTGCAGCATATTCTGCCCTCTATTATTCATGCATCTTAGGTTGGATTTGTAAAAGGAAGCTTTATTGGTGATAATATTATGTTGACACATGAGCTAATTCACCTTTATAAAAGAAAACACTCCTCAGCAAGGTGTATGCTTAAGGTGGATATAAAGAAGGCTTATGATTCAGTCAATTGGATTTTTTTAGAGAATGTTTTGCTTGGCTTGCATTTTCCACTCCATATGGTAAAGATGATTATGATATATGTGTCAAATGTCTCTTATTCCTTATCTATTAATAATGATCTGCAAGCCCCATTTCATGGGAAAAGAGAATTAAGACATGGAGACCCTTTGTCTCCTTATTTGTTTGTCATTGTTATAGAGTATTTAAGCAGGATGTTGCAATCCTTATGGTTGAAGGCTGAGTTTCATGGTCACCCTATGTGTAAAAGATTAAAGCTTATTAAACTAGCTTTTGCAGATGACATTTTGGTTTTCTGTAAGGCTTATTTGCCCTCTATGCTTGCTATCAAAGATATTTTCCATGATTTTGCTGCTGTTTCTGGGCATCATATCAGTCCAGAGAAGAGTTCCATCTTCTTTGGAGTCATTTCTCAAGATATGAAACATCAAATTTTATCCCAGTTGCACTTCCAGAAGGGGAGGTTCCCTTTCAAATATTTAGGGGGCCCTTTGGATGCTTATAAGCTAAAGTCTGCTGATATGCTTTCTTTGATTCAGAAGGTCACAGGTCCGTTGCAACATTAGTCGAATAGGTTGTTATCCTATGCTGGGAGACTACAATTATTGAAGTTTGTCATCTTTGGCATCACCATGTACTGGAGTCAGCTGTTCCTACTGCCCAAAAAGCTCTTGATGAAGATTATTGCTTTGTGCAGATCTTTTCTTTAGACAGGGAAGGGTGTCCCTAGCAAAAGAGCTGTTATGGCATGGAAATTGGTGTGCCTTCCTAAAAATGAAGATGTCCTTAGCATTATTGATATGTATACATGGAATGTAGCTGCAATGGGGAAACATATATGGAATGTGTGTAAGGAAAAGGATTATTTATGGAATAAATTGATTCATTCTTATTACATCAAGCATCAGGAGGTAGATTATTGTAATCTTCCCTATACTGCTTCATGGATCCTACAAAGTATATTTGCTTTAAGGCCTCTATTGCTTCCACTATTTCAAAAAATGCAGGTTGATTATTCCTATCAGATCTCATATGTTTATGAATCCATAAGATTTTAAGCTCCAAAAGTGATTTGGTGGAGGTTAGTATGGTGCAATCCTGCTTCTCCAATGCATAAATTTATTTTTTGGCTTGCAGCTCAGTCTAGGCTCCCTCCAAAGGATCTTATGGCAAAATTTTCTTCATCCATTAGCTTACAATGTTGTTTCTATCATCATGAGGAAAGCATCAGTCACCTATTGGTACATTATCCAGCTTTGAAGCAGATTTGGTTATCTATTAGAAATATTTTTAGAGAAAGAAGGAGTTATTGTTCATGGCTTGCAATGTTAAGAGCTATGTCCAATTCTCGAGGTAGAGGAGTGGCTAAGGCCCAAATCAAATGTGCTTTCTTTGCTATTAGCATTTATAAGATTTGGAAAGCTAGGAATGCTTTTATTTTCTCAAGTATTAGGTGGAACTTGAAAAGGATAGTTTTTCAAATTTCTTTTGTTTTGTACTATATTTGTAATCACTCTAGTAGAAGTTCTAAGTTTGGTGGTTTCATAGGTTATATAGATCAATTCTATATACTTGGATATAATTTTTCACAATGTTATAATATTCCTTTCTTTTGAAAAAAAATAGTAACACTAACAAAATACTAATATTTTTAAGGATAATAGTAATAATAGTAATATTGAAAAATATGATAATGTAAGGTTTGAAGACTTTACCCTAAGAATAATAATTATACTAATAATAATAATAATAATAACAATAATAATAATAATAATAATAATAATAATAATAATAATAATAATAACAATAATAACAATAATAATAATAATGGTATAATTCAAAATGATTGTGAAATAAGGGCTTTGACCCTTCACCGAAATAATAATAATAATAATAATAATAATACGAAATAATAATAATAATAATGATAATAATGATGTTAATCGAAAATAATGTAAAGTAGGGTTTCGACCCTACATAGAAATAATAACAATAATACTATTAATAATGATGATGATGATGATGATGATGATGATGATGATGATGATGATGATACTAATAATAACACATAAGAATAATATTAATAATAATCAAAATAAAAATAAAATAGGGCTTTGGCCTTTAATAGTAATAATAATAATAATAACATTTATAATAATAATAATAATAATCAAAATAATAGTAATATAATATAATTAAATAACTAAAGCTTATA
Organism: Tamarix austromongolica; assembly: GCA_039764185.1. Taxonomy (NCBI): domain Eukaryota; kingdom Viridiplantae; phylum Streptophyta; class Magnoliopsida; order Caryophyllales; family Tamaricaceae; genus Tamarix; species Tamarix austromongolica. The sequence continues at coordinate 58,377,453 of CM077809.1, forward strand.
TATTTAGGGTTTAAGGGTTGAGAGGGTTTATGGTACCACCTTGGGTTGGTGGCGACAGGCGGCACCAACGGTGTGCGCTGCAGCTGTGGCAGGAAAAAGAGAAGAAAAGAGAGAGAGTTGAGTGTTGAGAAAATGAGAGGGAGAAAGAGGGTGGAAGTTGGGGTGTTGATGGTTGCTTAGATGGAGAGGAGTGGAATGAAGGTGGTGGCACAACCAAAGGTGGCAGCGCACGATGGCGACTGTGGTGGCCGAAAGGGGAGGATAGGAAGAAAGGGAGTAGGAGAGGGAGGAAGAGGAAAATAAGGGTAGGGAGGCAGAGGAAGGTCTGTAGGTGTTTTTGGGAGGTGTAGGAGGAAGTGGTTATGACAGAAGTGGTGGCTAATGGTGGTGCGAAGGGTGGCGGCGATGGAATAGGTGTCTAATTGGGTGGCGGCGCAAAGGGGGAAAATTCTAGGTTTTGGGAAAAAGTTGATGCTAGGGTTGGTTATAGGGTTTTTATAGACCAATGGAGGGGGATAAGGTCAGAGGGGAGACGGGAGAATAGGGCAGGTAGGTGAGGGCACCGACCGGCGACGGAAGGCCGACGCAAGTCTGTTTAATGGCAACTGTGGTTGACTAGGGAGTAAAGGAAATCATGCGAGAAGAGGGGTGGAGTGGTTGGGTCAAAGTGGCTGATGAATTGGTAGGGAAGAGAGGGGGGAAATGGCCGATCAATAGGGTATGGCCGACAGTGAAATTTTCGGGGCCGTTGTAGGTCGATGGGGGAGAAGAAGGAAGGGGAAGAAGGAGGGGGTTAGACCGGCGATCCAGGAAAAAAAGAAAAGAAAGAAAAGAAGGGGAAAACCGGCCAGGAGACAAAAGGTAAAAAACAGAACCAAAGCTAGCATAGCGATAAAGGCAGAGTAGTCATAGACGCTTTGAGTAGGATGACCTCGCATTCTGCATATGCAACTACTCTGCCCTCCTGCATCAACACACATCCTAGTCCATGCTTGGATGCATAAGTATAAACCTTAAACCCTTCTGTACTCTCTAGTATAGTCAACACTTGTGTAGTAGTCAACCGCCTTTTTAGCTCCTAGATTGCTTCTTCACAAGTCTTGTCCCACTGAAACTTTGTGGTCTTCTTTAGGAGATTGGTCAGTGGTCGGCCAATCTTGGAGAAGTTTTGCACAAATCTTTGGTAATACCCAGCTAAACTCAGAAAACTCCAAATCTCAGTTATACTTGTGGGAGGTTTCTATTATGTGATCGCCACGATCTTGGCTGGATCTACAACCGCTCCTCCAGCAAATACAATGTGACCAAGAAAGCTACTTCCTGGAACCAAAGTACACACTTAGACAACTTCATATGCAAGCGATGCTCTCTCAATAAGCTCAAAATAGTGCGTAGATGCTGCTAATGCTCCTCGTTCCCTCGAGAATACACCAAAATGTCATTGATAAACACCACTACAAATTGGTTGATGAAGGGTCTAAATATCCTCATCATCAAATCCATGAATACTGCAAGTGCATTTGTAAGTCTGAATGGCATCACCGTAAATTCATAATGTCCATACTGGGTTCGAAAAGTAGTCTTCATAATATCAGCATCAGAAATCCTCAACTGGTGGTACCCGAACCTCAGATCAATCTTAGAAAGTACTATGGCACCCTTCAACTAGTCAAACAGATCATCAATTCTTGGAAGTGGATACCAATTCTTTATTATCAGCTGATTCAACCCTTGGTAGTTAATGTAGAGACAGAGACTACCATCCTTCTTTTTCACGAACAATACCGGTGCTCTCCATGGTGATACACTCGGTCGAATATACCCAAGCTCCATCAGCTCTTTTAGCTGAGCCTTTAACTCCTTTAGTTCAACCGGTGCCATCCGGTAGGGTGATTTCGTCACGGGCTCGACTCCCGGTACTAGCTCAATCCTAAAATCAATCGCCTGGACTGGAGGCATACCCAGTATTTCTTCTAGAAACACATCTAGAAATTCCTTGACCACTGGAGTGCTATCTAATGCAGTCAAATCCTTGTTTAGCGCTTGCACACTGCATAAATACAAGGGATACCCTTTCTGGACCAACGTATGTAGAGTAACTACCGATACTACCTTAGTGGTTGGCTCGAGTTGAGTCTTCCTGTATGAAACCCTATCCCCCTTCGGGCCTCATAAGATCACACACTCTCGAGCATAATCAATAACGGCTTTGTACCTTCCCAGAATATCCATACCCAGAATCACGTCGAAGTCTTTTAAGTCCATTCCAACCAGATCTACTAGAAAGTCTACCCCGCCTCTGACTAAGACCATGTCCGAAAATATTTGACCACACTCCATCCTATCACCCGATGGAAGCATCACAGACAACTCTATTCTAGCATATGGTGTCAATCCAGCCATAGCAGCAAAAGCAAAAGAAATAAAAGATAGAGTAGCACCTGAATCAAAAAGGAAATACACCGGAAAAGAATGGATGATGAACATACCTGTAAGAACATCAAGATGATGGTCAGCCTCTATCTATCTAATCACATTCAGGCGTCCGCCTAGCTGGCCTCCCTTATGAGGAAAGGGCCTGGATCCCTGAGAACTTCCCCCAGTCTCTCGAACTAGGCACCGGATGGGGCAGGTGCTCGCTGGTAGTACTACTGGGATGCATTCTGGCGATGCTATTGGTACATCTGCTATTGGGATATCAGGGCTCCTCCCTGCTGAGATGGTCGAGTCTGGTCCTGCTGAGATCATGAAGGCCTCCAACACTCTGCTGCCTTGTGGCCAATCCTGCCACAGTTTAGACAATATATCAACCTACCTCCACGGTTCCTACCTGGGTGGTTCTGACCACACCGTCTACAAGTGGGTCCCATCGGGGGTCCTTGACCTCTGTTATGGTCTCTCGCTGGAGGTCTTATTGGTCCTCTTGACTGGGACTAGGTCCACCTCCCAGAACTCTGACTCTTGGGCTTCCTCTTCCAGAGGATAGTGGCCTGCTCCTGGACCAAGGTAGTAGCGATGCAAGTATGCTCGTATAAAGATGCCAGATCTGTAAAGGGTACTGCACCCATCATCCGGAGGATACTGAAATTCAGCTCCTACTTGAACTGAAAGACCACCGTGGATTCGTTAGTGATGATCCCTAGGGTAAATCGAAGCAGCTCGGTGAAGCAAGCATAATACTGGCAGACCGACATCATCCCCTGTGTGAGCTGAATGAACTCCTAGAGCTTGTCCCTCCTCAAGCTCTCGGGATAAAGCTTGGTATGGAGGGTGGTCTTGAATGCCTCCCATGTAGCTGGAGGACCGTCTTGGGCACAGTGCTCCACCCACAAGGCGTCTATTATACCTCTGAGGAATAACGCTGCAATGCTAGGCTGTTGGGCCGGCGAATAATCTACCACTTCAAAGGTACAGTCCATGTCTTGGATCTACCCCTCGATGATTGTCGGGTCCTCGTCGCCTGAATAGGTCAGAGGGTGATGTCCAGTGACCCTCCGGATCCAATCCTCACTAGCGTCCTCAGTAGGATGAGGATGCGGGTGGCACTGAAAAAATTCTGTGAAAGCCGTGAAGGCCTCCTCCAATCGTCCAATTCAGTCATTCAATGCCATTGAAAGTTGCACAGAGAAGAAAATTTAGAAATGAACCCAATGGTTCGAAACGATGATAACATATATTCCCCCTTGTGGGAAAACCCTAATATTCCCTTACGTTCCTCACTGTGACCGGTCTCCGAAATCTCAAAAATAGAAGGGTTTTAGTTAGAGTGGGAATACACTTAAAATTTGATAAAAATTTTGTAAATCGAAATTGTTTTTGAAAATAAGCGTGGTCAATAGGACCAACTGCTCTGATACCAACTTGTAACACCCCAAAATTTACTATTTTTTTTTACATGGAAGCACTTTAATTAAAACTTGTGAATTTTGGGAATGTTACCGCCACACTTAATACCAAACCGGTTCACTATGACCATTCCAATACCAAGTGCTAAGGCTAAAAAGGATTAATGTCAAACTTTAATCAATACTTAAACCAAGGGTTCATAAAAAGAACTAGACGGATCATAACACAAAAATCAAAGTACACATAAAAAGTTTACATAATCCAAGGTACGTAATCAAAGTTCCTTGAAAGGGAAAATGTCTACAAACGATAGTAGTTTAGTTCTAGAAAATCTAATACAAAAATAAATAACATGAAGAAATAGAATAACTTAAAGAGAGAATCCAGCCGCATCACTCCTGATCATCAAGCCAAGCATATGCTCAACACTCAGCCTTGGCTGGTGCCTCATGAACATCAAAGGCATTGAAATATGCATCACCCACCTGTACAAAGTCAGAAGGGCCCTCTGCTCGTGGGAATGAGCAACACCTATAAAAAGAGTGATCAGTATGCTACGTACTGAATAAGGTAACCGTGTACTAAGGCTAACACATAAAAGCACATAATCCAAGAGGGATAATAAAACAGCATACGATTACTTCAGATAAATAATAAAATAAATAGAGGCCATTTATATTCCAAATTAACCAATCAATTAATCTTTTATCAATACTCATTTCACATCATGCTCTTTATCAAATCCATACGAGTACAGGAGCCCCACTACTATAGCTGGTGGGCCAGAAAACACATAGGGCACAATACACCTTACCACTATTATTAGCCAGTGGATCGGTCACATATAGAGCGGAACGCCCCAACCACTATTCCTTACCGGAGGATCGGTTTGGGTTCTACTCGCATGGTGTTCCACTATAAGTACTTAGTGTCTTTTATGTGTCTTAGCAACTCAGGTTTGATTTATTGAGCTCGGGATCCTCCACTATTATAACCGGTGGACCAGAAACATACAAGGCATAAAGCTCCTAACCACTATTATAACCGATTGATCGGACACATATGTGATGGAACAACCCTGACTACTATTCCTAACCTATGGATCGGCTTGGACCCAGCTCAATAGTCTTTCACTTTACATGATTAATGTCTTAAGTGTCTTATTCATAATTTTAACCCTAGACATGCATGACTAACTCCCTCTACCCTTATCCTCCAAAAGGACCCATCTCACATCATAAGGCTCGTGCACCTCCTAACTTGGCCCAACATTCTTTCCTCATTACCCTAACTCACACTAGAGCCCATCTCCCATGTATGTGGGTCAAGGCCCACTACCTTACACTTCCAAATCCACACATCGTCTCACTCCAGGGTTTTATTCCAAAATCCTAATATAGGTCTAAGTGTCTCATCCTACTCCACTTCACACAACCCAAATCATTTTAACATTCCACACATCATAACCCATATATTCCACCCTCATCATCACACTTTAATCACCAAGTAAACGTGTGACTACGAAACCCTAAGTAGCCACACTAAACCCTAGCTCGGTCTCTTATGCACCATTTTACTATCATACATAGTATTTTTTAATTTTTATACAAAGTATTCAAACACCCAAACGATACTTCCATTACCTTTCTCACACCCCAAATCAACCTTCCATACGTAAACTTCACCCCCATGCAAATCCTAACCTTCCTATGCAAACCTTCGAACTTTTTCATGCAAACCCTAAAACTCCCACATGAAATCCTAGATTCACCCATGCAAACCCTAGATTCTTCCCTACGTACTTAGATTCTCCTGTGCAAACCCTAGATCCATTTAAACAAAATCCTAAATTCCTCCATGCAAAACCCTAGATTATTCCATTTATGGTTGAAATACCCCAAAATCCTAAATTTCGAAATTTTGGTCAAATAAGGAATTAGTAGGAAATAAAACATATAAATTTAATTACTTAAAATGTAGGGGATAAATTAAGGAAAATTAAGAGGGAATAATAAAGAATTTAATTGGATGAAAATTTGGGTATTTTCCTAATTAGTATGGAGGTTAAGGAAATTTGTCTAAAATAGTCTAACTAAGTAAAAAGGAAATTTATTTAATATTTTATAAATAGTTAATATTCTAGACAACCCCAAAAATATTCTAAATAATTTATGCAAAACCCAAAATCCTAAATAAAACATTTTCTCTTTTCTTTTCCCTCATTTTCCTTTCTTTTCTTCCTTTTTTTCTTTTTTTCTTCCTTTCCCCCGTCGGTTGGGCTCTTCCCCGCGGCCCAGCCCTCTTCTCCCTTCCTTTCTCCCTTCCCCGCGGCCCAGCGTCGTCCGCTGGCCGACGCTTACGTGCAACGCGGCGTTTTGCCCGTCAACCCGCCGAAGCGCCGCGTCACGATCAATGAACCTTATAACCGTTGCTGACCGGCTGGTTTTCCCCCTTTTTCTTTTCTTTCCCTGGACCGCCGGTCCGCCCTCGCCCGTCGTCTTCTTCCTCGCGCAGGCCTGCAACTCGCAGCCTGCAGCCGCTGACAGCCCTGCCGTTCGGCCGTCCTCCCTCTGCCATTTCCGTCCCTTTCTTTCCCAAATCAACCCAGCACAATCGTCCTGGCCCTCACACGTCTTGATTTCCTTTCCTTTTTCCCGCACACCGCCAAACAGGCCTGCCAAACCCCAGACCTGCGACCGGCTGCCACCACCGGATGACGACCTGCCGCACCTGCCCCCGCGTGCCATTCCTCTCCCCTTCGTCGTTTCCCCCTCCTCAATTGCCTATAAATACCCCTCCCCGAACGGTCAAGGCAAGTCCTCCCCTCTGGACCTTGCCGAAACCCTGCCTCGTGGCCGCCAGATCAGACGCCCTTTCCGCCGCCTCTAGCAGCCTCCGCGACCACCGCCACGCACCAAAACCTTCCTTGCACCACCCTCCACGCAACCAAATCGTCGCTGCCTCCGTTCCTACCCCGCACGAACCACCACAATCATGCGAAGGTGCCACCCCGAAAAATACCACCACCGCCTTGCGCCGCCACCTCCGCCGTAATTAACCCCCGCTCCACCTCCCAAAGTGACCAGCATGTCCTCCCCTACCTGCCCATACCCTCCTTACCCCTGCTTCCTTCTCCACCGGCCTCCACCATTTCCACCACCTTCCTCCTCCTTCGGCCGCCGCGTCCACCACCGCGCGCCGCCTCCCTGCTCACGCCACCACCCTTATTCCACTCCCCTCTCCCTGCTGTCTCCTCCCCCACACTTAGCTTCCTTTTTCCTCCTCCCATCTAACCACTTTCCCCCACTTTTTCCCTCTTCTCCTCCTCCATCGCCGGCGCTGCCACCGCCTCGCGCCGCCGCTGGACCACCACCGCCTCGCGCCGCCGCTGGACCACCACCGTCCTCAGGTGGTCTTCCACTCACCTGAACCCTAAAACCCCCCTCTTATGCCACCTATAGTGGTTTATACCTAATATTATTATTATTATTATTATTTTTAATATTACTGTTATGATTATTATTATTATTATTAACTTATTTACTAATACCATTTCTGTATTATCCTTAATGCTATCATATCATCACCCCTTCTAACCCTAAACCTTATTATACTTGACTTAGGGCTAATACCCTTTTCTTCATTTTTAGCATTTCTAATACTACTATTATTATTACCTTTTATTATTGTTATTACCACTATTAATTTCTGTATCCTAAGAGTGCTATTCTTACAAGCCATAATCTTTCCCAAAACCCTAACTTTTAACATAATTAATCATCTGTGGGTATTATTATTTTACTAATACTATCGCTAAGACTACTACCACTATTAGTGTTTTTACTATTTAACCCAACCTTATGTGAAGTATCTTGAAACTAAAGATATATCAATGATTAATACTTAGCATGAATTAGAACAAAACCCTAGCTTTGTACAACACCCCTACTAGAGATAAGAACCCTAACCTTGGACTAGAGTAAGGGTTAATAGTAGTTATAAGAGAAACTAATACTTAGTTTTTTTCCCTTTTCATAGGTAACCCCGATCCGAGCCCTAAGGAGCTAGAGGAGCGTGCTCCAAGCCTGGTGCCTACTTAGGTAAGGACGAAGCTATGGCCTTGCGTTATGTGTGTTGTAATGTGTTGATGAATGATGCGCATGTCATGTTGATGTGTATTATGCATGTGCTATGAATAACCTGTTTTGTGTAGCGCAGCGTGGATCATGAGGTATGTGGTGTGTGCCTTATGTTATACATGTATGCCATGTTCCATGTTTGTTGTTGATGTTGATGATGTGACTTGTTATGGCCCTCTAGGACATGCATGCTAGGGTTTTAGGTAGCATGAAATGATAATGAAAGAACAACGGAGAGGTGAACGTTCGGGAAGTTGCATGGGGGGAACTAGACCTTGCATGGACATGATTCTTACGTATGAAAAGTTGACTTGGGTTATAAGTGAGAGCTTGGGAGAGTCTTGGGATGATTGGAGACTTAGTATGAAAAATGGTACGTAAGGTGGTGCATAAAAGACCTTATTAGGGTTTGTGTGTAAGTGGGTGTTGGAGAGTCTGCATGGGGTGTTTAAATTATGCATGGGAACGAATCCTATGTGAGGAAAGTTGAATTGGGAAGTGAATAAAATAATGCCAAGGTTATGGATCCATTGGAGACTTAGGTGCAAAATTTTACGTGGGTCGGTGTAAGAGTGTCTAAGGGTTCCAATTAGGGTTTCGGGAGGAAATGAGCAATTTGAAGGGTACAAGGGTAAAAATGATCAAGGAAGGATGGAGTATGGGGTGAGAGTGAGAATTCACTATATAAAGGATGAGTATGGGTTTTTCCAAAGGAGAGGAGAGATTTGGGGTGAAAGAGGGAGATTACTTGTTGAGGAAGTAAAGTGCTAGGGTTTTGGGTGGCCAACTAGGGTTTTGTCGGTCACACGTGAACTTGGGAGATAAAGTAATATATTTGGGGAGTTTCCTAATAAAAATGAGGTGCGAGATAGAGGATAAAGTAACGTTTGGGTAAGTAAGGAAGAGTTGGACCACATAGGTCCGACTAGGGTCTCCGAGGAGGAACCCTAGAGGGATGAGGACATACGGAGTCGATATCGTAGGTGTTGGGGTAGCCTGTATTCTTGGAGATTGTGCCTAACTATATGCCACTATGCTTAAGTCTACGGGGGATGGATGTAGGATGTGAGAAGAGGTACGGGTCTTAAAATATGGGACGGTCCCTTTGGAGGGGAAAGTAGTAGGGTATTAACCGCATGCATGTCAAGGGTGTTGTGTGATTCAATAAGACACGGATAAGACACTAATAACGTAAAGTGAAAGACTATTGAGCCGAGCCCAGTCCGATCCACCGGTTAGAATAGTGGTCAGAGGCGTTTTGCCCTGTGCGTTTCGTGCCGGTCCATCGGCTATAATAGTGGTCAGAGGCGTTCTGCCCTGTGCGTTTCGTGCCGATCCACCGGCTATAATAGTGGTCAGAGGCGTTTTGCCCTGTGCGTTTATTCCGGTCCACCGGCTATAATAGTGGGGGATCTCGGCTCAATACACCCAAAGTAAATAAGTTAAACCAAGGGAAAAATACTAAGTACTTACAGTGGAACACCATGTTGAGGCGGGGCCAGTCCAGTCCACCGGTTAGAATAGTGGTCAGAGGCGTTCTGCCCTGTGTTTTTATTTCCGGTCCACCGGCTATAATAGTGGGGTCCCCGTGCTCACATGGATTATTGAAGGATGTGTAAAATGGACTTAATTCATTAATGAGAATACAGAATAAGACATCAGAAAGTGACTAGACCTATTCGTGCATGTCATCGTTTATTATTTATGTGATGGATGTGGGTCTTGTGTGCTATGTGTTGGCCTTAGCTCGTCTGTTACCTTACTCAGTACGTAGCGTAATGAACACCCGTTTCATGGGTGCTGCTCATTCCCACGAGCAGAGGGCCCTTCTGACCTTGTGTAGGTAGGAGATTTGGTTTTCGATGCCTACGACACCTATGAGGCATCGGGTGGGGCTGAGTATTGATTCTACTTTGGTTGGGGCCGAGAGGGAGCCGGCCGGACATCTTGTTATTTCCGTTGTCATTTATCATGTTCTGAGTCGTATTTATGTTACGCTCGTATTTTGGAATGGAATTCTTAAATTGTAATCCTAACGATATTTTAACTGCTGTTGGCACCTTAACCTTCCTGGATATTTTATGTTGATTATGCACTTATGCTTTGTTGGTTTCACTTCACGAAATTTTGATCTAGCCTTAGCACTCGGTATCGGGACAGTAGAAATGAACCGGTCCGGTACTGAGTGTGGCGGTAATACCCCTAAATTCATGGTTTTAAATTGTACGCTTCCGTTAAACCTTTCGTTTTAAACGAAATTTTTCAGTAGTGAATTTGGGGTGTTACAATGGTCATGTGAATTTAGGTCAACTCCACATCATTTCACTCCATATCATCATATTACATAACCTTGTATGCATGCCTTACCGGGTCACATCATATCACATCGCAATCACAACACAAACATATGATACACAGGTCATAAGATAACATATAAATGTACCTCAACTCCAAGTCATACCATACATAAAATAGTTATAACAATACACATAAGGTACGATACATATTACGGCACATGGCATACAAGGCATATGAAACACATTACATACATATGACCTTAGCTACACCCTTACCTAATACGACACCGGCCTTGAAGTATGCTCCTAAACCTCCTTAGGGCTTTGACTGGTCTCTTCTATAAGAGGAAAAACTAAAGATTAGATTTCCTCCTACCAAAAATACCATTATTTCCTTATTTATGCTAAGATTAGGGTTTTGGATAAAATAATAATATAATAGTAATAACACTAACTAATTACTAATTTTTCTAAGGGTAAAAGTAATAATAGTCATATTGTAAAAGATGATAATATAAGATTTGAAGATTCTACCCTAATAATAATAATGATACTAAAAGTAATAATAATGATAATAAAAAATAATAATAATGATAACAATAATACTAATAATAATAATAATATGGTTCAAAATAAAAAGTGGAAAAAGGGCTTCGACCCTTCACCAAAATAATACTAATAATAATACTATTAACATTAATAATAAAAAATAGTAATAATAATAATAATAAAATAATAGTAATTACGAAATAATAATACTAATAATAGTATAAGTCAAAAATAAAGTAAAGTAGGGTTTCAACCCTACTTTGAAATAATAATAATAACACATAATAATAATAATAATAATAATAATAATAATAATAATAATAATAATAATAATATACTCAAAATAATGGAAATAATATAAAATAAAAAATAAAGCTTGTATAAATAGGATAAAAGGGTTGAGAGGGTTTAGGGTTTCACCTTGGGTTGGTGGTGACAGGCGGCACCGGTAGTGCTGCACGGTGGCGGCAATGGTGGTCAGAAAAAGAGAATAAAAGAGATAAAGTTGAGTGCTAGGAAAAAGAGAGGGGGAAAGAGGGTGGAAGTTGGGATGTTTAGGGTTGCCTAGGTGGAGAGGAGTGGAATGAAGTTGGTGGAGCAGCCAAAGGTGGCAGCGCACGGCGGTGGCTATGGTGGCCGAAAGGGGAGGAAAGGAAGAAAGAGAAAAGGAGAGGGAGGAAGAGAAAAAGAAAGGTAGGGGAAGGTGGAGGAGAGTCTCCAATGCAGTTTGGGAGGTGTAGGAGGCGGTGGTTACTACGGGAGTGGTAGCTAATGGTGGTGCGAAGGGTTACAAATGTGGAAGGAAAGGTTGATCGAGGCTACTTTGCATGGCGGGGATGGCTCATGTATAGCAAATCGAGGAAGAAGGGTGGTGTAGGGAGTGGTCCTAGGGGTGGTTCTAACAACGGTGTTGGGCAACGGCGACGGAAGAGGCATCTGACTAGGTGGTGGAACACGAGAGTAAAGTTTCAGAGTTTTAGGAAAAACTCGAGTCCATGCTGGTTATGGGGTTATTTATAGAGCTAAAGGAGGGCTAAGTTCAGAGGGGAGACGGGGAAATCGGGGCAGGTAGGTTAAGCTAAGTTCAGAGGGGAGACCAGCGAAATTTAAATTGTGTCAGGGAGGTTGCACAGGAAAAGAAGGGGTCGTGCGCGAGAAGGAAGGGAAGTGGGTTGGGTCAAAGTGGCTAGCGAGCCAAAGGAGGAGAGAAGAGAGGAAACGGTCGGTCAATGAGGAGTAGCCGGCGGCAAAAATCTCGAGGAGTTGGGCGTTGCAAGCTGCGATGGGGAAGAAGAAGGTGGCGTGGACCGGCGGTCCAAAAAGAAAAGAAAAAGAAAGAAAATAAAGGAAGAATCGACCGGGCGACGGAAGGTTAAAAACCGAGTCAAAACACGGCATTTTGAGGCAAGCCACGCTGAAGGAGAAAAGGGTAGGGAAATTGGGCCGTCGAAGGAGAAGGAAAGGAAAGGGGAATAGGCCGCTGGGATGGCCCAGGTCGGGGAAAGGAAGAAAAGAAAAGAAGCAGAAGAAGAAGAAGAAGAAGAAGAAGAAGAAGAAGAAGAAGAAGAAGAAGAAAAGGAAAGAAAAAGTAAGAAACAAAAGGAAAAAGGGAAAAAGAAAAATAGTTGGGTTGGGATATTTGGATTATTTTGGTAATTTGGGATATTTAAATAAAATAATATTAAATTCCCTTTTTAGGCTAATTTATATTTTTTTAAAAGATTTTTCCTAAATTCTTTTCAATTAGCAAAACACTCTAATTTTCTCCAATTAAATTATTTATAAAATTCATATTAATTTGGTCTTATTTAATCCCTCTCATTTTAAATAAAATAATTTATTTAATAAATTTCAAAAATAAATCCTTAATTAGCTAAAATTCTTAAAATTAGGGTTCTGGGGCATTTCAAGTATGGATTAGTTAGCAAATACTTATATGAAGTTCATGGTCAGTCGTCATGGGGTTCCATAGGACATTGTTTCAGATAGGGATTCAAGGTTTCTCTCTTATTTTTAGGGAAAGCTGTAGGAAGTCCTGGAGACTAAGTTGAAGGTGAGCATAGCTTTCCAACCTACCACGAATGGACAGACGGAGCAAACCATACAGACTCTAGAGGACATGTTGAGAGCTTGGTACTGGAACGATCGAAGTGAACTAATATGGTACTAAGTGTGGCGGTAATATTCCTAAAATTCACAGGTTTTAATTAAAGTTAAATGCTTCTATTTTTGAAAAAAATAGTGAATTTTGGGGTGTTACACTTCCTCATGGAACACTCGTTAGCATATTAACATCATGATCCCTAAACATGCAAAACATCTTCTTAATAAATTCACTTTGATACAATTTTCATGTTCATTAGGAAGTGTCCCTTGAAGTCCTCATGCCAAGTATCCGATTTGCAGGACCAAACTTCTCCATCTCAAATCTCTAAGACAATTTCAACTTTGAGATTTTGATGGCCTTCATGCTAGTACCTGCAATCAGCATGTCATATATATAAACTAATAAGATGATAAAAAAATTCGGTAGACCTCATGAATTAGCAACAATGATCCTAATCACTCCATTAAAAAATGATTTCATGAATAAATGCATCAAACATGAGGTACCACTATCTCGGTGCTTGCTTAAGTCCATACAAGCTCTTCTTGAGCTTACAGACTAATCCCTCATGACCTGGAATGTTACATCCATTTGGTTGCTACATGTATAACACTTATTCCAAATCACCATATAAGAGCACAATCGTGACATTCTTCTGATGTAAATGCATGTTCTCAAAAGTCACATTACCCAAAAACATTCAAATCATAGTCATCTTCACCATAGGAGAAAAGATTATAAAAATGAATGCCCTTCCTCTATGAGAACCCCTTAATATGAAAAAACCATTTATTGAGTAACGCTTTCTTCCTGGGAGGTAATCTAGACAACTCCCAGGTTTCATTCTTCTCTTAGGAGCCTATATTATCATCCATGTCTTGCTCCCACTAGAGTTAATCCTCCACCTACATAACTTCCTTATACGACTCTATCTCATCAACATCAGTCAACAATAAATAATGTAATGTAGGGTACCTACCAGGTAGTTGACCTTTATTACTCCTAGTTGATCTTCACAATGATAGAGTTGGGACAATAGGATCAACAACTACATCTCTTGGAGACTTACCATCGTCAATTTTAGGAACATCAAGAGCATAAAGTGCTGGGTACATCAAGAGCATAGTTTTTGGTCTTTTATTTAAACATTGTACGAGGATAATTATGATTTTGTGTTGAAGTGATAATAATCCCATATATTTAATTATTTGAGCTAAAATAATATAAAATTAATGGGGTTAAAGTAAAATATTATTTATTAATTCTTCCAATGTTATATTGTAGGTAAAAAAAGATTTTGGGACTTTTAGACCAAAGGGCCAAAGGACCAACGATAGAAGGAGTGGCCATGAAAACAAGGCCCACCAACACAAAATAGAGTATAAAAAAAATAGTGGCACAAAAGAAAAGAAAGAGGGGAGAGAGAGAGGGGCGATAATCAGAAAGAGACAAATAAGTGTGGGGATAGTAGGGAGATGGAAAGAGAAGGACGACCAAGTAGAAGAAAAGAGAAAGTGAGAAGAGAAGAAAGAGAGGATGAGACTAGTGAAAGAAGAAGAGAAAAGTAAAGAAGAAGAAGAAGGTGTTGTAGAGGAGTCGGCGCAGAAGAAAAGGAAGAGAAGAGAGATCTAGTAGAGTTTATTCCAGATGAACTTTAGGAATTTTTCATTTGAATAAATTGCTAAATTTTCATCCATAATTAATTTTGGTTTTCACATATATATTTTTAATATATATTTTTGTGTATTTTATTTATTTATTATGACTAGATAAATATTTATTGCTAGGGAATAGATTAAAATCCTAGATTATGGTTTGAGATATAATATTAATTTTGCTTTATTTCATGAGATTGTTCTTTGAATCTGCTTTAATTGCTATTGTTTATATATGTGATTTTATCAAGTATGATTTATATGTTGTATGCCCCGTTCTAACTTCCTCATAGTGGTAATATGTAGGAGTGTATACTTGCTAGGTGGCAATATGAATATGCTAGAATTTATATGTATAAATTGTAGCTAAGTTAGATAACAATTCATCTTATAGTTTTGTGATTCTCACCAGAGTAGTGGAACGTTTAGATACATGTGGGTTAAAGGAAAGTAATACAACTAGACACACTTGATATACTAGTTTGGGTACTTCGACTGATATCCTTCCAATTGTACTCAATGCTTTAAATCTAGTTAAATATAGAAGCAACTTGTTGCGACTATACTGCTAGAATTTAATAGGATTTAATATTATATCTTTGTCATATTAATTATTTTAGTGAAATAATATAACGTGTATAGACTTGCTTGTCGATTGCAACTTGGTCAACTTCTTTCTTTTGATTCAAAGGTGACTTAAAAATTATTATTATATTTCAACCTAGTCTAGTGGTGGACTTTGATTTCTCTAGCACATTCATTATATTTGCATTCATCTATTATTTTTATTATTTTCTTTTGTTTATTCTTTTTTATTATTTTCTATTTTTAAAACCCTCATTATTATGTTTTTCTTATTATCTATTTTTGTGTAATTTAGAGTTTTTTTATTTTATTAATGGTGATCTCTCTCAATCCCCAATATAGAACGATACCCTTATTTATTAATATTACAATTGACAACAAGAGAGTCTAAATTGTATCCCGGCTACGACCACACCATCAAGAGTCACATTAAAAGCAGGTAGACCAACTTTAATCCCACCTAAAACATATTTCCTTGTCCTTAAACATCATAGACTTTTCAAACACAACATCATAGTGTCTGATCACCCTTATATGCACGTCATCCTAGAATTCATATGCAAACTCATTAGTATGATAATCAATTAAATAAAATTTAATTAGCTTAGGATCAAGCTTATCTTGATTTTTATGATCAACATGCACATACAAAATATATCCAAAGGTTACAAGGTGAGAAAAATTTCCCATCTTATCTAACCAAACCTCCTATGACATACCGTTACCAAGCATTACTAAAGGGACCCTACTGATTATATTGGCAATAGTGCTCACTACATTAGCCTAGAAATACTTCGGTAATCCCAAATGCAACCTCATACTCCTTCCACATTCATTTAGAGTCTCATTCATTTTCTCAACAACCCTATTATGATGTGGCCTTATAGGAATAATCTTCTCCTACATGATCCTTCTATTAGTTGCAAATTTCTAAATATCTGAATTGCAATACTCACCTCCATTATCTAACCTAAGACACTTAAGCATCAAACCCGTCTCATTTTCAACCTCATAGTTCCACTTCTTAAACACCATGAAAACAACATACTTTCACTTTTGGAAGTACACCTACACCTTCCTACAACAATCATATATGAAATTAACATAATACTTGTAGCCCCCAACTAATGGTATTGAAGGTAACCTCCACACATCTATGTACACTAGCTCTAACCTCTCTACCTTCGGTTATCTCATTCTCTTAGTGAAGTTAACCCTCTTTTGTGTACTAAAAACATATATTTTAGAAATACCCAAGTTGAAATATTTAATATTAAGCAAATTATCCACTGAAGATAGAATGTTTGTACATTTTTCACTCATATAGATAAGCCCATAATGCCATAATCTAAAGCTGATTGGGTCATCAATCATAACAACTACATTTGTCAATATAACGATGGAGTGCAACACCCTACCATCGAGCCTCATATTATTGTAATAGCACCTTTTATCACCTTTTAGGGCCTCTCTCGAAATGTAGTCACGTGAATTGATCCATCTAACTAATTTACCAATATTAGATTATTTTTAAACTTAGGAATGAATCTAACATCCTTCAACACCCTTTTGCAACCAATGGGTATCTTAACTATCATATCTCCCTTGCCAATAATGTCTAAACACTTGTTATCAACAAGATACACTTTCCCAAAATGATCTAAAGAGAAAATATGAAATACGTCCCTGAATCCAATAGTGTGAAACGACACTCCAAAATGTAAGATCCATGAATACAATAGGCTCTCTACAATACAGACCAAAGCATCAAGCACATTAGCAGAATAAGGTGAATCATCACTATCTTCATCATAGTATTGTTGCTTCTTCTTATTGGGATTCTTGTAATCCCTCTTGATATGCCCTTTTCACTATAATTCCAATAATCTACTTGATCACGACTCTTGGACTTGCCCGCAAACTTACATTTGCCATGGCTCTTAAAGCCTTTCTTGCTACCCCATCATTTACCATATGCATTCAATGCATTTCAAGTAGAACCAACCCCTAATTCCTTCATGCAAGTTCCCTCATTAAGGATTACATCATAAACCTCATCAAACTTTAACTTCGATTGTCTACGGGAACTACTACTATAATTCCAAACTTTAACTTTTCGGCAAAGACGACAACAAAATCATTCATCATCAAATGAGATTTCAACCAAAGTTAATTTATTGAATATAACATTAAACTCATTTATGTGGTCTATAACAAATAAATCATCAAACGCCTCAAGATTGAACAACTTTCTCATAATAAATACCTTGTTCGTCATTAAGGATTTTTCATACATGCTAGCAAGTTATGTAAGAACTCTTATCATTTTTATGCCACTCAGCCCTCATATAAACACTTGTAATGTTTTTGTCTTGCCTGATTCTTTTCTTTCTCATATCATTGTTAAACTATTTACACTTGAACAACATAATAGAATAATGACTAAAGTAAGATAATTTAATAATGTAATACCCCCAAATTGAACGGAGTCATATAATGATTGATATTAGCTAATTATATCAACATGGTATACCCTCCTTTTAGTGATTCCATCCTAAAAACCACATAGTTAAGTGTGATTATTTTATAAAAAATTCTGAGAAAGCACATAAATGAGGAAAAAGTATATTGAAAGGGATCGTATTGATCTGTGGGGCCAGTTAATCAATCTGAAAGCATTCTAAGGTATTTGCTGAAACCATTGTGGTATCGGGCTGCTATTAGGGGGCTACCAAGTGACCCCGCATGGTTGTATTGACTCAGGTGTTACAAATGACCTTTATTAACTATCCATAGAAAAAAGTGATGTCAATTCTGAGGACTCACACAATGTTGTTTTGTGTTTAACTATCTATATCCATATGGCATGTAAAATATTTAACTTCATTAAATAAACAACTAAGATAAATTGAGGCAACAATAAATGGATGATGAGATAATGCAAATAATTCATCATTACATTCAACTAATACATTTGTAAATAAATTTATGTTGTAAAGATGTTATAACAAATATTATATTAACTAAATGTACACAAAGACATAACATTTTACCTTTGATTCAAACCAAGATGCAAACGTTTTCTTTTGAGTATCAACCATTACCACCGTGTTGGCTAATTTTAGTCATGTGTTCTCTACAACAATTTAGTAAATTCAATATTACCATTACGGATGATATAATTAATAAAATAAGATTATGATAACTCGACACTTACGCTTAATGTTCCTATATCTCGGAACAACTATTGAGAATGTACCTATAAATCTCATTTTGCCACTCAATAGGTAAGTTCTTCTTAGTAATTTTACCAATAGGACAATTTTTACTTTGGAAAACTGGCAGCTGACAACTAACCATCACATCCTCATTTCTTTCTACTCTATTAAATCCTATCTTAACGTCATGCATGTACATAGAATAGGAACTCAATGCCTCATTAGCTACATAACCTTTAGAAATAGAGCCCTCTGTCCAAACACAATTTTTTATGTACTCTTTCAAGTCTTGCAACTTTCTCTCAATGAGATACATACATCTACCATGCACAGGACCACCTAATTGCATTTCTTCTAATAAGTGCATTATGAGATGAATTATGACATTAAAAAAATGTTGGAGGGAACATTAAATTAAGATTACAAAGTAGAACAACAATGTTATCTTATGCCTTTTCTAAATTGGACAATTAGAGTGTCCTAAAAAAATTTGAATATAGAAGTTACATATATCTATGACAGTATTCTCAACCATTATGGTCACGAATCCATGAATTTCAATTGCTAACAAACATTATATAAACAAATGATGATCACATGACTTTAGGCCTCCAATATTTTTGTCATTATCACCAACATTCTTCATAAGGTATCCAACAAACTCGTCTAGAAACAGAACTTCCTTCAAAACCATTAAGAAGTTTATCTGGATCATCATAATCATGAATAAATTATGCCTCGGCTTTTATCAAGTTTTTTCCCTCAATAAAAACATAAATTATATTTGATGTTCATTTCCTATAAATCACATATTGAATTGTCAATGTATTTTGATTTTTTTTATCATTATTAAATATTATCCCTAGGAAATTGGAAAAAAAAATTCTCGACATGCATAAAATCTAAATTATATTTCAACAAATTCATTGACTAACCAAATTCATTTACTAACAAGTTAACTCAAAAAATTATTCTTCTTCTAATTCAAATCATCAACACCTCTCTTTATATTTTGGATGATCAAGATGCTTACCAAGTTGATATTCCATAACACAAATCAATTGCATCAAAATATCATCTGATGACAAACTTCTTCTTTTCATTTTTCCTTTGAATTGACCATTTTTTTAAATGGATGATTAGTGGGAAGGAATCATTGGTGGCCAACATACTTGATCGTGTTCCTCAATCTCATGGAAGGAGTGTCTTTATTGTAATTAGGACATGCTAAATACCCCTAACCAAACCAACCTAATAGATATGATCGAGATGGAAAATCATTAATGATCCAAAGCAATGTTGTATGCATTATGATCGCATTGTTAATGATTGCATCTGTGTATCAACCCCTAACATACATATATCATTCAATTGGTCAACCAATGGGTGGAGAAGCACATTAATATCCATAAATAGAGAACTTAGACTAGAAACCACCAACATCAGTATTAGAAACAAGTCTTTCATGCAATGCTAGAGGGTAAGTTGTATGTGATCAACATAATCGACTACATACTATATTTATAACTCATGTAAAATAGATTAAAATTATTTAATACCAACCCCATTTGTACATTTCACGGATCAACTATAAAATTTGGGTGATTTGCATTAAAATACTGCCACACTTCACCATCAATAACATGATGTAATATCCCTTGCTCTATCAATCAACTCGACAAATACCACATCATGTCCTATGCTATGTATTTGCAAGCATGCAATCTCTTTAGCTTTGGTGTTAGAGGAAAAGTACTATATAACCTTATGCAGTACTTTCTTATCCATTGTATATTCATCTATCCAATGAGAAGTACCACATACAAGACAATTGTCTTGATCTATAGTTTCCTTCCAATACAAAGTACAATCATACTTGCATACATGAATGAATTTGTAACCTAAACCCTACTTCCTTATCCTCTTCTTTTCCTTGTAGTGTGATTTGGGTAATTTATTACCTTTGGGAAGAAATTCTTATAGCAATTTAAGAAGCCCATCAAAATAATTATTTGTCCACTTATTTAATACCTTATGATGCATAACTTCACTGAAAATATTAAAGACGAGAAATTATTATACCCATGATGCAAATCAACCTCCATCTCTTATAATAACTCATCATAATACGAATCATTTCCACTTCCCGCTATGTCATTATGTATAGAACCATGCACTTCATCATCAAAATTAGCTTGTCCTTCATTGCCACCACCAACCAAATCACCCAATATATCTTCCACCTAATCTATTTCCTCCATAACCATATGCACTAATTTTTGCTCATGTTTGACATCACCATAATATACCCACACGTCATAGTTCTATACAAACCCACTCCGTAGTATATGGCGCTCAATCTCATCTAGAGATCATCACTCCATGTTATTACACTTTGTGCATGGACAATGAATGTAGCCATCTTCCTTTATAAAACATGGTCTCACCATTTTAATTAATGTTTGAAGACCATTCCAAAATTTTTTGATCATCAATTCTTTAGCAAAGTCCAACTTTTATCGACGGTCATTTTATCTATATAAACTATAATTTAAAAATAGTTAATTATACAATGTTATTTCCATTAAGAGAAATTTTTTATGTAGTTTAGAAAACAGTGTTACAAAGTACAAATACTATTAAACTTAACCTTATTTAACAATTAAAGAACAATCATTATACATCAAAAGGATATTATAACTCAAAAATAGGGTTCTTCGTCAAATACCCTTGATTACTCATTTAGTTCACTCTTCTAATAAAATCCTCTCTTTCTCTCTCTCTCTCTCTCCCTCTTTCTCTCTTTCTATCTCTCTCTCTCTCACTGTCCAAAAAGAGTGTTTCTGCTTCATAGCAATTACTAAGAAAAATTAAGGTACACACTCGCTAGTATCCTATGCTAAGATGTTCACTCGTTATCAATCACTATCAACTCCTTTACTATCTAGTCATAGTGTCTCATAAATTGTTTACCATCAACAAGCCTATGGTGTGGAATATCAATGACAAATAAATCTATATGTCTTTCTCTCACTACTAGCCATGGCTAAATTTGTGGCAATGTCAGCAAACGATAATATAACCTAAACTTAAATTGTCACAAATAAAAACCCCTCCCCACCATATGATATAACACATCACTTAGCCAACACAAAAATTTGTAATATCCCCTTTCGGAGACATATTATAGTAGTACAGAGGGTACTCATCAAGTAAATGATGTATTCTAACCCTATAAAAGAAAAAAAATAGTTACTTTTAAATGCTTTATCTAAGGCTAACAATACTTTATTAGCTCAAAGTATTGTTATGTTATAACTCTATATACTGGTTAATAATATTTTATCTAAGGATAATAATAATATATTATTATAATTATTATGCCTTTTTAATAACTATTTATTTAATCACAACAATATTAGCTTATTTTTAAGTATTATTATCTTATTATTCAACTTATTTAATATGTAATTATATCATTTTCGGTTACATAAATTAGTTACTTTAAAATATTTATTTAATGATTATAACTATATATAGTAATGGATTTCCAAATTAGGAATTTGCAAGTGATTTAGTAGTCGACGTGGGGTGAAAATTAAATTTCTTTTTATAGTTTTCAAACTAAAATAATATTAATAGTAGATAACAATATATTTGTTATTTGCTAATATTTCCGTTTTTTGCTCATTCATTGTTATAGGTTTTGGAATTCCTATGGAGCAATTGGCACCAACAAAAACTAGTTCTAAGGTAACCAAAGATTTATTTTATTTTATTTTTTCTTTGGTGGAGATAGTGGAAAAGTAACTTTCCTTATTTGGATTACTAGATATTAGGAAGATCTTTGTTTATTTTATATAATTTTCATTTTTATTTTGATTTGAAAATTCATAACAGTGTGAAAATTTTGAAGTTTTCGTAAATTGATTTAGTAAACATGTTTATCCATAGGCTGAGAAGGAAGACATTTGTTTGTTTAATATCACAAAGGTTTTGATTTGAAATTTCACATAGGTAAGGAAATTTTGGAACTTTTGCAACCAATTTTGATCTAATTACCATAGATGTGTGAATGAATTTGCTTTGAGTGCATTTGAATAGAGGAGCTTATAATTTAATTTTATCCATTATTTTTCTGCTCAATGATTAAAGAACCGAACTAGTTCTGATAAGAAAAATTGGATTGACAAAAAATGGGTAGAACCAGATACATCTTAGATTTCATTGTTTTAGTTATTAGGGAACTTAAGGGTGAATAAACTAGTTGACCAAATCGGACTGGACCGAACCTGTACGGAATAATTTTTAAATAAAAGCAATTATTATCATAATTATTATACCTTGTTAATAATAATTTATTTAATCACAATAACATGCATGCATAATTACCACCACAATCATTATGCCACATACATAATAAATTATATAATCACAATTACCAGCATACACAATTATCATCACAATTGTTATACCATATACATAATGAATTATTTAATCATAATTACCAACATATATGTACATGTATCACCATAACTATTATACGTTTTTAATAATAAATTATTTAATCACGACACATATATTTAATTACAATTACCAACAAACATACACAATTACCATCATATAAAAATTTAATTACAACACATAAATCAAAAAAATTATAATCAAATTTAACATTTATATATATAATAATTATCTCCTCCATAATTTCTATAATAATTAATAATAACATATGTATACACACTTAAATTTTCATAAAATAAAAGAAACATAAAATTTTAGACAGCAGGTAGTGGTAGTGGTGCACTAGCAGTGGCAACATGGTGCTCTAAAAACTACAATGGTAGGTCTTCGATGACCTAAAATTTTTCAAAAATTGAGAAATTTAATTTTAACAATTATTAACTAATTACCTTAATAAATAAAGTGTATTAGTGGTGGTGGAGGCACTGGTATTGGAATGGGCCATGTGGTAGTGGTGATGGATGCGGTGGTGCAAGATGGTAGAAGCATAAAAAAAATTGAATTAATATCAAGTAATAATGATAATACATATCATAAACACAAAATTAACCAAAAAGCTAAAATTACAAACAAAATCTTACTTTAAATTAAGAACTAAAGATAGCGATGGAAGGAAATAAGAGAAGAGAAAGGCATGGCTTGAGAAAAATGAGGTGGCACTAGTTAATAATCAGATTGTTATCGCTAATGATAGGAAAAAAAATTAGCATACAAAGCACGCAATCCAATTGCAACAACATTCAAATTAGCGTTGACTAAAAAAAATCAACTCCAAACATTCCATTAATATTTTCACTATGTGGTCTCTATATCTACTATTAGTGATACCCATACTTTGGTTGATTGTATTTCACCAAAAACAAATGCAGCCAAGGAAAAAAAAATTCGGGACGACATTGTTGTCGCTAATAATCTATAAGGACGGAAATTTTTCAATAATTTTTTAGGTCTCTCCAAAATTGTCGTGGTTAATTTACCTTTTCTCTTCTAATATATATAACATGTTTTTTTTTTCTCTAGACGTATAAAAAGTTCCCATTCTTTATTTTCCATCATTTCTAAATAAATTTCTCTGCCATATCTAGATTATATACACACACGGGTGCGTATTAAGTCCCTCCTCCCCGACCCCTTCGGATGGTTGATCCAAAATAGTGGCGTTGTTTTTCTGGTTGTTGAGCCCCTCCTCCTAACATATAAGTTAATGGATACAGAAACCCTACTTTTGTAAAATGCAAACCCGCAACAATAGATCGAGGCTGCATGTAACATGATACACAACAGACAAAAACCAACATGGATTGACCCTGTTTGCCGACACATGCATGTCGTATTGACCGACACTCGTCAGCGGTGTTCGTTGTGGTTTCATCTTGTGACCTTAGTTCTTGAACCAACGCGACGCCCGTGCCCCCGATACTCAAACTCAAAGGCCGTGTTTGTCTCGAAGACGCACTTATTTTTCATGGGCTAGCATTCAAGGTCCATCCATAGTGATGATGTACATGGGACCTGATCTCAACATAGATCCAAAAAATAATAATTACATTTAATACCAATAAACAAACAAGCTTGAAATCGTATGAAAGCAAGCTCACCTGTTGTAATATTACCGATGCATTATTATATTCTAAAGGATTAAAAGCATATTAACAAAGGACTATAATTATATATGAACGCTGTTTATCTGTTAGAAAGGCTGTCCCTTTGCTCAAAGCCACATTCTTCGGGAAAGGAAAAAAAAACTTTTTTTTTGTTTAATTTTTAGGCTACAAAGTTTTTAATAATAAATCTATATTGAAAAGACTGTCGCTGCCATATATTTTAAAGTTAAATTTTGACTATTAATTTCTTTTAAAATATAACATATTGTACTATAAAAATATAATGATTATATTTGTATTCAAAAATATTTGTATAATATTAATTTTTATATTATGTTATTAATATATATATATATATATATATTAATGATTAAAATATATTCTTAAAATAAGGAGCAATAATCTTTTTTATATGGAAGGAGCAATTATTTATAAAATATAGATCTAAATAAGGGACATATCTGTTAAATATTCATCAAGAAGATAATATATATATTTTTTCAGGATCGATCCAAATATTCGGGGGGGCCCTAGGCCAAAAAAATATTATGATTTCATATTTTATATGTGTATAAAAATTTTGTTTGGATAGAAAATCAAATCCCTGACCTACTTTAATAAAAGTTTTTTGTTTTTATTATCTGCCCATCTATACTAAATTAGATGTCCTCGTATCTATATAAATTTGGGGCCTATATTATTTGATACCTTAGACACAGGTCTGATATTGATATACTCAGGGCCGACCTAGTATACTTTATTAATTACTTCCCAAACTGGATATTATGTACAAGGTAAAACCTCCTTTAGAGGTTATCCTTAATTTACATCATCATGGAGTGTTTATAATATGTGTAATTATAAGCCAGAGAAGTGAAACAATTACGTTCATATAGAGCTCCTGCTGCACTTGCTATTTCTTTCACAATATCATTCAAGAGTTGGGTTGCTGTACGAGCAGGGCAATTGAATATTCTATATATCATTTTTCTCCTTCCAAATGTGGCGCGCGCGCGCACACACACTTAATGCTGCAAATGAGAGTGCCAATGCATCCGAGCTTTGCCGAAGGTCTTCTTCTGTCTTGCGCCACCCAGCGCAACTGGGTTCACCGAGATCCGATAATATATATGTCCTAGTCCAAGTCTACTGAGATGGCCCGCCGGCTGCCAGATTGCTTGTGAAAAGGGGCATCGTCAGGAGAGATGCGTTGTGCTTATTTGTTCAGGGAAATCACGTACATGGAACACATGAAGAGCCCGTAATTAATGAAGCCCAACTGTTGCAAAAAATAAAAATAAAAATAATTAGACATGAAATTCATTTGATTGACTAAAATCGATGGAAACGATCATTAAACATAGATAGTATGGTTTAATCTAGTAATGAATACATTAGTATCATATTAAGTGGATGGCCTTTTTCTCTGTATTAATTACTCCAATAAGTAATTCAATTATTACAACTATATAAGAGCATGCGCGTGGACAAATAGGTATCTTATTAGCATATTTATCAATTTTTAAAAAAATAAAAATAAAAACAAAGAAACTATATATGATATATATTCATAAGATATCCAAACATCTTTTTTTTTTCCTTTTATAAAGTGGCAAGCGAATTATAATGTGTCACCTAACTATCCTTATGATAACTCACTAAAGTTATATGTGTTTTTTATTGACTAAAATTATGATACATATAGTAAGAAATATTAGTATCGGTGTTTAATTGATTCCATACATGAGTATATTATAATTTTGATAGCCATATTTATTTATTTATTTATTTAATTTTTATTATTCGCAAGAAGAGTGCTAAAATATTCGGAGAAAGGAATAGAAACGCGCACTTGAAAAAAGGCCTAGTATTCTAAGAATTAGGCGTCAATCACTAAACTAAACGGCACGGGTAGAAATGGATAAGAAAATGTCAGCGTGAAAATGCCGGTATATATCCTAATAAATTCAAATTCCGTCGAACTCTTCTGTTCATGTTGTACCGAGGCCTGCCTGAAAGTTTGATTTTGGTACATGTTTCGGTGTACGCAGCAAAGTTAATGTCGTGAGTCGTGACCGAGTGGAAAAATTTAGAGAAAGAAAGGACGTCGTGTTTTGCTTAGGGTTTGGGCTGAACCCACGAATGAGGCACACATAAGATTCCAAAATAATAATAGTAATAATAGTAAAAAATAAAAAATAAAAAAAAATGATTGCATTTGTAACTGAGAGTAATAATTAAACTTGACGCCACTCTGCGGAGCAAATGATAAATAATAATGGATCTATTCTGTTCTTTCCTCCCTCCGCCCCTGTTGGCTGTTGTTACCACCCTCTCCACTCGAGACATAAATGTGGGCAAAAAGGTACATAGACTTCCTATTATTGGGACCCATCATTACCAATAAGGACAACGCCACATGTTAGGACAAAGGGATGAGTGGATGAAATATTCCAACTCCAATGATGCCCTTGCCAAATAATAATTGTATTTGTGTGTGTGTGGGTGACTGTGTGTGTATATATATATATATTTTTTATTTATTTTTTGGAAAAAAAAAAAAAAAAAGTGGGGAGGGACCGAGGGAGGGAGTTGGAGACTTGGAGGAGGGTTTAGGGGAAGGAAGAGAAAAAAGACACCCCCCCCCCCAGAAAGACGATGCTCGAAAAGAAATCATGAGGCAGGGAGGTCATTGGGTAATTCGTTTTTAAACTTTGCAGTACAATGTTTGAAAGGGAATGGGGCCATTTACGGGCAAAAATCGATGTACGTTGAAAGTAGTACCGGTCAGTAGATAGCTAATTAAGGTGAGAGAGATTTATATGGACAGCTGTTGTTGGATTACTCACATGTCCGATGGGCCCCTTTTACTAAACATGACTTTTTCACAATATCTTTCTCCCGTCAATGAATCCGGTTTTGCATTTACCTACGATTACATTCATCGAATTTTCACATTTTATATGCTGCTGCTGACCTATATTGGGCATCACCGATAAATAGATCTTAAACTTTTTCTAAATATGTCCGGCTGATTTTTTTTTCTTTTTTTTTTTTGCTTTTGTAAAAAAGAAGTGAACTCGGTATATTTTTATACTTTAAAAAATTATCAAAATAAAAACCCAAATACTTTTTTTTTTACAAAATTTTTCAACAATTTTTCAAAAAATTATTTTGAATATTTTTTATAAAATAAATATATAATTTTTATATAAAAAAAATCAACTCAATCAAGATAATAAATATAAAATTAATATATATATATCCATATATATATTTATGTTTATATACACGAATACATATCCAATTTAGATGCACCAAATCTAAAAATTATCAACTTAAATCCGTATTCAATTTTGATACATCAAATCTAAACATTATTAACTTTAAATATTTTAAATATAAAACAAATCTAGCGGATTAAGACGATGTCCTCAATCTATGGACATAATACACATACCTACCTCCCCCACCTAAGTCCCCACCCTTTATTATTATTATTATTATTTTCCTTTTCTTTTGGCTTCAAAATGAAGGGTTGAATTTTGATCAGAGTTTGTAGGCAGGATGATCAAAGGCCGTAAATTGTGGCAACAGATCACGTGTTAACATCAGTGCCGTACAACGTCTCCAGAAGATAAGAAGAAAAATAAAATCAATTCCGTACAACGAGTCGTTACTTATTTCCCTCTCTTTGGTTGGGCTAGTTTACTTATGTGGTCCGGAGTTAGTTGTGGACTTACTTGTTCACTTATTGTTTTTGTTTCCGAATTCGGCCGGTTTTGTTTGAAGATTCGGTAATTCCTGAAATTACGTATATATTTTCATATTTTTATTTTTACAAAAAAAAAATTACAAATAACTAACTGCGACCAAATAACATCGTGGGCTGGATTGATTTCGACCATGTTGTATAATTACCATGTTACAGTAGCAGCACGGATACGTCTTGGGCTATTATTTATAGTCCGCATGTGACGTTGAGCTTTTGACTTTTAAGGCCCATAATTCAGTTCAGTTCCTTGGGACTTGGAAATTTACTCCTCGAGGGTGGCTCTCTGTCGCCATTTATTCATTGAATTGTATATTTCAAATTGTTTATCAAAAATAATTATTTATTTTTAATTTTTTTAGTTAATTAGCTTCAAATAATTCTTAATTTGTTTCCTCAACTCATCAAGTACTTATTCATTTATTCGGCTAAAGCTCAACAAAAATAAATAAGTGTTGCCTAAATTCACCCTATCTAAGTGTTGCCACCAGTTGAGACAACAGCCATCTAAGATTTCCTTGAGAGCTACACTTTGGCTTATCCAGATTCCCAACCATTAGTTCATTCTTTGGTTGGCAGCTCACCAGAGGTTGGCTACTAAAATGTATTTAAGGAAGGTGGGTCTCAAGATTGAGTCATATGTAAAGCTGCCAACGAGGACTTAGATCGCCTCCTTGTCAAATGTCCATTTTCATGTAATATATGGAATGTGATTTTGAGTAATATAGGGCAGGGATATATAATTCAAAATTTGGCAAATGGAGTTACAATGGATTGAGCATGCAAGAAGAAGACCTTAGGAGAATATGGCGGCCCTGAAGATCCTTATTCATGCATATGTGTATAATGTATGGAGGGATAAAAATACTAAAGTATTTATGCTTACCAAGTGAAGATTTTGAAATATCTCATTTGTGAAGTATTGTATATGACTGTCAATATGTAAGATAGCTTGAGCTTTCATAATCTAGTTTTGACGATAGACTCATTTCATGTATAGATATAGCCCGCCTACTTATTCGCACTCATTAGGTATTAATACAATATTTCATTATTGCTAAAAAAAAAGAGAGAGAGATAGAAGATATGCACATCATTCAAACTTTTACTTAATTACATGATGTATCCTTGCATGATGTAGAACAAGACATCTATAGGTCTAGTGCCTAGATCCAAAGTTGCTTCATGTTTGTATAAACATGCATAGTGATAAAGAGAGAGTGTTCTTACATTTGATTCTTCAAAAATGAGGTGAAACGTTCATGGAGGACCGACGCAAGGTACTGAGCCAAATAATGCACAAGTTGTCAAGGGTTCTTGGCTTGTCAAACCGCAAACAAATAAATGCACGGCTGGCTCAATCTTGGAACATGATTGATTTCAAGCTACTATTATGGGCCGGCAAAGCCAAGTGCTAGTGCCCTGACCCACTTGTTATCATGCTTTGTTAATCATATAGTCACGCTCGGCTTCGAATTTGGATCGCTGTGTGTGACGTCATTAATCCAGCAAACATTTCTGATCATATCATCACCACTACAGCTTTACTTTACTTGCTCTGCTAGTTTAAGTCATATTTAGAGGTTTTCATTATAACTTTATAACCCCGTCATCCCACGTTCGCACCCGCCAAATGTCGCCCTCCCGACCATTATGTTCTGTCTATAAAAATAACAGGGAAAACAAATACGCCCACCGTGGGGCTCGAACCCACGACCACAAGGTTAAGAGCCTTGCGCTCTACCAACTGAGCTAGACGGGCTTATTCGATTTCTCACGGAGTAGTTTAACTTTACCTGTGTCAGCTCATGCACCTCATCATGACTCACCCTAATAACAAGCAACCTTATCCAATTTAAAACCAGTATTTTAAAAATCAAACTAAAATTTGGATGGTTAAACTTTTCAGTGTCCGTTTCTATCATAATTTGATTGAAAATTACTTTTATTTAAAAAATTATCTAATATAATTCTAATTTAACTGTTCGCATATCAAATTATTTGTTTTTGAAATTTTCTTCCACTATGACCGAAACCATGACATTTATGGGATACCAAATAAAATTGGTCTAACCAATCCAACCTAAGTTTTTCGGTTCAATCTTATTTTTTTTTAAATTTGCATACTCATTTTAACACCAGATAAATTTATACACATGGACACCCCAATCAAACTAGTTGAACTGATCGATCCAGTTTTCATCGTTGGGTTGAACCACAAATATATTTGCACACAAGAAAATTACCCAATTTATCTAAAATGTGATAAAGATAATATAAAAAAATAAGTATAGTTAATAATAATATTTAAATTACTTCATAATAATACATTAAATTACTTTAGGTTTTATTTAAATTTCTAACCATCTATCGCATTACAAATAGTAAAAGACGTCATAATTAATTCATATTGTTAAGAAAATTTAAGGTAATAAATTTTTTTAATTAAGATCAATAATTTCATTAAGATAGACATATTATTAGGAAAATTTATCAGTTTTATTTATTAAATTATCATAAGAAACTTTAATATACCTAATTTATTATTGTTAAGAATATTTTAATTAACTATGTTCTTAATATTAAAAACATTAAAAAAAATTATAAATACAATTTTGTTATAGATTATTAATTATGTTGTTATATTAAATGAAGTTATATTGAATTTATTAAGTAAGTTTCTTTAGATATAAAGCTTATTAAAGATAAGCATACTATTAGTAAACTTTATTATCAAAAAATAAAGTAGCAAACTTATTAACATTGTTGTCTAATTTATTGTCATTATTTAAGAGTTATTTTAAGAAATTTATCACTAAAAAAATGTATTGAGAACCTTTTAAACTTATAATGCTAGGAAACCTTAACATATTAGATAACTTTGTTTAAGATATAAAATTTAGTTAAGGTACACATATTACTAGGAAACTTTATTATCAAAACCATTTTAGGAAACAATACGATATATACTATTAGAAAACTATAACATATTAGGAAACTTTATTTAAGATGCCCGTTTTATTATGAAGCTTTAGGAAATTTTATCATATAAAAACATTAGAAAACTTCAAAAGTTATAAAAATAGGCAATTTTAATATTTTAGGGAAATTTATTTGAGATGCATGTTTTATTAGAAAAGTCTAAAAAGCCTTGGTAATAACAAAAAATATTAGAAAACTTATTAAAAAGACTGTCTAATTTACTATTATTGCAAATTTTTAAGATGTCTAATGTATTAAAAAGGAAACTTTAATGTAATAGTTTTTAAAAAAAAAAACATAAAAGAAAACTAATATTTCTTTATAACTTTTACTACCTAAATTAAGTTTGATCTATAAGCATGTAAGTAAAAACAATTATAAGAGTATATAATAATAGTTGTATTCAAGATTTTACAAAGAAAAGTATATTGAATAATAAATTTTATATAATCTATAATACCCAAAATTGGAAAATGTAATGGAGAATATAATACTATATTTATAATAATTAATCTCTCTCTCTCTCTCTCTCTCTCTCTCTCTATATATATATATATATATATATATATATATATATATATATATATATATATAAAATTAAAATTTGAATTTCATTTGTTCTCTATTATCTTTTTGTTAAATATTTGTAACAAAAAAATTATTATATTCATAATATAAGTATATATGGAATTATCTTGGTTAATATTATAATAATTTTCTTCATATTTAGATAGTTGTTGAATGTATGGTTTTTCTATGCATAGAAAATTGGTGATCCTACATACATATCTATAAATGTTATATGTTGGTGTTTCTGAAGTCACAACTCGTCAAGGTCTAAAAACCATCACAGAGGTACAATAATGATTAGAGTAATTCAACGGTGTATATTATATTTAAGGAAGTGTTTCAAAAAAGTTGATCATTGTAATTGTATCGATAGTATATTTATATGTGATTTCAAATGTTGCCTATTCAATTATATTATATTCAAATTATATTTATAATCAAATTCTTCTCAAAACTAAGTTTTATTTATATATTAATCCCTTCGTGCATTGCACTAACAAAAATCTAATATATATAAAATTTTATTTGAATTAAACAAAAAAAAACATAATTAATATTTAAAACAAATATTTTGATGTATAGAACAAAAAATACAAAACACTCTTTTAATTTTACCTTTCTTATAGTAACTTTACACCATTTGATTTCTCTCCCATCGACCCTTCCTCCTACTCCCTCCCCGCTAAGCTTTTTCCTCATCCTCTCCTACTTCTTGTGTTAATCACTATCCTCTATTATTATTATTTTTAGTTTTTTAGTGTATTAGTATATCTTGGATCGACTCTTAGATTAAAATAAATATGAGAATTTGTGGCATATCTTCAACCCTTGAAAATTAGTAAATGCATATAAAAGAATATAATGATAGGGATAATCTAGGTATAGGGTTAAATTTTTGGTTTTATACATATATTATTTTGTGTAATTTAACAAAAGCCCAAAAAACAACAAAAAGAAACTAAGAAAAGGGCTCGGCTATAGGTTTCCCTGACCCAAAAAACTTTAACATATTCCACCCAATGTAACTCTTAAATTTAATGCTCAATCCCACTAAGAATAAATATTTTTGGTAATGTATACACATTTTAAGGAGGTAATTGACTTATTCAATATTAAAAAATAATAATTTTTCTTTAGTATTTTACAATTTTTTAGAAAATAACATAATAATAAATGCATAAAATAAAATAAAAGTTAAAATAAAAATTAGGCTTGAATTTTTTTAAAATATTAGTTTTCTAAATAAAATATCACATTTGAACAGATTTTGGTTTAGAAACGAATGGCGAGTGTGGCCAAAGCTTGATCTATTTGAATAATATATATTTTTATATATAAGATTGGCACAATCCAGTAACTGACAAATCTAAAAATGGCCCAATTTTTTGTGTATTTATCCAAGATGCATTATAGCCCAAATATAAATTGACTAACATCTAATGAACCTAACAAGATACTTACATATAACCTAATTTGGCCTAGCTCAATCCTCGTCTATGAGTACATGTAAAGTTAATTATATTTACTTAAGTTTATTAAAAATATATAAAAGTTATACCAATTTTTTTGTAAGATTTATCTCTATATATAAACACTTCCTTTAGATGTTAATAAAATTTACACTTGTATAATTTTATAATAGTATAAACGTACACATCTTATAAGAATATACACATTCCTCCATAAAACATACATATCCTAGTATATATATACATATGTTTTAGGGTATAAATATTCATCTTGCGGGACAATAATACATATTATATAAAATAATAATACACATATACTATTTTCATAATATAACCTAATTTTACCCTCATGCAATACAATGAATGATACGTACGATAGAGGCATTCAGGTCAATTATTCAACGATTAACTAATGATTAATATTGAATTAGACCAAAACATCTTGAATATATAATAGCAAGTAAATGTGATAGAAATGAACATTATTGTATTATAGTAAAAATGGATTGGTTTGGTTTCTTAACCATAAATAGCAATATAATTTAAATTGAATTGCAACATTTTTCCCAAATTTACCATTGTTTGGTTTTGTCTTTTGATCGGTCAACATTTCTAGGCAAACTCAGCGATGGGTATTATTTTTGTAATACTCCCTAATTTATTTTATTCAAATAAAATGGTTTAATAATATTTAATTTGACATGTAAAACTATTAGATAGAGTTTTTTTCCCCCAATTCCAAACATGCTTACTATAATGATTTTTTGTGGAAGTTAGTATTCAAATATTATATATTTTTATATTTAATTTGGCATATAAACTTGATTGTTAGGTAGAAGTTTTTTTTTCCTGATTCCATACATGTTTGCTATAATTACTTTTTTAATAAAAAAATATTATTCAAATAAGATATATTTTTTATACTTAAATTGGCATATAAACCTATTAGAATACTTTTTTTTTTCATTCCAAGCATTCTTACTAAAATGAGTTGTGTCTGTTAATAAGTGTTTCAGATTTTTTTTACTATAAGTAATTTTTTCACTAGTAAATAGAAATCGGTTTGTTTTAACCATAAATAGTTTAATTTATGCGTATTGAATTTGACATATTAAACTATTAGGAATGATGAGTCTTTAAGTTATCAATATAAATAGTTAATTGGAATTTCAATAAATTTATTTTATTTAATAATTAGATTTAATTCATTGCAATGGACAGATAAACGAAAGGATGTCACCCATGCTTTATTTTGGGTGTTAAATTCAAATTATAAATAGTTTTTTTAATTTCTCATGACAATAACAATGAATAATATTTTATAATATGCTGAATGAACGGTTTTACTTATTTAACCAGCAAGTATTCATATTTTGTATGTTAGAAGTTGAAGTGGCCGAATATTGAACATCTACATAATGACATCAAGTATCCCAAATCAAATATAATGGTACACTGATTTTATAAGTATCCAACTATTTATATTTTATATAGTTTAATATATAATTTTTATTATAAAATTATCTGACAAAAAAATAAATATTTCATAAATATTTAAATTTTAAATTTGTATTTTAATACTTCTAAAATAAAGTATCTTATGAATTACTTGTAAAATAAATACATAGAAATAAAAAAAATGAGTTAAAAAATAATCACAAAAAAAAAGTATATACACACACACATACGTATACATATCTAATAAATGGGTTTAAAGGATTAGGTTTAGATATAAAACTGTTAGTTTTAAATTTAAATTCGTTTAAATATATATAAATTTGCATTTAACTTAAATCCATTAATTTAAAAAAATAGACTCAAACTAATTAAAAATAAACAAATAATATCTGGAATCTATTGCTAATTAAAAATCGACGAA
This sequence comes from Tamarix austromongolica, assembly GCA_039764185.1. Lineage (NCBI taxonomy): Eukaryota > Viridiplantae > Streptophyta > Magnoliopsida > Caryophyllales > Tamaricaceae > Tamarix > Tamarix austromongolica. Next base: position 58,412,649 of record CM077809.1, read on the forward strand.
TGCTGTTGCAAGTTTGCAACCACAAAATTTGATTATTTCGTTATCGGTCTATCTTATCTTTCATCATTTTTGCTCCCTCTGTCAGTCTCATTCCTTCGACCTTCAATGTTTTTTTTAGATGTTAACTCGTCTAGTTATGACATCCATTTTAAATTACTTTATTTTTGGAGAAGAATTTATGGTCCACACATAGCATTTGAAGCACGTATTCTCAAATTGAATATTATAATAATTATGACCGACCTGGTACACATAGTATGAGAGGACTTATCTCAAACAATTACCGTAAGGATACATGTTTATTCCCGATAATAGTATATATAAACGGAATACAGTTAATTAAGCCGACTGCAAAAATAATAGAGGGGGGAGGGTATGGAAGAAAGCTATGAACCTTACAACCTGTTTGGTTACGGGGATTAGAATTGTGGGAATGAGAATTTAGGTAGAGATTTAAGTATTGTATTATTTATTTTGAGGGAGTAGGAATTAAAATATGATTGGAAATGAGATTTAATGGTGCCAATTTCTAGCGAGTTATTCTTGGGGGCTGATATTAAAAGAGTGGGAATTGGACATAAAAAATAAAAAATGCCAAAATGACCTTGTACTGTATATAAAATCTGTCCAACTTCTCTTGTACAAAAATTTAGCCCATTCATTTCTTCTTCGTTACGGCTTCTTGTGATGCCAGCTTCCATGCTCGTGTAAGCTCTCTGTTGATCGCCTCTTCATCTCCTCCTTTCGGTCATTTTTTGAACCACGTAAATTTCTTTACCTTCTTCTTCCGTCCATTCTTCATCTAATGTTATATGATCTAATCTGAAATTAAGGTAAAGAAAACAGGATCAAATATTGAAAAAACATAATAATAATTGGTTATACACACACATACACACACATATAACTAGAAATATTATAAATATAATAAGGATATTTTTGTAAATTTATGACTATATTTCCAATCTCATTCTCATGTACCAAATATAGGAAACTTTTATTCCCAAATTTATTCCATCAAATATCAAATATGGGAATTTGACTAAATAAATCAATTCCTACTTTTTAATTCCCATTTTTATTTCCGCTCTTTAATTCCTAAATTTTCATTTCCACTCTTTAATTCCCAAATTTCCATTCCCATTTACCAAACGAAGACCTAATTTGGTTTTGGGTTGTGTGATTTCCTTTTGACGCACTTTATTTTCTTTGATAATGACTCGTATCTTAGACTTATTAGCGTGCGTGCACACACACTCTCCTATTATAAATAGTTGATGCTTCAACGGATTGTATCCCAAATCCCAACTTGGGGGTCGTTTGGTATACTTACAGTTACTTCCACAGTAAATACAACTTCTAGGGAAGTTAGATATAAGGAAGTAGTTCCTTGGAAAAATATTTATTTGTGTTTGTTATGTATATATACCTCCTGAGAAGTATGATGACTTCCTTAGTTATTTTGTTTGGTTTATTTTCTTATTATTTAGGAAGTAGATATAAAATTACATTAATATCTTTTATTAATAAATATCAATATTTATTTTTCTACTTATTTTTTTTTACATAAATAGAAGCTTTATTAGAAATATTATAATTGACAACAATAAAATATTAGAAAAATATCATCATATAATTGAAGTAGCTCATGTATCAAAATTTATAGTAAAAATTAATAAATGTAATGACATAAACTAGAATGATAAAATAATTCTAATACAATACTGGAAAAAAATACTTATTGAATAATAATAATAATAATAATAAATATGACAAGAATATTTTAAACATCCAGAATTAACAAACTACTAATATATGTGTAATCCCCCCAAAAATTTCAAAAACCTATATTTTAATAAATAACTTTATTTGGAATAAAATTAGCTTGTAAAATTATTTATTTTAATTATTTTATAGATTTTAAGTATGTAAATTTGGATAAGAGTATTTAACAAATTAAAAATAAATATTTTGCTATTTATCATATTGTTTTATTTAAATAATTTTCCAAACTAATATTTTACCTACTTTATCCTTTTTAAATTAATATTTTAGATTATAATGAATTAAATTATTAAATTAAATAATTTATCAAGAATATTACATTTTATGATTTTATAAATTAATTTATTTTATTTTCCCCTTTTTCCTTTTCTTCTCTTCTTTTTTTTTCCTTTTCCCCCTCCCTTGGGCCGCCCGGCCAGGCCAGCCCTCCCCCGCGCGTTTGGGCCAGGCCCGTTCCCCAGCCCCTTCTCCTCCTCGCACGGCGCACCAGCCCGCCCTCCTTTCTTTTGCCCTTGGACCGGCCGGCTTGCCTTATTTCTTTCTTGCGTCGGTCCGACCGCCCGCAGCCTTATCTTCCCTTCTTCTTCTCCCACGCCCGACCTGCTCCTATCGCCATGCCAGCCCTACAACTGCGGCCGCCTGCCATCGCCACCTACCTCCCTCTCCCTCTCTCTCTTCCCCCGTCATTTTCCTTCCCTTTTCGAGCCAAACCGGCCCTGGACCACAGCCCCGCATGCCCCTCTCCCTTTCCTTCTTCTTCCCTCTTTTCCCCGGCCAACCGACCAGCCCTGCAACCTGCAGCACCGATCGCCGGCCAGCCCTTCCCCCTTCCTTCTCCCTCTTCTTTTTCTTCATCTCCCAAGCCTTCATTTCCCCATTTTTTTCGAGCCCTACTCCCTTTCCCGAGCTCCCTCCTCTCTCCTTCCTCCTTCCCCATTTTCTCCCCCGGTTTTTTATCACCGCCGCCCGCCGCCGCTCGAACCACCAATCCCAACCCCTACGTCACCTCCTGCCACCACCTACTACCACCCTGCACCACCACGCCGCCCCTCGAGCCCTACACTTCCTCCCTTCTCCACCCCTTTTCTTTTTCTCCCCAGTTTTCCCCCTTACCACCGAGCCACCTGCAACCGCCATTTCCGTCGTCGTCCGGCCACCTCTACCACCATCTAACCCACCGTTCGACACCCTACAACCCCCTCTACAACTGCCATACCTTAGTTGGCTGAAAACAACTCTTGCACCACTCCATTTTTCCCTCTCCTTTTCCTTCCTTCATAACCCCTTCCCCTCGACCCTTCTCGGCAGCCAACTTCGCCGCCTTGCCGCCACCGTATCCGCCGCCCTATGCCGCCGTGAAACCACCCTTAGCCTCCATCTACACCCCCTCTTCACTTCTGCACCGTTCCCCTGCCTTAGAACCTCCCCTAACCACCTTCTTTTCTAGCCTAAAGACCCTAACCCGAAAATGATAAATCTTGCTTCCTTCACCCCCTTCGAACCCTTTCACCTCTCATTTATGCATGAAACTCACGCTGCTCATGCAGCGTGAGCTCCCCTTTATTTTTAAAATTTCTTGGCTAAATTTTAAGGTATAATGGTATTTTATATTAAGTGTTCTATTAATTAAATTTGTATAAAGTTTTATGTTTGGATTCTTATTTCTAACATAATAATGATGGATATTATTTTTAGGTGTTGAGTTGCTAATTATGCTTGGTAAGATTTGATATTTTGTAGGATTAAGGTAACCGTTAATCCTCCCTTAAATATATGGAAAAACGTATGCTAGCACATTAAGGGTTTAGTATGATTCCATGCATGTTTGGTGTGCTTAGCATGATATGTATATGGTTTCTTATATTATTTGATAAAAAGGAAAAGCATGATAACTTTTGTGCCATATGTAGGTATGTTAATTAAGGAAGGAGTTTGATTATTGATGGAAATGTTAAATGCTTCTTTATGATGTATCATGTTGCTAATGCATGAATAATGTTCGTGTCTAAGGGTATTTTAGTAATTATGCTTATGAGGTATGTGAATCAATGTATGTAGTTGCTAATGAGTATTATGTTGAATAATGACAAGTTGGTGGACTTAGATGATAAAAATGAAGTATTAATATCATTATTTTATGTAGTGTTAGTAAATTCATAAAAATGGTGAATAGAGGGGTTGAATGGAAATTTTATAAGTGAAAAGGGTATTTCGGTAATTTTTGAGATAAAAGAATAATATGGTAATTTTATGATTAAATGGCCAAATGATAATTTTATAAGTAAAGGGGTATTACGGTAATTTTGGAAGTAGGGGTAAGATAGTAATTTTGGATGAATGAGGGTATTATGGTAAATTTGTAAGTACAGGGGGTTAATATGGTAATTTTAGAGGTAGAGGGGCAAAATAGTCATTTCATAAATAAATGGTAATATGGTAATTGTATAAGTGAATGGCGAAAAGGTAATTTATAAGTAAGGGGTAATATGGTAATTTTGTAAGGAAAGATAAAAATGGTAATTTTTGGATATAAAAGGGTGAAATAGTAATTTGTAAAGTAAAAGGAGTATTATGGTAATTTACAAGCAAAAGGGTAATATGGTAAAATTGGATGTAAGGGGGTAAAATGGTAATTTTGTAAATAAAAGGATATTATGGTAAACTTGGGAGTAAGGGGTAACTTGGTAATTATGATAACGACAAAAGATAATTTAGTAATTAAATTATGATTGTAGAAGGGCAATTGGATAAGTATGATACTATAGAAGGGTAATCTGGTAAATTAACCAATTAAAGGGCATTATGGTAATTTTAATAATGGAGAAGGGTAATATAGTAATTTTGATTATGAAGAAGGGTAAATTAATATTTGTAATCACTACAAAATAAATGATTTGTGCCAACAGGGCCTTATCTATTGGTAAAAGTTGTTTTTCTGTTGGCAAAAGCTTTTACCAACAGATTTTTTTTGTGACAAAACTGTGGGTAAAAACTTTGTGCTTAAAAGTTTTACCCACAGATATGTATCATCTGTTGGGAATAATTAATAATGCCCACAGATATTTATCTGTTAGTAAAACTTATGCCCACACTTATATCTGTAAGTAAAAGTATTAACCACAAAATAATATCTGTGATTAAAAGTATTACCCACAAAACAATATCTGTAACTAAAACTATTACCCACAAAATAATATCTGTGACTAGCAGTATCAGGCACAAAATTATATCTGTGATAAAAAGAAATAACCACACAATCATATCTGTGTGTAAAAGTATTAAACACAATATTATATCTGTTACTAAAACTTATTGCCAACATATATATATTGTTGGATATACATATTAACCTTGTATGTGTGTGTGTGTGTGTATATATTGTTAAAACCTGTACCGGCCAAAACGTATAAAATATCAAATATCCAATATCCACCTGTAGTAACAATTTATGCTTATATATATATATATATATAATTAACTACACCATATATAATTATCATTGTGTAGTACAAAATAATTAGTTGCTTAGCTCCCAAAGGCATAACAGTCCTTTAAGTACAATAATATATAAACGACTTATAACATAAGCTATTATACAAAAACATCTTCATACATTGATATACAAAATCATCGGCTATTATACAAAAACATCTTCATATGCTGATATACAAAATCATCGACCATCTTCGTAAGCTTACGAACAAAAGCACCGAGTATCTTCGTTAGCTAACATATATACAAAAACATCGGGCATCTTCATAATTTGATATACAAAAATATCGATCATATTCGTAAGCTAACAAACAAAAGCATCAACCGTCTTCATAAGCCGACTCATAAAAGCGTTTTTATAAAAACGCATCAAACATCATCTTCTTCATTCTCCTCTTCAGTGTCATCCTTTTCATTCTCTTCATCCTCCATTTGATAATAATCGTCAACATGTTTTCCCTAAAAATATATATACAATTAACTTAATCATATTAATCTAAATTCATATCAAAAAGCTAGATGATGATAGTTTATACTCTTTAATTGAGTATATACATATCCAAAGTTTTTTTTTTGTTTGGGTTTTTGCATAAGATTGGTACGGAAACTATCTTCTAGGTTTGGATTGCATAATTTATTTAATATTTAACTATTTATAATAATTTACTAGGATTCTTCGTCTAATAAATATTTTGAGAACCTATAACGAGACATAAACTTAGAACTTTTCAATAGGTCGGCTAAGATCATGCCTCCTATTGGGATCATCTAATGCTAAAACTGATAAGCCTGCAAACGAACCTGCTAAGACAATGTTCCATCATCTTTAAGTTACAAATACAAAACAGGCATATACATCCATTTCACAATTCATAATGCAAGAAGCACAATTGACATAAAAAATGATAAAAACTATATATTAACTTTGGGGAACTTACACATTTAGAGGAGTGTCTTTCTTCCTTAACTTCCTTAATAAACATCTCAGCCCATGATAAGAACCCGTGAAACCACCAAAAAGTAGACCAATACGACAGGCTTCCTCCCTAACTATTAGATCCTTTTCAGATACAAGTTGCTGAAAACAAAGGACATGGTCACAGTCATATGTGCAGCACCAACCAAAGTATCATGGGAAACACATATCATTCCTGAGTAACTGGTAAAAGACAAATTAAATAGCCTTTTTCTTTAACCCTAAGAGGCATGATAACGAATTCAAAGATGGACCCCCTATACCTATCATAAATGATAACAACCACTATATATCAAAAACTCCAATTGATAGATATCTATAACTGTGTCTTAAAAGCCCAATTAACTTTTAGTAAAGAACTTCAATCAACAAATTCGGATAATAATCAAACTCCAATTAGACAAGTGTACAACCACTATATATCAAAAACAAATATAAAAGAGTACCATTATGCACATATAAAATTCGATTGTAAAAGAATAATTGTTTATAAAAAAATTATTATGTTGCATATTATGAACCAATAAAAAAAGATAATATAGCTACATTAACACAAAATCTTAGAGATAACCAAAAGAATGTTAAGCCATTATAGGCATAAAAGGGAAAAACCAAGTACATTAGGCTATAAAGCATTAGCTTTGAGCACTTGTAGCTCAAAAGCCCTAGAAAAGACCCATAAACCCACAAATCATACAAGCAACCTATCACCAAATCAAAACCTTAAGCAAAATGACCAAAGAGAAAAAAAAAACTATAAATTAACTAGTATACATATTGGGCTTTCCGGATCCATTACAGCGTCTTCCTAGATCACCGATAGAAAATGTAAACACTAAATTAGAAAAACTATTTCAAACATAAAAGAATAGAAAATGAGTAAATTTTAATAAAAATCACTTACACAATTAGGGCTTACAACCCCAAAATATCAAATCAATCAATTTCATAAAACTGATCCAAACGATAAGTTAAAAACTTCATTTAATTGATTTTAAATCAAAGCTAGCTGATTTTAACTCAATTTAATTGATTTCAGAATCTATTCCCAAAACTTAGGGTTTTAAAGTCCAAAATACAAATCCGGATCATTCAAACCAATTAATCCAAATTGAACGTGTTAAAATACAATTAAGGTCATTTTAAATAATTCTATAAAATCAATTTTAGAATAAACTATACAAATGATAATTTACATAATTTTATTTGAAAGTTAGGGTTTTAGGACAAAAAATACAACTCGGTCAAATTTTATTAATTTATTTATATTAAATGTTTTGAAATGTAATAAGACCTATTTTATAACATATTATATACTCAACTGATTAAAAAAAATAAAAAAAATACCCAATTTAACATAATAAGCGTTTTTGAGCTCGTACTATAAATTCGGTCAAATCTTGCCAAAATATTTAAATTGACGGTTCCGAAATGAAATTAAACATATTCTATTACAAAATGTATAATCAATTTAATAAAATAACTCAATTATACAATTCAATTTAAATCCGCAAGGATTTGACCTTAAAATCAAATTTCGAATAATTTCGCACAATTTTCTTAAATTGACAATTCCAATACGAAATTAAGTATATTTTAAAGTATAATGGATAATCAAATTATCCCAAATAGCTTAATCGACCGAATCCAACATATCCGGACATAACCGGGTCAATAATCACAAATTCCAGAAATCAACATATATCACATAATTAGCATATCCAATTCAATCATACAATACATGTATACTTAATTAAATAACTAATTTAGCTTAATTAAAGCACATTCTTTCATAATTAATCAAAACAAAAAATTAGGGTTTCGGGAAATTATACCAAACAAAATAAGCCAAATCAATACAGGTAAAGGGCGGCGGAGCTTCGTCGGTGGGAGAGGAGCAGTCGCCGGTGGCCGACCGACGCTGGAGCTATCCGGCCGGTGGCGCGCCGCTGCTGCCTTCTTGCCCTGCTACTGCCCTTCCACTGCTGCTCCGCTGCTGCTGCTCCCCTGATGTTGCCGTGTTCGACGACCGGGAGCTGTGGCGGCACGGTCGAGCAGCGGCGAGGCGGTGTGCGATGGTCACTCGACAGCGAACCACAGGAACCAAGGGAGGGAGGCGGAGGCGTCGACACTCAGAAGAAATGTGGCCACTGTTGTCGAGACACAAACAGAAAATGGAATAAGGGGCGGGGGTAGCTGCGTGCGTGCGTTACTGTTAGGTCGACTGACCCTTCTTTTTTTTTCTTTTTCAAATATTTAAAAGAATTTATGTCAAAAATATAATTTTAAATAGATTAAATTTAATAGAAATTAATATTTTTTAATGTATTATAAAGATAATATTAATCATAATTTATAATAAAATAATAATTATTATTAAAAATAATTAATAATGGGAAATAAATACAATTATGAATAATATAAATATTAATCATAATTTCTAACAATTAGTAATAATATTTTTTTATTAAAATAATAATAATAATAATGTCCTAAAATAATTATTCTTAGTAATCATTAATAAAGAAGTATATTAATAAGAATAATATGAATCATTATTTTAAATAAATTAATAATAGTATCTAATAATTACTAATATATTATCAATAATGTGAATGATTATTGATAATATTTATTATTGTTAAGATAATATAGATTTAAATGATAATTGGTAGTATTTAATAATAAATTAATTTAATAGTAAATGGTAGTAGATATAATATATATATTATTTCATTATAATTGTTAAAAGACACCATTATGAACAATATATATTAATATAAAAAATTAGAAATAAAATAATAATTAATAATAATATATGTAAACTATTATTTCTAATAATGACTAATGACTTAATTATTATTATTATTATATTATATTAAAAATAATAGAATTAATCATTATTAAAATTATATAAAAATAAATATTATTGTTGAATTTCATAAACACTAATACCAACAGATGTAAAAGTGGGTATTAGTTCTGTTGGTATAATACTACTAATAACTACAGATATAAGTGATGGTAAAAGATATGTTGGCATAACATATTAATACCAACAGATAAAAAAATTTTGTGGAAAAAACTACATTATTGCCTACAGAAAATTATCTGTTGGTATTAGTTACTTTTACCAACAGAAAAAGTATATGTGCCTAAGTTTCTGTTGGCAAAAGTCAATTATTTTGTAGTGAATTATGAAGAAGGGTAATTTGGGATTTATAATGATTAAAAAGGGTAAATGGCAATTAAAATAATTGATAGGGGTAAAATGGTAATTATGATAAAGGAGAAGGGCAATTTAGTAAATTATCTAACTAAAGGGGCAAATCGGTAATTTAAGCGGCTAAAGGATAAAGTGATAATTATTTAACCAACTAAAGGGGGCAAAATAGTAATCATGATAATGAAGGAGGGTAATTTAGTAATTTATCCAACTCAAGGGCAATTTAGTAATTAGAACAAAGCAGAAGGGCGATTTGGTAATCTAACCAACCAAATGGGAAATATGATAAGTGTAGCAATTATGAGGGGTGAATGGTGATCTAAAAAGTGTAGGAGATAATTTGGTAAACTAAATTGGACAAGGGGTAATTTGATAATTACGTAACCTAAGGGGTAATATAGTAAATTGTCAAGTAAAGAAGGAATACTTAGCAATTATATAAGTAAAGGGCAAATGAATAATCTGTACCTAAAATTTCTTTGGAATTGTGGACCTTTATAATATGATTAAATAATGCTGATTAGCCAAGTAAGAGTATTTGATAATTAGTATGGCCTTAATGGTTTCTCCGTGATATCCTGGATAATCATCTGAATAAGAAACGATTAATGATATCATAACGACTGAAAGTGAATAAGTATTGGATTATCGTGTTTTTCATGATCACCTTAATTAAGATACTATTACTTAAAGTGGAAGACCTCGAGATTGGGAATGGTGACTCCTTAGGGGTCGCTACCCTAAGGACGTAGTTTAGTCCACGATTATTCTGGTATTTGCAGGTGTGCCTTTGTACCCCAGCCAGGCCCTATATCTTACTCTTTCTAGCTCTACAGACCTAGTTAGGGGGTATGCATACTTTTGGATTAGGTGTCCTTGTTGGTAGGGTACTGAGATAGCTTTATGCACCAGTACGACCAGGGTACCTTTGTGTCCTTGGGTTCGTGGTTGAAGGGTACTGAGTATCTGATATGCACCGGTACGACCGGTGTACCTTTGTGTCCCGGGTTATTGATCTCCCGTTCGAGGCAAATAAATATGATTGATGTGCTGATTAAAGAAAAGGAAAGATACTATTATTGAAAGTGGAATATTAATGAGCCGGGCCCAGATGATTATGATATTGAGTATCGGTCCACCGGTTATAAGAGTGGTCCAGGAGTGTGTTGCCCTGGTATGTGATATTGAGTATCGGTCCATCGGTTATAATAGTGGTCCAGGAGCGTGTTGCCCTGGTATGTGATATTGAGTACCGGTCCACCGGTTATAATAGTGGTCCAGAAGCGTGTTGCCCTGGTATGTGATATTGAGTACCGGTCCACCAGATATAATAGTGGTCCACCGGTTATAATATTGGCCAGGAGCGTTGTGCCCTGGATGATGATTTTATATGTATTTTGGTCCACCGGCAATAATAGTGGGGGTCCCGAGCTCAATAAAATCAATTATGTATGTGAATAAGATTATGGAAAAACACTAATCACTTATAGTGAAACACCATGTGAGTCGGGGCCAGACCGGTCTACCGGCAAATAATAGTGGTCAGGTGCGTTTTGCCCTGTGTGTTTACCTTCCGGTCCATCGGCAATAATAGTGGTCAGAGGCGTTCTGCCCTATGTGTATACTTTCCGGTCCACCGGCTATAATAGTGGGGTTCTCGCACTCACATGGATATAAAATATGATATTGATTGAATGATGATGGAATAATGGCTTAAGGCCCGAACGTATTGATCTTACAATATGACATGGCTTAAGGCCCAAAGTATCGATCGTGACCTATAAGTTATTATGCATGTTATTGTTATGTATGCACCTCTCATTATTTATGTGTGTAGCTTGCATTATGTGTCGTATGCGGGCCTGTCTTTAAGTGTGGTATTAAAGGGTTACTCAGTACCGTAGTACTGAAGGGATTCCCTTTATGGGGCCCATGCCTATTCAATGGGCAGTGCCCTTGCAGGTATTTTCAGGTGCTACTCAAGGGACCTACGGGAAAGAGAGTAAAGAGTTATCCGGTATCGTTAGGGTTTTCCTCCTTCATTTAATTTCCTGGGTTTTGATGTTATGTTGTTACTTTAACCACCATCGGTGGATTTTATTCCTGTAAACGATTTGATGCGCTACCCTGATTTAAGTATGTTGAATTTCTTGTAAATTACTCTGATTTATGCATGTTGAATGTCTTTCAAATTGTATTTCATTTTTCTTAACCTTAGCACTTGGTACTGAAACGGTATGAGTGAACCGGTCTGGTACTAAGTGTGGCGGTAATACTCCCAAAGTTCACGTTTTACTTAATTTGCTTCCGCTAATTTCCTTTAATTCAGTAGTGAATTTTGGGGGTGTTACAATATGTCCTTCGATAATCCTCGTCAATATTAAAGAAATTAAGGTAGTTGAGGATAATTAGGTAATTTATAACTTAGGAAGTATTATTTACTGAATACCACCCAATGAAGTAGCTTCCTCAACATATTGGTGGTTTAGAATTACAGGGGAAGTAGTTCTTCCCTTTGACTTTTCACATCCCTTAAACCAAACAATAAGGTATTTTGTATTTCCCAGGAAGTTGTACTTCCTTCCTCTACTTACTTGATACCAAACGACTTCTTGGTTTGGCAAAGGAAAAAAGGATTAATGTATCCTTGAGGGTGACAATGAAAGCCCAGATGCCAAATTTTGGATGTTTATAAGTATGCAAGGGACTTAAAGGAACGTAATGAATAAATTACTTGTAGTAATTTAGATTGATTCATTCTTACCGAGTGAACTTAATCCACACCCCGTTTCTTGATGCCATATTCAAGATAGTTTATGACTTGTGGGCTTCCGTCTCTTAACTATAATGCATTTATTAAGTATAGTTAAATATTTTATATTATAGATGACTTTGGTTGTGAATGTGATTTAATTATCACTTACTGCCAATAATATCCAAAAATAAGTGAGAAACTGTGTCGTAATTTGTCAGCAATAACTCCATTTTTATAGATATAGATAATATACACATTTTTACAAATATAAATGCATAAATTTCACCATATGAGTATAACTCTTCCCTAAGATAATATACACAACCTTTATATATATATAAGTAAAGGAAAAAAAATAAACATGTTCAAAAATAAATACACGTATTTCAAAACTAAAATATACACCTCTAATGATAAGAATACATATCATTTAAATTAATAATATATATCTTTCAAAATATAAATGGATATATTTTTAGAATTCAAATACACATCAAAAGATAAATACAATGTCTAAAAATAAATACATATATTCTAGTATTAAGCAATGACCGACTACACATGATAGAACATATTACACACCTTCCTAACTGAAATAAGCAATGAATAACTACAACTTTCAATTTAAGATTTTTTCCTCCTCCTAAAGCAAAGACATGATAATTTTACCAAGTTGTTGAGATCAACTTCTATGGAGGTGCCTACCTTTAGCTTTTGTGCTAAAGAAAATATTTCGCCCCTTTACAAGATGGGCAGGCACAAAACCTCTACTAACAAATGAGGGAAAATCTAACTCTTTTAACGAGTATGTAAAGCCATCATTCATCATCAAAATAGAGTATTAAGAAACACCATCACGAGAAACAAGTTGTAATAATTAAGTTTTCAGCAATTTCTCTCAAAGCACTAACTTCTTTATGCGATCATATATCTTAGATTGTTGTTGTCTAATCCTCAACCCCATAAACAATGTAATATCCTATTTGTAGAAACTCTAATTATAAAACTAAAAATTATGTATAATTATTGTATGATGTTTTGTAAATGCATTATTATTATGTATATTATTATGGCATATTAGATATAAATTTAATTAGGTTAAAATTTGAGTTACAAGTTTTAACTATAGTTTAAATCTTGATCTATATCTATTTTATTGAGGAACCATAATTCTACGAACCAAATATTTTTTTCGGGTTCGATTAACCTAACTAGCATCCCTATCCTTTTCTATTTTTTTATTCTTCTACAACGCTTTTTCCCAAGCATGTATTTCTCCTTCACATAATCCTACTCCTTCCCACCCACTTTACCTCTATCCCATGTTCTCCACGTCCATGTCTTTCTCGACCTTACCCGAGTCTTTCACCATAATCTATATAAGCTTCCCTCTTGTTTTGTTTTGGTGTTTTTGACTCAAGCTAACATCCTGACCATTTTCATTCCCTTCTTCTTCATCTCCCCCAACCTTTTCCTCTAATTTTGTTTGAACCACCACCAACATCGCAACCCCTTGCCAACATCGACCACCAAGCACTACCATTTTCCCCAGCAACCAATGAGCACTACCTCCCCATTATTCCCCCTCATAGTTTCCCAACTATTACACCCTAAGCCACTTCTTTTTCTTTCTCCTATCATACTTTTAACACCCCAAATTTTGCTACTAAAATATTTTTTTAGCGAAAGCTTAATACTAAAATAACTAGGTGTTACCACTGTAATTGACATAAGTCTTGATTACTCACTATTCTTATGACAATCACAAGAGAACCGATCAAAATGTAAACCATGATAAAATATAAAATGAGAGAAGAATCATAAATATAAATATAAATTAGAGATTAACTTTGATTACACTATCCAAAAATAATGACAAATGGGATACCATGGATCTATGAGTAAAAAAAGGTATTCGAATAAATTACCATCCAAATAACATGACTCTACTCCTAAAAACCTTATCATATATGATCACTCCACCCCATACAAATTTTCATAGGCAGCAAAATTTTCCAATGGGTCCGTATCAACCTGCATGCAGACATTAGGGTCATCTTCTCGTAGGATTGAGCAACACCTATGAAAATGAGTGTCAATACGCTATGTACCGAATAAGATAACAATACGGTGGAGTAAGGATAAAGATAATCACATGCATTCACAATAGAAAGTAAGTATACATGCAATATAAATAAAACAATAAAATATAATTACTAATCCAAACCTCATTATCAAATATAACAAATTACATTTTTAAATTTACATTGATTTTAGGGATCCCACTATTTTGAAACTAGTGGCATAGTTTGAAGCAGATTTTAATAACAATACACCTAAACCACTATTATCATCTAGTGGAATGACCCCAACACCTCTCAGGACAAAACACACCTTATCCAATATTCTTAAACCAGTGGAACGGTATGAAGTACTTTTTAGGGACAATACACCTAATCCATTATTATTGTCTTGTTGAGCGAATCCACTACGTCAGTTCTAACTTACTTACTCTTCCATTTCAAATCATTAATGTCTTATCCATTAGTTAATTGTCTCAAATCATATTATCATTCACCTTGAGTTTAAGGGCCCAATATCCTTAATTTAGTGGAACAGATTGATGCACCTCTCAGGGTAAAACACTCCTAAGCCACTATTATCTTCTAATGGAATAAACCCATAAAACATCCTGGCCTGACTCACAGGATCGTTCACTTTAACTGATTAATATTTTATTAATGATTGATTTGATAGGTAAAAAACAAAACTAAAGTAAGTAAAGAACAATCACATAGATAATTAAGATCCTTAAATTTCCCTAGAAATCCTAATTTCTCATTTTGGGCATAATTTCTTCTCTATTACCCGTTGATCCACCAAATTTAGTATCACTTCCTCAATATATTATAATTATTAACATACCCAAAATTTAATACCCAACTCTAATGTATTACATATGCAATAATAACCTTATCTCAAAAGTTATTACTCATGAGGCTTACAAAACCCTAGTTATACAAGTCCGTCATAAATTTTCCTATAAGGCTCATATGACAGCCAAATTAAATATAAATTCCTAAAACACCAATATTAATAACCCAAACTTCATGGTTTAATTCTAACTTTTTACATATGTGATAGTAACCTCCCCATTTTAGGGTTATCATTCCCAAATTAAGTTATTTTCTCATTTTATTGAACTTAGGTCATTCATGACTAACCTAAACATTTCATATAATCCCTTATCATATTTTAAATCATCTAACACATTAAAATACCATAATTTCTATATTAAACTCATATTGACCAAAATGTCGTCATAGGTAACCAAAAACACTCCTTTCATGAAAACTTTATATGTTTCGGTATCATTATCTACAAATCCTCCATTTATCACCATATATCTTAAATAATATTTTCTCACTTATCATACTCTATTAAGAGCATATTACAATCATATATCACATAAATCCGCTTAGGGTTTTCCTACCTAAAATATTGTCGTAATGATATCATATGCTTCTCAACCTACACATTTCTCATCATACAACATCATATTATCATAAAATAGCATTAAGAACATGAATTTATCAACATAATAATAAACATGATACTATACATAGTCAAACATAACACTTAGTACATAAGCCCTAGATGACATCTAGTATCCTTACAGAGTAAGGCTCCAGTCTCTATGCACATATATCCTATCCCACATCACCTAAGATAAAACAAAAAAAAAATACCATTAGAACTTAGTGATATAACTAAGGAAATGTTAAAAAAATAAAGAATGAAAGGATCGAAGAACAAACTAAAACAATACTTGAAGGTGCAGTCGATACAATTTTATATAACAAAGGAGGGAGGAACGATTGAAAGATGTTGGTGCTTGGAGGTAGCTGTAACACCCCAAAATTGACTATTTTTTTAAACATAAGTAATTAAATTAAAAATTATGAATTTTGAGGATGTTACCACCACACTTAGTACCAGACCGGTTCACTCCAACTGTTCCGATACCAAGTGATAAGGCTAAAAGGTTATTAATAATCAATAAGAATCAAATCAAATCAAGACTTCAAATAAGCATTTAATAATTGTAAAATACAAATCAGAGTACATGACAACGAGTTACTCAAGAGAAAATAAGTCTACAAATGTATAAAAATTAAACTTGGGAAACCCAATACAATTACGATTAACATAAATAAATAGAAGAAGAATACGAGGGAAAACGGCCACGTCACTCTCGATCCATGAGCCAGAAAATGCTCAACACCTAGCCTCGCCTGATGCCTCATGAACATCGAAGGCATCAAAATATGCATCATCCACTTATACAAAGTCAGAAGGGCCCTCTGCTCGTAGGAATGAGCAACACCTATAAAAAAGGTGATCGGTATGCAACGTACTGAGAAAGATAAATGTGCACTAATGCCTACATATAAAAGCACATAATCCAAGAGGGATAATAAAATAGCATATGATCACTTCAGATAAATAATAAAATAAATAGAGGCCATTTATAGTCCAAATTAATTAATCAGTTAATATTTTATCAATACTCATTTCTCTTTATCAAATCCATGCAAGTGCAGGAGCTCCACTATTATAGCTAGTGGACTGAAAAACACACAAGTACAATGCACCTAACCACTATTATTAGCCGGTGGATCGGTCACATATAGGGCGGGACGCCCTAACCATTATTCCTTATCGGTGGACCGATTTGGCTCCTACTTGCATGGTATTCCATTGTAAGTACTTAGTGTCTTGTATGTGTCTTATCAATTCAAGTTTGGTTTATCGAGCTTGGGATCCTCTACTATTATAACTGGATCGGAAACATATATGACATAAAGCTCCTGACCACTATTATAACTGGTGGATCAGACCCATATAGGATGGAACACCCTAACCACTATTTCTAACCGGTGGATCGGCTTGGACCCGGCTCAATAATCTTTCAATTTACATGATTAATGTCTTAAGTGTCTTATTCAAAATTTTAATCCTAGACATGCATGACTAACTCCCTCTACACTTATCCTCCAAAAGGACTCGTCTCACATCATAAGGCTCGTGCACCTCCTAACTTGGCCCAACATTCTTTCCTCCTTACCCTACCTCACACTAGAGTCCATTTCACATGTATGTGGGTCAAGGCCCATTACCTTACACTTCCAAGTGCACTCACTGTCTCACTCTAGGGTTTTATTCTGAAATCTTAATTTAGGCTGAAGTGGTCCATACTACTCCACCTCACACAATCCAAATCATTTTAACACTCCACACATCACAACCTATAGGCTCCGCCATCATCATCACACTTTAATTAGCAAGTATACGTATGACTACGAAACCCTAAGTAGCCACACTAAACCCTAGCTGACCACACTAAACCCTAGCTCGGTCTCCTATGCACCCTTATACTGTCCCGCGTACTATTTTTCATCTAAAGTGTTCAAACACCCAAACAATACTTCCATCACCTTCCTCACACCCCAAATAAACTCTCCATATATAAATTTCACTCCCATGAAGACTTTACACACCCCATGCGACCCTTCGAACTTTTTCATGAAAACCCCAAATCTCTTATGTGAAACCCTACATCCACCCATGCAATCTCTAGATTCTTCCCCAAGTACTTAGATTTTTCCATGCGAACCCTAGATCCATTCATACAAAACCCTAGATTCTCCCCTACGTACTTAAATTCTCCCATGCAAACCTTAGATCCATTCATACAAAACTCTAGATTCTCCCCTACGTACTTAAATTCTCCCATGCAAACCCTAGATCCATTCATATAAAATCCTAGATTCCTCCATGCAAAACCCTAGAGTCCACCAACCCTAGTCTCCACCATACAAATCCCTAGATTCCTTCATTTATGGTCATGCAAAATTTAGGTCCACTCCACATCATTTCACTCCATATCATCATATTACATAACCTAGCATGCATGTCTTACAGGGTCACATCATATCACAACACAAACATATGATACACGGACCATAAGATAACACATAAACGTGTCTCAACTCCAAGCCGCACCATATATAAAATAGTTATAAGAATACACATAAGGTACATCACATATCATGGCACATGGCAAACAAGGCATATAAAACACATTACATACATACAACCTTAGCTACACCTATACCTAATACGACACCAGCCTTAGAGCACGCTCCTACACCTCCTTAGGGCTTTGACTGGTCTCACCTATAAGAGGGAAAAACTAAAGATTAAATTTTCTCCTACTAAAAATACTATTATTCCTTATTTATGCTAAGATTAGGGTTTTGGATAAAATAATAATATAATAGGAATATCACTAACTAATTACTAATTTTGATAAAGGTAAAAGTATTGATAGTCATATTGTAAAAAATGATAATATAAGATTTGAATATTTTACCCTAATAATAATAATAATAATAATAGTATGGTTCGAAATAAATAGTGGAAAAAGGGCTTTGACCCTTCACCAAAATAATACTAATAATGATACTATTAACATTAATAATAAAAATAGTAATAATAATAATAACAATAATAATAATAATAATAATAATAATGAAGTAATAGTAATAATAATGATAATAATACTAATAATAGTATAAATTTAAAATAAAGTAAAGTAGGGGTTTTGACCCTACTTTGAAATAATAATAATAATAATAATAACACATAATAATAATAAAAATTGAAATAAATAGAATAGGGCTTCGGGCCTCGATAACAATAATAATAATAATAACATTAGTATTAGTAGCAATAATAGTAATATACATGAAATAATGGAAATAAAATAAAATAAAATAAAGCTTGTATAAATAGGTGATGAGTTCATATTTTGAGACATTTTATACCCTTATAATCTTAGTTTTTGGTAGTTTATTTAACTAATATAGGGGAATAATTATTGTTTTATGCTTAAGTGGTAAAAATTGCATAAATATTATTATTTGAGCTAAAATGATATAATTTAAGTAAATTTAGAATAAAATATTATTTAGAAATATTTATTTAATTTTATTTTGTAGGTTTTATTTTTAAATAAAAGAAAAGAAAAGAAAAAAAAAAGAATTCGACGTTTGGACCAACGGCCAAAGGCCGAAGGCCCAAATGCCAGGAAAGCTAAACAAACGGAGTGTAGTGAGTAAAACCTAAAGAAGACAAACGAGACCTAATCAGCCGACAGAAAAAAGAAAAGTCAGTCGTAGGGCTTACATGGAGACACAAAAGAAAAGAAGAAGGAGGCAATGGCACTGGCACACAATAAAAAGGAGCCGCAAGGCAGAAAAAAAGGGGGGGAGAGCCTTCACAGGCTCGGACGACGAGGAAACAGGACGCACAAAAAGAAGGTAGCCGACGCATAGGCAGCACATCGCGACATAGACTTCAAAGCGAGGTAGGACGTTAGCCATCAGTTGAGAAAAAGAAAAAGAAAAAGAGAATTATTTACACTGAAATTAAGGTGCCGAGAAGAGAAAATAAGATTAAAGAATTTATCTGGTAGAATTTATTTCAGATAAAATTAATTTTTATATGAATAAATTCTTGATCTTTTATTCAAAATTAATTCTGATTATTTCTTTCTCTTATTTTAATTTATATTTTAGATATATATTTCTGTGTAATTAATTCTATAATTATGGTTGACTGATCATTTATTGTTAGGGAATAAATTGAAACCCTGGATTAGGGTTTGAATTATAATTTTATTTTCTTTGTTTCGTGAGATTGTTTCTTGACTCTATGTTAATTGCTAACATTTATATGTGTAATTTTGTCAAGTATAGTTTCTTGACTCTATGTTAATTGCCAACATTTATATGTGGTAAAACATTTCGATACGTGTGGGTCAAGGAAAGGAAATACAGCTAGATATGTGTTTTGTACTAGTTTGGGTACTTAGATTGACAGCCTTCCAATTAACCTTAATGCATTAAATCTAGTTAAATATAGGAGCCGCTTGTTACTGCTATACTGCTGGTATTTAATAGGGTTAATATAGGCACATTGTTGTATTAATTAATTAAGGGAAGTAATATAAGGTGTATGGACCTGCGTTTGGTGTACATCTTGGTCGATCTCTTTCTCACGATTAAATATTGACTTAGAAAGTAATATTATATTTCAACCTAATCTAGTGGTGGATTTTGATTTCCCTAGCATCTTTATCATATCTATGGGTTTCCTATTATTTTTATTGTTATTAGTTTACTTTATTTTATTTAATCCTTTATTATTATTTTTATAACCCCCATTAATATTTTTCTTATTTATTTATTCTGTGTTATTTAGGATTTTTATTTTTAGTTTTAGTTTTATTTCCAAGCTAGTTAAATAGAGGTGAGCCCTCTCAATCCCTAACCTAGAACGATACCCTTATTTACCAGTGCTACAATTGACAACAAGAGGGTTTAAATTGTGTGCCGACTACGGCCACACCAATAGGGTAAAAGGGTTGAGAGGGTTTAGGATTCTACCTTGGGTTGGTGGTGACTGGCAGCACCGACAGTAGTGTACGGTGGTGGCGTCGGTGGCCAAAGAAAGAGAAGAAAGGAGAGAAAGTTGAACGCTGTAAAAAGAGAGACAGAAAGAGGGTAGAGGTTGGGATGTTCAGGGTTACCTAGGTGGAGAAGAGTAGAATGAAGGTGGCAGCGCAGCCAAAGGTGGTAGCTACGGCGGTGGCTATGGTGGCCGAAAAGGGAGGAAAGGAAGAAAGGGAGAAAGAGAGGGAGGAAGAGGAAAAGAAAGGTAGGAGAAGGTAGAGGGTGGTCTACAAAATAGGTTGGGAGGTGTACGGGGTGGCTAAAATACCTCAAAAATTCTAATTTTAAAAATTATAGTTAAATAAGGTTTTCTTCAAAAAAATTGTTAAATAAATTATTTTTATTAAAATAAAAGGGAATTAGTTAGGGAAAATCAAGAAGACATTTCTAAGTATTTTAATTAGGAGAAATTTGGGTATTTTAGCTAATTAAGGATTTTATTTTGAAAATTAATTAAATAAATTATTTTATTTAAAATAAGAAGGATAAAATAGTCTCAAGTTAATATTAATTTTATAAATAATTTAATTGGAGAAAATTAGGGTGTTTTGCTAATTAAAATGGAATTTGTGAAAAATCTTTCAAAAACCCTAAATTAGCCTAAAAAGGGATTTAAATATTATTATTTTTAAATATCCCAAATATTATATTTAATTTAATTAACCCAACCTACTATTTTTCTTTTTCCCTTTTCCTTTCTTTCTTTTCCTCCTTCCTTTTTCTTTATTTTCTTTCTTTCTTCCTTTTCCTTTTCTTTTCCTCTTTCCCCCCGATTGGCTTGCCTTCCCGCGGCCCAATCCTTATTTTCCTTTCCTTCAACCGGCCCAGCCCATACAATCGTCCCCCTGCTTCTTTTCGTCCCAACGCTGCACTTTATTTCGTTTAACCCGCGGAACGCAGCGTTTCATTTAAGCACTTCCTCATCGCCCAACCAATTTTTTTTCTTCCCTTTCTTTTCTTTTTTCTCGGCCGACCGATCCAGCCGCCGCCTCCTTCTTCTTCTTCTTCTTCTTTTCTTCTTCCTTAACCCCATCGTTGACCTAAAACCGCCGCCCAGCCTTCAACTTTTCTCTTTTCTTCTCTTTTTCCGGCCACCTCCACCGCATCCGTGCACCACCGCCGGTGCCGCCTCTCACCACCATCCTAAGGTTAAACCCTTTTTCCAACCCTCTCAACCCTTTTTCCAGATTTTTACAAGCTTTAATTTGTTTTATTTCATTTATTTGAATATATATGCTATTATTATTATTACGGTTATTATTATTATTATTAATGTTTTTATTATTATTTATATTGAGGGCCGAAGCCCTATGATATTTTTTAATTCAATTTTATTATCATTATTATTATTGTTGCTATTATTTTTATTATTAATATTAATATGTTATTATTATTATTATTATTATTATTATTATTATATATAGGGTTGAAACCCTATTGTGCCTATTTTAAATTATAGTAGTAGTATTATAGATATCAAGTCTTATTATTATTAATATTGTTAATATTTTATCAATAGTATTTATTATTCTTATTAGTGTTATTTTTTTATTATTATTTAATAGGTTTATTATTTTTTAATGTGGGATAGAAACCCTACTTCATTTAATCTTCAAATATTATCCTTACTATTATTACTATTATGATTATTATCATTTTTGCAATATTATTATGGTTTTTATCATCATCATCATCATCATCATCATTATTATTATTATTATTATTATTATTATTATTATTATTATTATTATTATTATTATTATTATTATTTCATTATTATTATTATTACTAAAATTTGTTATTAATTTTACTAATGTTATTATTAGTATTATTTTGATAAAGGGGTCGAAGCCCTTATTTCACTATGTTTTTTATTAATATTCTTTTTATTATTATTGTTACTATTTTTATTATTCTTGTTAATATTGACATTGATATTATTATTTTTTCTATTATTATTTTAGTATTTTATTAAAAGCCTAGTCTTAGAATAAGTTAGTAATTAATAGTATTTTTGGTAGGAGGGAATCTAATTTTAGTTTTTTTCCTCATATAGGTGAGACCAGTCAAAGTCCTAAGGAGGTGTAGGAGCGTACTCCAAGACCAGTGTCGTTTTAGGTAAGGGTATTACTAAGGCCTATTGTGTGTTGATGTGCATTATATACTTTGTATGTTATGCATCATATGTTTATCATTATATTGATTTCATGTGTGGTATAGTGTGGAGTTAAAGTGTGTTCATGTGTTGTTATATGGCATGTGTACTATGTGTATGTGATGAAATATTATGGTATGTGATATTATGTGTTGTGACCCTATAAGACATGCATGTGAGGATGTTAATATGGTTTGTGTGTGGGAAAGGATGAAAAAGGAGGATGGGGAAAGAAGTTGACCAAGGGGTGTGAGTTGACCTAAGTATTTTAATGATCCATGAGTGGAAGAGTAAAATGGGGAATTTATGGTTTCGTGTCGGAGAATCTAAATTATGGTTTTATATAGGAGAATATAATTTATATTTTTATGTGGGATAATATAATTTATGGTTTTATATAGGATATCTAATTTGTGGTTTTGTGTGGGAGAATATAATTTATGGTTTCATATGAGAGAATCTAATCTATGATTTTGTATAGGAGAATTTAATCTATGGTGTAATATGGGAGAATCTAATCTATGGTGTAAAATAGGAGGATCTAATCTAAGGCTTGTATGGATTGAATTTAGAGTTTTGTATAGAGAAACCTTGGGTTTTGTGTGAATTGAATTTAGGGTTTTGTATGATAGAATCTTGGGTTTTGCATGAAATAATTTAGGGTTTTATATGGATGTATCTAGGGTTTGCATGGTTGAATCTAGGGTTTCATGTGAGAGCTTAGGGTTTGCATGAAAAATTCAAATGGTTGCATGGGATGTGTAACGTTTGCATGGGCATGAAGTTTACGTATGAAAAGTTGATTTGGGGTATGAGGAAGGTAATGTAAGTGTTGTTTGGGTGTTTGAACACTTTGGATGAAAAATAGTATGTAAAGTAATATAAGGGTGCGTAGGAGACCGAGCTAGGGTTTGTGTGGACAATTAGGGTTTGTTGTGGCTGCTTAGGGTTTTTGTGGTATCATGTGTATTTCGTGATTAAAGTATAATTATGATGGTGGAATTTATGAGTTGTGATGTGTGGAATGTTAAAATGATTTTGGTCGTGTGAAATGGAGTGGGATGAACCACAAAAGTTAAAGTTAGGGTTTCAGGGTAAAACCCTAAAGTGGGATGTGGAGTGGACTTGGAGGTGTGTAGTAGTGGGCCTTGACCAACATATTTCGGTGTTGGAGTTCTAGTGTGAATTTGAATATAGAGGTAAGGTTGTTGGACAAGTTAGAAGGTGCAGGGTTCTTATGATATATTACGGATCAGTTGGAAGATAAGTGTAAGGGAGTAAGCCATGCATATCTAGGGTGAAAACTTTTGAATAAGATACTTAAGATATTAATCATGTAAAGTGAAAGATTGTTGAGCCGGACCCAGACTGGTCCACTAGCGAATAATAGTGGTTAAGGCATGATGTTCTATGTGTAACCTGTCCACCAGTAATAATAGTGGTCAGGCTTTGTACCTGTGCGTTTCCGGTCTATCGGCTATAATAGTGGGGGATTTAGTGCTCAAAAAAATCAAACATATTTGTGCCAAGACACGGGAAAAATACTAAGTACTTACAGAGGAACACTATGAGAGAAGGGGCCAGACCGGTCCACCAATGAATAATAGTGGTCAAGAACTTTATGCTCTGTATGTTTTCGGTCCACTGGCTATAATAGTGGTCAGGAGCTTTATACCTTGTGTGTTTTCAGTCCATCGGCTATAATAGTGGGGTTCCCGTACTCGTATGGAATTAATAAAAAGCATGGTGTGAAAATTGATAAAGGATTAATTAAGTAATTAATCTGGACTATATTGGATCTTGGTGTATTCACCTGAATGTTCATATGCCTTTATGTTATTATGTTGGATTATGCTCTTTTTATTATCTTGCATGGTTTTTGTGAATTTTGTGTGTTGGCCTTAGTGCACCGTTACCTTGCTCAATACGTAGCGTACTGATCACCCTTTTCATGGGTACTACTCATTCCCACGAGTAGTAGGCCCTTCTGACTTTGTGCAGGTGGGCGAGACATCCGGTGGGGCTGAGTGTTGAGCATGTTTTGTTTCAAAGTTTGAGAATGTTGTGGCCGTATGTTGTCTTCATGTGATTTTATTTCATTATGTTATTTCTTTTGTATCACATTTATTCCTTTATGATTTATTACCTTATATTAAGTATTTCAAATAAACCTTTTATTGATTGTAAGATTATTTCCTCCGAGGAATTTTGATTTCACACTCTAATTTCTATCTTATTATTGATTATAAACCTTCATACGTACTCTGATTTTTTATATTATAATCTTTCTAGTTCTTTTATGAACTCTTGGTTTGAGTTTAATGTTAATCTTTTTCACCTTAACACTTAGTACTGGAACTGTCGGAGAGAACCGGTCTGGTACTAAGTGTAGCGGTAACATCCCCATAATTCACAGGTTTTAAATTTTAAAATTTTTCCACTTTTAAAAAGAAAGGTAGTGAATTTTGGGGTATTATAGCAGCGGTTACAGCGAAAATGGTGGCTAATGGTGGTGCGAAGGGTGGCGAAGTGAAAGGAGAGTTGATCGAGGAGGCTACTTTACACGGTCGGGTGGCTTATGCAGGTAAAATCAAGGGAAAAGGGTGGTGTAGTTAATTAGAAGGCGGTGCAAGGAGTGGTTCTGAGGGTGATTTGAACGTCGGCGTTGGATGATGGCGACTGAAGAAGCGTCTGAAGTGGCAGCGGTGCACGAGAAGGACAATTCTAGGTTTTGGAGAAAGGCTCGATTCTAGGCTAGGTAGGGGTATTTATAGGGCTTAAAGGAGAGGATAAGGTTAGTGGGGCGACGAGGGAATAGGGTAGGTAGGGTAAGGGTTCCTTGGCGGCAATGGCAACCGGTGCAAATCAATTGGGGCAGGAGTGATTAGCCAAGAAAGAGGGGATTGTAGGCGAGAAGAGGGGAGGTGTGGTTGGGTCAAGTTGCCTTGCGAGTCAGTAGGGGAGAGGGAGGAGAGATTGGCCGAATCAACGACGTGGTCGGCGGCATGATTCTCGGAGGCATTGGGGAGTTGCAGGTTGCGATGGGGATAAGAAGGAGGAAGAAGATGGGGGTGTGGACCGGCGGTCCAAGAAGAAAAGAAGAAAAAGAAAAGAAGGGGAACCGGCCGGTCGGGCGGTTGAAGAAAAAACGATGAAACGCGGCGTTCTAGACTAAGTCGTACTGAAGAAGAAAAGAGGAGGCAAGGGAAGGTGTCGTGGGAATCAAGCCCAAGTCGTGGAAAATGAGGAAGAAAAAGAAAAGAAGAAGAAAGAAAAATGAAGAAAAAGAAAAGAAAAGAAAAGGAAAAAAAGGAAAAAAGATAAAAAGAAAAATAGGTGATTTAGGATAATTAAAATAATTTAGATATTTGGGATGTTTAAAAATAATAATATTTAAATAAAATAATTTTAAATTCCCTTTTTAGGCTAAATTAGAATTTTTGAAAGATTTTTTCTAAATTCCAATTGAATTATCAAAATACCTAAATTTTTCTTAATTAAAATATTTATTATTTTCCTCTTAATTTTCCTTAATTAACTTCATTTTATTTTAATAAAAATAATTTATTTAATTTATTTCCAAAATAAATCCTTAATTAGTTAGATTCTTAAAATTATGATTTAGGGGCATTTTAGTAGCAACAACAGAAATGGCCAAAGGTGGTGGTTGGGGATTGGTGGATTTGGCCGATGCAGAATGTGGTGGAACGGTGGATGAGGCCAAAGATGGGGGTGGGATTCGGTGGATGTGGCCGAATGGAGGATGTGGGATATGGTGGAAATGGACAAAGGTGGGGAGTTGTGGTGATTTTTGTTGAAGGAAGGGAGTATGGAATGGTGGAGTTTTGCGCAGCTAGGGGGTTGGTTTCGATTGTGTTTGTTGCAGCTAAAGGAGAGGATAAAATGGAGGGATGGGATGAAGATGGTTGATGGTGGATGGTGTTATGTGGTGAGTTTTGTTGGTGGATTGGTAAAGGGAATGCCAAGGTTGTTAGTTCTAGGTGTGATGGAATGGAAAAAGTTTCCGATGAGGGTGTTGGTGGGTTGTTTTGGTGAAAGAAAGGAGAAGGGAAAGGAGGATAGCAAGTCTGTGACGATGGTGTAAAATTTTAACAAAAAATAGAGGAAGAGGTAGGTTCAAGACATTAAATGTGTTGTATTTATACATACATGCATGAGTAGAGAGGAGAGGAGGCAGTTGAAGTTCAATCAAGCATGGGCAACAATAAGTAAATCACTAGAGGAGTGGTAGGAGTGAGAGTTGATGTATGAGTAGGGATGACATGGCAAAGGCATGGTTGGGGTTTGTGAAGGAGTCACACGCAAGAGGAAAAAGGAAGCAAGAGAACGGGAGAAGAAATCAATTTGGGGAAAAGAAAAAGGAAAATGAGGAAGAAAAAAAGAGGTTTAGCTTTAGAATTAGAATTAGGTTAAAATAATTTTAGGTTAGGGTATTTGTATACTTTATTTAACAACATTCCAAGGTTAGGATTATGTTAAAGTATTGAGAATTTGGAATATAGATTATGATAAGGTAAAATATTAATTTTTTAAAGATTAGAATTAGGTTAAGATATTAATTTTTTAGGATTAGGGTTAGCTAAATTTTAGGGTATTACATCACCGTCCCCTTAAAAGAGACTTTGTCCCCAAACTCAATAAGTCGAAGTTGAGGAAGAAAAGTAAGAGGATGTAAGGAAAGGTGATCTCAACGATTAACTCTATCGGATCGTAGGCTGAAGGAGTAAGAGGATGTAAGTATTAATGTAACCTTGATCCACCCGCTTACTTTGTTAACTAATGCCTAATTGTAGGCTCCAAAGAATTTGTAGCTTTTTTGGAGAGTTTGAGAAAAAGGTTCTTACATTGAAAAATACTTTGTGGATTCCTCTCAGCATGATACTCATTCTAACAAGATCTCACCACTTTCCATAATTGCGTTGAAGTTTGATTAGTTTCAATATAATTTTTGGTACTCACATCCTCCCAAGATTTACATAAAGTGATGGCCTTGTTTGTATTCCACATAGCTCTTGAAAATGTTTTGGATTTTGGAGTTGATTCCTCAATAAAATCTTCCTCAAAATTTGCATTTACATGATAGTTGGGTTTTAGTTGTGTTAAAAAGGGGGTCAATTCAAAATGTGGGTTACCAACAACATATTCAAGTGAAGAACTTCCTAGAACTCCTATAAAAAAATACATATAATATCCCATTTTTATAAACCCTAATTAATAACCGAATTACAACTTAATATGTAATGTAATTCTAATCATAGAAATAATAGGTGGATAATATGTGTTAACTGTGTTTATTATGTGTGTTTGGGTTAGGGGAATATGGATTAGGCTAACTAGGTTAAAATTTGAAGATTATGTTTTTTGTTAGTGAGCAGTCAATCGGAGCATGAGGACTAGACGATTGAGCATCGATGTAGAGTTGGTAGCACTAGGGGTCTGGGTGGACAACCGATTATAAACCAAGGCTCATATAGGCATTATACTGTATGAATTTTACGTGCATTTTGGCGTTGTTTTGATTTTTTGGGCCTTTCCTTTCATCCTTGTTGACTTTCTACCAATCTCCCCTCACCTAGGATTAGATTCTTACTTGTTCCTTTATCTTTGTCTAAGATTTTAACCATAATCACTCCACCTCACATCTCACCCAATCTCTTACGCCTTTTACTTAAACCTGACCTCTTCCATTAAATGTGAATAAAACATGCCTTGATAAACTTGTTCTCTCTCCTTGTAGTTTACTTTCAAATTCAATATGCCTCTTCCTTATGCCTTTCTGCCTTAGCTCTTCATTAATTCAATCACTTGTTGCATTTTACTATCTTATTTCTCCTCTATTCCTTGAGTTTTGCTTAATTGTTGAGATTTTGAAGAAATTTGAGTAGAGTTTCTTCCTTATTCTTCCTTTTTTCTTATGCCACTCATTTCTTAGGCATGGCTCTTTTACCTTTTGATTTGTAATGATCATTATTGTTGTCTTATTATTTTTTTATGGTTTTATTTTTTTTTTGTGGTTGATTCTAATGATCTTGCTAGATTTTTATATTTTTAAAAAGAAGGAGGTATAGTTGGGAGCTACGGCTTGTGGTGCTTCTTTTCTCTTGTTGCATTTTTTTCTTAGAAGGAGGTAACACATATGTTCCTATTAATTGTGTAAAAATCATGTGATATTATATTTTTGGGTTTTTAAGATATGCTTAAGTGAAATATATGCTTCCTTGTGATTCCATAAAAATATGCATACACATGGTATTGTAATCATTTTTCTCTAAGTATGTAACCATGTAAATTTTTGTGAGAGCATAATAAATTTCATGCATTTTAAGGAATGTATGATAGCATGTAAATGTATTTTAAGGTACGTAAGAGCATAATTTTTTTTGTGGTAAAATAACGATGCATGATTTATAGCAGTGACTCGGCCAAGGGTTATTTTATCCTAGTCCATGCCTCATTTATTATTTTTGAGTTCACCATTATATTTCTCATATGTTTTATTTACATTTTGATATATAATATGCTGATAATTGAGCGTGTTTAGTTAAAGTTACAAGTAATTTAAATTTTACATACTCTAGGGGGACTTTAGTCTTTTCACATGAAATTTATAATTTTCCAACATTTATTTATATTAAGTGTTGTATTATGTTGAGCATGAGTAATTTGTGAAATATGGTGTACTAGATATGTATGATTAAGGTTTTATGTGCTAAATGAACCTAAATATATTTAGGGGCACAATGGTAATTTTGCCATCTTTAATATTTTCCAAAATAGTAAGTTTATGCTAAAATTTCAACATTATTTATCTATGCCATAAATTTTATTTAATTCTAACAAAAACTTGTATTAATATGAGGATTTAATAAGTAATGACTTATAAGGGCATATTGGCCATTTATGACCTAATGTACCTAAATGTTAATAATCGGACTAAGATAGCCTTAATATATTCCTAGGTTGACCTTAGTGTTGACATTGACTTTGGCTTAGATTGTTGATCTTATGGTTGACTTAGAATTGGAAATAATAGAAAAATGATTAACTATATAATTGAAAATATTGAAAAAATAGTTAAGTATGAAATTAGAAATAAAGGAAAAGTGCTTAAATATGGAATTGTAAATACATAAGAAAAAAAATCTTAAGTATAGAATTGGAAATAACGTAAAAAACAGTATAGTATGAAATTGAAGATAAAGGGAAAATAGTTAAGTATGAAAATGGGATCCCATGTGCATTATATGACATTTTATGATCACCTTATTAAAATATTAAATTTAAAGTAAAAGATCTTGAGATTGAAAATGGTATCTATTTAGGGATAGATACCCTAAAGACATGATTTAACCCATAGTTTGGTTTAGATTTTTTCATGCATGCCTTCGTGCCCAAGTCAGGCTCTACATTTTACTCTTCTTAATTCTTAAAACTTTTTAGAGGTTATGCATACTTATGGATTATATGTCATTGTCAGTAGGATATTGTGCCTCCTTTGAGTGCTAGTGTGACCATGGTACTTTAGTAGTATTGGGTTGATAGTCGGTAAGATATTATATTGCTTTCGTGCATCGGTATGACCGGAGTACCTTAGTGTCTCTAGGTTGATATTATGTCTCCTAAAGAAAATACAAGTAATCGTTGTTGGTTATTAGAATTAAAATGGATTTATGTGGTCGAGTAGTTGCCTTTATGCCCTACCTATGATTGGTAACTACATTCGTGTCCTACTTGTGGTTAGTAGTTGCCTTCATGCCCTAACTATGGAGTTTCGTAATTTATTAGTATGACTGTTGAAATTGTGATTTATAATGTGATTGTTATGGAACATAAATAAGATTGGTTCGGTGTCTTCCCTTCATGGAACATCCCTGGTATGTTGAATATTCCATTAAAAGATTATTAATGCATATTAAGGAAAGAGGTACGAGGATGTCTTGAAAGTTGACAGAATTGAGAAGCATGAGAGCTTCCAAAGTTTGAAGGTGCTCCAATATTTGAAAAATGTTAGGAAGGTTGGCTTTGTAAATCAGGAATGTTATGATAAGTTGATGACTAATTTTTTGGAGTTGAGTGACGAGGTTGATGAGTAGGTGGTCGATTTGGTGTAGATGGGCAAAGATTATCTCTTTTTTTTTAGTGTTTTTATTTGTAATTAAAGAATAAACGTGAAGACTTTGATAAACAACGCTAATCAAATGAGCTACAACACTAACAACAATTGTAGTAACAATAATACTATAATAGTAATGTGATAATAAAACAATACTATTGATAATAATAACAACAATAAAAATATAATTATTGATAACAATAACAATTAGATAGTGATTAATTTACTTATTATGTATTAGAATACCTAAATTTAAAGAGAGAACAATAGATTTCTTCAAAAATTTAAAGAAAAATGATTTGACATGCAATTGAAGTAATACAATGTACTACTTAGAGGGAGAAATGTGTATTGAAAAAAATTGAGGTAAAAAATGGCCCCAAAATGATTTTTATCCAAAGTAAATCAAGGGCCGACAAATGAAAAAGGAGTGTTGAACCCTTATTTTTGGCTCCTTTGTTTTTGTTTTTGCTACAACCAATCTCAGACCGACATTATTTTGATGCCTAAGCACATAAAACTTTTTTCACTTTTCCTTTGTTCCTTCCCTCCACGTATAAGTGACAATCAGTTCGGGCGGGTCGGGTTATTTGTAGGTCATTTTCCTTTGCAGGTCAGTTCATTTTGGGTTTGGGTCATTTCAAGTCACCTTATTGTTTGGGTTTAGGTTCGAGTTTGGGTCATTGCTGATCCGGATTGTATCGGGTTAATTTATTGGGTTAAGTCGGTTTTGGGTTGAGAAAGTTAGATTTCGAGTCGGGTCAGGTTTGGACTACTTCGGGTTAGTTTGTTGGGTTGTGTCTAGGGATGTAAACGAGATGGATTTTACTCGAAATTCGATGGATTTTATCCATCAAATACTTAAACGGATGTGGATAAATAGAAAAGAATAATAGAAAAAAAAATACCCATTAGATTCGGGTATGGGATATCCATATCTGTACCTGTACCCATACTTGTATCCATATCCATGCCCATTTATCAAATATATAATAATCGTTTTACCCTTAATTTTAAATTAAATATATTATAAATTAAGGTTAAAATTGTCATATGATTTAACTCTAAATGGGTTTATCCATCAGGTAATGGATTTATCTATTGATAATATCTATTGCCGAGCAAAAAAATTATCAGTTGGGTAACAGATATCCAACAAATACAGATATTGATGTATTCATGGATACCCATTTGGGGAATAGGTACAAAATTGGGTACAGATTTTCTTATTGAGTATAAGTACAGGTATGAGCCTATCCGTTCTGAAATTGCTCTGTTTACATCCTTATCGGGTTGGGTTTGGGCCAAGAAAGCTCGTGTTCTGATAATTTTATGTTTGAGTTAATCTGACGAGTTAAGTTTAGGTTAACTTGAAGAATCAAGTCTTTTAAGGTTTTGATGGGTCGGGTTGGGTTTGAGTCGAACTAATCTTAGATCAAATCATTTTGGATTTAGGTCAAATAGGACATTAACCAATAAAACTAATCTAATTCATTAACTACGTAGGCAAGAACTAGGTTTCAATTCATGTGAGCATGTGATTAATAATTTATTATTAATTGCTATTTGTTTATTATTATTTGACTTTTTAATGTTGTATTTTTAAGTAAAAAAACTGGTAAAATTTTAAAATACCGTTGATGAATAAGCAAGTTCACAATAAAAGTAAAAAAAAAAGTAAATTTTGAATCATAATATATTTTTTAAAACTTTAAATAAATAATAAGACATGTTTATTTTTATTATTATCAAAACTGGTTAATATTGAATTTGGTTTTGTCGAATCAGGTTGGGTTAATGATGGATCAGATTGATGGCGGATTACAAATTAGGGTCGGATCATATTACTTATATTCTAATCAATGTTGGATTGGATTAATTTCTGATTGAATTTGAATCGGTATGAGGAATTTATCAGACTTTATATAAGTCTAGTCGGATCAGACGGATCAAGTAAACTTTTATCATTTCTAGCTCCACGGAGCACCCAATCATTCCTTTCTCATTTTAGTTTTCATTTAGGCTACTCCTTTCTTTTTCCATTTTACATTACCCAAATCTACCCCCATTAAATACAATGATATCCATAAAATACCGAAATCTAACACCCATTTTTTTTGTAAGTAATTGTAAATTTCACTAATTACCAAAAATGGGCAATATGTACATCCAAAGTTCAAACAAACACAAAATGTTAAATGAATCTATCAAGACTATCTAATAAAGTTCCATAGGTTTCCTTTTTCTTGGAAGTACCAAGTCCAATGAATATTTGAAGGATAACCTCTTGAGCCACTCTTTGTACAAGAGGAACCTTAGCTTGGAAAATGGCTTGATTCCTTGTTTGTCAAGTCATGTAAATAATTGCAGCAGTCATCATCCGCATAATTTTCTGTTCTCCTCTTATATGCTGATTCCTCTAAATAATCCAGTTTTGAGTTTGGTCCAATGTAGAGAATGGTAGAAAAATTCCTAACCAATTGCCCATACGATGCCAAAGGTCTCAAGCAAAAGAGCATTGTATAAAATATGGTTCCAATCTTATAGCTCCTGGAAACAAATGCCACAATTCAAATCAGCAGTTACACCCCATTTCCCAAGTCTAACTCAAGTAAGAAGGGCTCTTCTACATAGCAGCTAGCAAATAAGTTTATGTCTGGAAATCCTACATGCTCCCACACCATCTTATGTCAAGGTTTCACATCCTTTCGCAGCCGAATCATGTCATAAATTTTCCTAGTTTTGTAGATCCCTCCAAGTGCACACCCATCCTGATGGATTGCATCAAGTAATCTGTGTCTGAGATTCAGGATTCATCTAAAAATCCAAGACTGATGAGGTTTACTTTGTACCCCACTCACATTTACACCTTTTATGTAATATCCATGAACCCATCTAATCCATAAAGTCTTATTATGATACACCAACTGCCACAGTCTCTTCCCGGTAGCTACCACATTCCAATAATATAGGTTTTTCAAACCCATACCACCTTTATGAGGTAGAAAAACTTATTACCAAGATACCAAAGCTTTTTGAGAAGTAGAGTTGAGGCCTGTCCATAGAAAATTTCTACAAACTCCCTCAACATGAGTAATGACAACTTTAGGGAGAATGAAAATTTGAGACCAGAAATTTTGGATACCAAATATCATAGAACTAATGATCTAAACTCTACCCATATAACTCAGGTGTTTGTTGGTCTAAAGAAGAATCCGGGCAGTGAGCTTATCAATCAAATGTTGAAAATGAGTTATCCCCAATCTAGTAGTTTTAAGAGGCAACCCAAGGTACCGAAAAGGAAAAGTACCTTCATCACAATGGAGGATCTCCAAGATTTGTTTTTTTAACAACAGCTGAAATGCCTCCCATATAGACCAAGCTCTTAGTAGGATTAGCTTTTAACCCTGAGCATCTTGCAAAATCCTCTAACTTATGTTTTAGAAGAGTGGACAAGTGAACATCTCCTCTAGTAAAAAGAAGTAGGTCATCAACAAAGCAAAAAATCAATTATGTTAAACTTTTGACAACCATGGTACCCCATAAATCCACGATCAAACCAAAGTTGTTGTATATCTCTATGTAGATATTCCATAGCAACTACAAATAGGTAGGGGGAGCGGGGGTCTCCTTGCCTCAAACCCCTCTTGCACTCAAAAGGATTAGTTAAAGAGCCATTCACATTGAATTAAACTCTTACTAAGGTAACACACTCCATAATCAATTGAGTGAAGTGGTAGGGGAATCTAAAAGTAAGTAAAACCTGTTGCAGGAATGGTCATTCCAATGAGTCATAAGCTTTTTGGATATCAACTTTCAACATCATCCGAGGAGACACAGCTTTCCTTTGATAGTGGTTAACCAATTCTATGGCCATTAGGACATTATCTCCCAAATTTTTGTACCCCATACAAAATTTTCCTGAGAATCTCCAATAATGCAATGCAGAACTTTTTGAACTCCAGTGGTTAGTACTTTAGAGAAAAATTTGCAAAGAACATTACAACACGCAATTGGTTTAAACTCTTTAACTCTTGTAGCACCAGAAATTTTAGGGATGAGAGTAATGGCAGTGTTGTCAAGCTGCCTTAAGAGCTTTCTTGTATTTCAAAATTCAGAAACTGCTGCAATTATGTCTTTTCCAATAACAGACCGGTTGTGCTTATAAAAGAATGAGTTAAAACCATCTGGTCCAAGAGATTTCAAGTTCCCCATTGAAAATAATTCCCTTATTACCTCTTCATCAGTTGGATTTATCATCAAGGCTCGTCGATGATCAGTATTTAAAGTAGGTCCCAAGTTACAAACTACCATATTGATATGGTTAAGCTCAACACTAGCAGATCCCAGTAGTTTCTTACAAAATCCCGCTATCTTAGCTTTAATCTCAATGTCTCCCAAGAGAACTCTATTTTGATCATTTAGCAGCTGGATAATTCTATTTTGAGTTCTCCTACCCTGCAAGCTAGCATAAAATATTTATTACTACGATATCCCAGCCTAACATAATTGATGTGTGCCTTTCGCTGCAAAAAATCTCTTCATTTCTTGCTTTCTTTTCCCAGTCCAAACAAGCTACCCTCTCAGTTGTGATAAGATCTTGATCAAATGGATTCTTAGTAAGAGCATTGACCTTATTCTGCCAAATCTGTTTAGCCTTCACAATTTTTTGGATAATATTTCCACAATAATCATCATTAAACTTCTTTAATTCTTGCTTTAGAATTATGAGCTTGCACACATACTGATATGTCTTTGTCCCCACAATCTCTGTATTCTAGATCCTATGCACCAGATCCATGAAGCCCTTATTCTCCACCCAGAGATTTAGAAGTTTGAAAGGCTTTGATGTAAGAGTTTGTGCACCATTCAAATAAACAACTAGTGCAACATGATCTAAGGTTAGATTCTACACAGTATGTATCTTAGTCATAGGATACGGATCAAACCATTCACTATTTTCCACTCCTCTATCCCGACGACAATACAATCTAGAACCCTGCTCTTGCATGTTAGTCTAAGTAAAATTGGTCTCAATAATAGGAATGTCCTTGAGACCACATATTTGTGGACAATGAGTAAAAGCAAGAGCATCTTGAACATTAACATTCCCTCCAAACTTTTCATGAGCTGCAGCAACCATATTGAAGTCCCCAATAACCATCAAGGGTATACTGATCTGCCCTACTAAACTTGTCAACCAATCCCATAACTCAAGTCTCATACTACCTGCATTATAGGCATAGATCACAGACAACATAAATTTTTGCTGAGAACGCGGACAAGTAACTAGACAGTTAATCCCCTAAGCTTTCTTTTCTACATTCTGAATATTATATAGGGACTCATCCTAAAGAAGCCACACTCTACCATTATGATGCTTGTCATAGTTGTGTTCCTATTTCAAACTCAGACCCAGCTTGTGAACAATTCGGTCAACATTTTCCTTTTTAACTCTGGTTTATAAAAGTTCCAACATCCCTACTCCCTAATTTAACAAAAGGTTCTTCACAACCTTGCTTGAGGATTTTATTAAACCCTCTAATATTCCATACAGCTATTGTCATGTGAGAGGGAAATAATAATTTCCAACAACTCTCTAGCCTTCAACCTCTCAATTGGACAGCCTTGTGCTGGTGATCCAGTATCAAGAACAAAAATGGTATGAAAGGCTATTCCCCTAAACATCAATCTCCTTACCTTTGCTAATGTTTATTTGTCTGCTAGGAGAATTCTTAGACTGATTTGTATTATGAGAACCAGTCGAAACTAATTCAGGCCGAGAAGGTGCATTAGTAACCTAAGAAGAAGGTTCAGTTTTTGCATCAACAGGTGTATTTAGAACAATATCAAGCATAGGTTTAGCTCTCCATATTTTAGTTTTTGGTCCTTTTGTCCTAATCTTCCTCGACATTTGACAGAATTATGTCCCATAGCATCACAGTAGGAACAAAACTTAGGTCTCCATTCATACGACACTCTCTGCTGAAACTTATTGCCTCCAAGTAATAAAATAGTGATACTCTCAGGGAGGGGGTACTTATATCAATCTCAATAAGCAAACGTGGAAAAGATACTCTCCCTCTCTGAGCTGTGATAGTCTCCACACACGCTGGCTATCCCAAAAGATTATCAATCCTGCTTAAGCTATCCTCAGACCATAGGTGCAAAGGAAGCCCAGGGAAAATCACCCAAAGAGGCATGATCCTCCATTCCTTTGCAGACAATGACACTTCAGGAGACCATTTCCTTAACAGCATCAGTCTAATCCCAGAATTCAATAAGATTTGTTTAGGAAAAGGTAAAAATCCTCCTGAGACACAAATTTGAAGACAAAGAATCCTTGATTATGGGTATACACTTCAGGCAATACGGTAAAGAAATTCCATTTCTCCCTATCAAATAAGGTCATCTGGGAATGACTTGGTTGAAATCCAACCACCAATCCTACCAAGCTATGCTCCCACCGTTTTAGTTCTTTAGCGATTTCATCTGCTTGAATCTGAACTTTATTGGAACTTTCAACAACTAACGGTGGAACATACTTCAAATTCATCCCCCACTCCGGTCTTCTATTATTTACAAGAATATCTCTCCAAGTTCAACCATCTTGTTTTCCTTGCGTAGGAGCATCACTCTCAAGAATTGGGGTATTTAGTTTCTCCAAAGTAGGTCAATCCTGTTTCGGAGTAGCAATATCATTCACAACATCATTCCTATCATTTTTTAATATTAGGGAAAGCTTATCAACTGTTAAATCAAATGATCATGCATACCCCTAACTGCTAGATCCCTCATTATCAACATTTGCTATTTGCTTAGTAGTCGGTTGAGCATTCTCTATATCTGAAGCAAAAGCTACCTTACATTTGGCAGTTTTCTTCTTCACAATGGATTTGCAGAGAACAACAAGGTTTTAAAGGGCACATGAGGCATATGATCTCTCCTTTAATCTAACCCCCGTTGTTTTTATTTTCAATCTGCTTACTCCAATATTTACTTTGTATGAAAATACATATATAATATGTATAACTCAATCCCGTGCATTGCACCATAACTGATGCTTAGCTAGTAATAATAATAATAATAATAATAATAATAATGACGATAAAACTCACTTTTCAAGTCTGGAGTCATTTTTCAACGCAGAAATGGGAATTGTGAAGCCATAATTGTAGCGGTCACAGGCGTTCTGGCGATCAAGTGAGGTGCCATAATTTATACTCATTCACAAATTCATCAAATAAACCATGACGAACAAAGAAGGGAAAAGCAAAGGACACGAAAAAAAAAAGGAAAGAAGAAGAATAATACCACAACTGAATACTACGGTTCTACAAACAAAAACTCTATATAAACCCACCCACCTAGCAACCTGATCTAGTCCAAAGCAAACTAGTAAGAAAATCCACCATTAATACTATCCAATTGTACTAGCCCGCCAAACCATCAGAGACGGTTGCATAAGCAAAATGCATGGTGCACGAGCGAGATGGAACACATTAGCCACCTTAGTCATACTTAGGATTCTGAGGAGCATAGTACAAGCCTCCATTTTGTTGATTAGCACTTCCAGCATCCTCCTTCATCTGCATTGCATAAAAATGGCAAGCATTATGAACATTGATCGATGAAAAGTTGAGAACCGGGAAAAGCTCCTTCCGAGATTGCTCATTGAAGCTCAGAGTAATTTGAGAACAGCAGATAACACATGTTTCAGGTTTACCTTTGCAAGGAGTTTCTTCTGATAGCGATAACCCTGATAATTAACATGCACAAAGGTATTAGATTAGTTAATTAACATCTTGATCTAAATTAATTAAACAAAAAACTGACTAAAAGCATGACAATTCATAATAGACCTTGTCAGTTCCATAGAGGTAGTCACAGTACGTAAAAACTGAAGCAAAGTTGC
Source organism: Tamarix austromongolica (assembly GCA_039764185.1). Classification (NCBI taxonomy): domain Eukaryota; kingdom Viridiplantae; phylum Streptophyta; class Magnoliopsida; order Caryophyllales; family Tamaricaceae; genus Tamarix; species Tamarix austromongolica. The sequence continues at coordinate 58,451,666 of CM077809.1, forward strand.
TCTGGCTTTGTCCTCCAACATAATGATGGTAATCATGGTACTCAGCACCACCATAGAATGGAATATACTTAGTGGGTGCCCAAGGGAAATCGTACCTGCAATATAACAATTTTCACGTCGCTTCGCATTTCTTCATTGATCTTATTAAAATAAGCAACCGACACTAACAAAGAAACCGGGGAACATAAATGAATAGTAAACTAAAAGGTTATGCTTTTCTATTGGAGCAGGAAAAGCCACCATCACAAGAGCGATGTTTCTAAACCCTTGGAGCACAGGACATGACACAACCTAAAAGCAGCAGGGTCTATTAATTTATCCCCAAAAGAAACAGAAATACTTCTAACAATACTTGCCATATGGCAGCTTTCACTTATTTCAGAAGTAAGTTCCAAATCCTGGGTGGGTAGTTGAGACGACAAGCATGCAATTAGCAGCACAAAACTTAAGAAGAGATCATGCGGCATTATAAAAATTTCCAGAAAGAAGTGGCAGCCGATAGCAAGAGCGATTAGAAATAGGTGGAGAAAATTGCTAATCAAATACAAAAGCTTTTGCAGGCAGGGAAATCTGTAAATACCAACCAATACAGAAAATGCAACAAAGAATCAGCATTACGTTCCTTTATTAATATTAAACCAACTTAGCGCTTATTAATAACAGAAAAAATATATACGACTACAATTCCACAAAGATACAATATAAGTAGTTGTCTGGGGAATTTTGTAAGGAAAATTTGGAGGTACTTCAATATGTTTTCAAAACAAAAATTAGGTAAAATGACTATTGCTCAAAGAAGATGTTAGTTTTTAGTTTAAAATACACTTCAAACATTATTAACTTAACTCGGGTGAATTGATATAAATGTTTTAGTTTTATTTAAATAAAAGTGAATGAAGGCTAGAACAAAGGAGAATTATACCTTTTTATCAAATTGGGGTGAGTAGAGGAAATAGTAGAGCTAAGGGTATTGATGTCTGATCGTATAAAAAATTCATTTATTTATTTAACTTCATCACCACTTCACCGATAGATATATCAAAGGCAAATTGGCAAATTGATTCATTTCGTTTACGTACCATTTTAAATAATTCTACCTAGGTGAATCAGGATAATGTTTCATCTTCGTTCACCTCGGTTAACCTTATTTTTATTAACCTCCGATTTCGAGGGTAACTGAGGTAAAAATAAAAGAATAAATAAAATTTTAAATTAATAGGGCCAAAATATCCCTCAAATCCTATACACTTAACCTGATAGAACTTATTTATTTAATACAAGGGTATAAGTATATTTTTTTTTACCTTCGTTTACCTCAATGTAAATGACAATTTTAAAACGTTTACCGCAATTCACCTGATCGAAACAGACCTTAATAGAAGTTCTATTATAAAATTTCACTTGTCGCATAATTTGTTGTATTTGATTATAAAATCCGTACTTCTATTATACTCTGCTCATTTCCACCATATAATAGAAAAGTTTCAAGGAAAAAAAAACAAAAACAAAGCTGAGCTCAAATTAAGTGTGAAAAGACAGTAAGCGCTTGCATAGAGATAACCGTGATAATAAAAAAATAAATAAATTGCAGTATGCACAGACAGCGTGAATTGAAAAACAAATCAAATGAAGTTATGCTCTCCCTACAAAAAATTCAAGAGTCCACACGTATGTCCGATGTCCATTTCAACGTGAAAGGAACAGGCAGAAACGTATTCTTAGAACTCTTAGTTTTCTAACTGCTGGACTAAGTACATATGATCCACCTAAACAAGGATAAACAGGAAAACGAAATAATGCAAATTACAATTGGAAAAAGCGAATCAAGATTAGAGATGGCCGTCTTTTTTATAATATCCAGGACGGATTGAAAAAAAAAAGGTAGTGGTAAACATATCGTGAGGATCCTTTTCCAGAAGAAAAGAAGCCGTTTTGAAAAGATCAATTGAACCACGTACGAAAAACAGGAAGGAGAACAGAAAAGAAAGAAGGAAAGAGAAAAAAGAGAAAAAAAATTCTTGAACAATATCATCATAATGATGATTATTAGTGTCAGATCAACCTTTGTACTAATCATCAAATCGAGATAAAAAGAGGAAAAGGAGGGGAGGGGAGGTAGTCAAGTTATAGCATGCGTACCCACTGTGAGTTTCAATGGCCTCAATCTGCCTCAAAGCAATCCAAAGCCAAAAAGTAATCATATGACCAGGAGCCATAGCTGGGCCAAGGAAAGAAGGAATCCCAAGGATCAAAATCTCAGCCCAGTGGGCATACGGCGCCGCAAATCCGATCGGTGCTGTATATTCATGATGCACCTTGTGAATTTTCTCATACCCCCATTTGCAATGTAACCATCTATGAACCCAATAATTGGTATAGTCTTCCACGACAAAATATACCACCAACTGCATCATTATTTCCCATAGAGAGGGCAATGGTAATCCGGTCCTTATTCCTATCAGCTGCCAAACAACAAAAAGGACAACAGATATTTCTTTTCTGCCAATACAATGCCAAATTAGGACTCTAATGAATCACTGGATTCATATTCTTATTGTTCAAATTTCAATCTGAACTCGGAAACGGCCTTAACTAATAAATTAATACATAATGAGTGTATACGAATGAATCGACTAGCTCAATTGTGATTTCTTTTTTATTTGGGAGAATGAAATGGCAAGTGAAAGAGATAGATAGATAGATAGATAGATATTCAACTTACTACAACGGAAGGGTAAGATACGAGCTGAAGAGGGCCGACAACAAAGAAGAACATCTTCATAACAATCTTATAGCAGGACATCATCTCAGAGACAGAAAGCTTGACCTTAGGCTGGATTTTATAACGCTCGAAGGTAGCCAACCGAAGAATCTCGATCACGACGAGAGGCATCGGAATGAGAGAGAAGACAATGAAAAGGAAGAGAATATTGTGGCAGTAAAGGAAGTAATCTGATTTATCAGCTGAGTAATTCAACCATAATGTTTCGGCGAATGTTAGGGTTCTGTTCAAAGCCGCCTCCGCCTCTCCGATTGTCTTGTAAGGCAACATTGTGGGCGGCGAAGGTGGTGGCGACGATGGGAGGCAGAAGACCAAACGAAATGGCGGAGGAGGGCACAGAGGAGAGAAGGTTGAACGGTGGGGAGTAAAAGACGAAATGACAGGCAAAATTGGGGGTGTCCGGGACTGGGGCCGGTTACTAAAATATGCGAGAGAGGTAAACAAAGTAGAGAGGGAGGATGGGCGAGGGAGGGAGGGAGGGTGTAGTGTAGTATTTTCCGCCTGGCTGCTGAGAGAGGCGGTGTTTGGGGGGGTGTGTGAGAGGGAGGGGCGTCCTCCTTTTCTCTCCAAGAAAGGACGCAAGATTGTGTTTTAATATTGATGTCTGATCTGTATGTGCTCCCTAAAATATCCAAAAGTCGCACGGTGAGCCACATTATTTAATTTTCTCGACCGCATTTGTTTGTTTCGGTGTTTAGGTGTCCACACTTCTCTTGTGAGCGAAAATCCCTCCTCCTATTTGAGATTGTTAATTCTGTTTCAGTTGCTCTGTTTCACGGGTAATGAATGAGTATCATTCAAAGCAAGAGGCAAATGGGAGCCGAAAAAAGAAATGGACGGCATATAGTAATACTATTACTGTAATAGTACTCCCACGCATTTTTCGTCGCAACGGCATCGGGATGCTCATTTGAATTTTTTATTTTTTTTTTGGTTTTAAACTAAAACCAAAAAAGAGGAAACAAAAAACTCACCGGGTCGCACCAATTAAGAAAGATAATATTTTATAAATACCTTATATTTTAAATAATTTCATTTGATTATCTCTACATTTAAAATTATTATTACCTAAATACCTTAATGACCACAAAATTATATTAAATTAAAGTTAGTACCATTAATGTAAAGACATAAGTCACCAAATTGATTTTTAGATCATTTATTTACAAATACTCACTTATAGCCAATTAGTCTTAAGAACTTCAAATGTTTGAGTTATTGTCAATATAAATTACGCTATTTAAGCGGATATATTTAACTATTACAACTCATCAATCATTTATCCAACAACCTTCCATAATTGAAACGAACTCCAAGTGGAGTTCAGTAAAAATTACACAGAAAAACGCAAGAACAACCGAACAGGAATAGGGATAGGGTAATCGGGACTGCTCGATTTAAATCCTCGAAAGCGAGAATAACAAAAATGCCGGAAACCGACAATAAACGACGCAAGATCGTAAGAAAATTAGCTTTATTTCATATGCTGAAATCGATTCGAACCAAGTTGTCCTTCTTACATAAAGATAGAAGCTTTATATAGGGCAGCAACTAGCTAGGGTAGATGGAAGTCGAACGTTGGGCAACGGTCGAAAAGGTGGAGCGGGTAGAGTGAATTAAAGGTGGGTAATTCCCATTAATGGTGGTCGACGAAGAAGGCGAGATTAGAGGAAGAAGACGACTCGGGAAGGGCTGCGTGAGGAGTGAAGGTTGTTTTGACCGAACAGGAGTGAATGTGTTGGACTGAATGGTTTGATAAAGAAGGCAGGCATAAAGGCTGTGGACCGGGGAGACGGGGGCAGGCGTAAAGGTTGTGGACCGGGGAGACGGGGTGCGTTTTTGGTTTTGGGCTTTTGTTTTTTTGGTTGAGAAATAGTGGGCTTTGGGGTGTGGTAGAATTAAGGAAGATGTGGGGAATTTGAAGGTGGTTTAATGATGGATTAGGAAAATCCCACTTAACTAGTTGCTTAATACCCTTATTACAAGATAAAACTAAATAAACAAAACAACGATAATAATAATAGTAGAATTTTGCTAATTGGTGATAATGCCATTATTCTTGCTAATAATTTAAAACTTGAGTATGTCTTCTCAGCAACAGGATCCCGTTTTTGATAGCACCGTCTTGAATCCTTTTCCCCGCTTGCTTGGCTTAGATTGTCAATTTTCTTGATTATCCTGCAAGACAATAATACAAATATAATTAATTATTTTTAAAGGATAATTGGTGCTTTTCTTAGTAAGGGTACTAAGGGTATTTGGGCTTTCATCATCCTCCCCTTCTTGAAAAGGTTTCGTCACCGAAACCGAACCTGCATCATAAAAGGGGGATAGGTCAGAAACATTAAAAGTATCACTGATATTGCCATATTTTCCTGGAAGATCGATCTTATAAGCATTATCATTAATGCGTTCCAAGATGGTAAAGGGATCGTCGCCTCTTTGTGCGAGTTTGGATTTCCTTTGGGTAGGAAACCTTTCTTTTCGTAAATGGACCCACACAAGATCTCCTGGAGCGAATATAATCTTCTTGCGGTGTTTGTTTGCTGCGCTTGCTATCTGATGATTGCGTAGATTTATCTGTTTCTCCACTGACTCATGTAATGATTTTATGGATTGCGCCCTTTTTTCTGCATCAAAGTTAGCATAATCGGTTATGGGTAAAGGAATAAGATCAAGGGGTGAAAGAGGATTAAACCCGTAGACAATTTCAAAGGGAGTCTTTTTGGTGGTGGAGTGGATGGTCCGATTGTATGCGAACTCCACATGTGGTAGGTGGGATTCCCAATGCTTAATGTTATTATCCAGGATAGCTCGAAGCATGTTACCAAGAGTGCGATTTACTACTTCGGTTTGGCCGTCAGTCTGGGGATGGCATGTAGTAGAAAATAGCAACTTTGTCCCCAATTTTCCCCATAAGACCCGCCAGAAGTGGCTGAGAAATTTGACATCCCTGTCGGATACAATGGTACGTGGCACACCATGTAAGCGCACAATATTTTGGAAGAAATGATCAGCTATTGTGGTAGCATCATTGGTACGGTGGCAAGCAACAAAATGTGCCATTTTAGAGAATCGGTCGACAACTACCATGATGCTATCTTTCCCTCTGTTAGACCTGGGTAGTCCAAGTACAAAATCCATGGAAATGTCTACCCATGGTTGTTTGGGAACGGGAAGAGGTGTGTATAATCCATGCGGCTTAGACGTGGATTTAGCATGTTTACAGGTCACGCATTGATCACAAAATCTTTGCACATCTCGTTTGAGGTGGGGCCAATAGAAATGCTCTTTGATGATACTTAAAGTTTTGAGATGGCCGAAGTGTCCCATCAGTCCTCCACTATGGGCTTCTTGTACAAGCAATTCACGCATAGAGCATCTGGGTATGCATAACCTATTGTCACGAAAAAGTAAGCCCTCATGACGATAGTATTTGCCGACGGTAGTATTTTCGCATGCTTTGAATAATTCAAAAAAGTCATCATCAGTTGCATATAGATTTTTAATATAGGTAAACCCTAATAAATGAGCATCCAAAGTAGCAACCAATGTATATCTCCTGCTTAGGGCATCAGCAACAATATTATCACCACCTTTTTTGTACTTAACCGTGTATGGGAAGGACTCAAGGAATTCAATCCACTTGGCTTGTCTCCGATTTAGCTTATGCTGAGATTTTAGGTATTTGAGTGCTTGGTGGTCTGAATGAATGATGAATTCTTTGGACCATAGGTAGTGTTGCCAAGTTTCCAAAGCCCTAATTAGGGCAAATAATTCTTACTCGTAGGTGGAGTAATTAAGGGTAGCACCGCTCAATTTTTCACTGAAGTAGGTAATAGGTTTTCCTTCTTGAGATAAGACAGCTCCAATACCTATTCCTGATGCGTCACAGTCAATTTCAAAAGCCTTATCGAAATCAGGTAGCGATAATATGGGGGCATTAGTCAGCTTTTCTTTTAATAAGTCAAAGGCATTCTGCTGTTCTTTCTCCCATTTAAACCCGACTTCCTTTTTTATAACAGAGGTGAGGGGAGCGGCTATAGTGCTGAAGTTACGCACAAATCTCCGGTAGAAGCTACATAAGCCATGGAAGCTTCTTACTTCTGTAATAGACTGGGGCACGGGCCAGTCTCGTATGGCCTTCACCTTTTCATCGTCAACGGATATTCCATCCTTGCCTATTACAAATCCCAGAAACACAACACTTTCTAAACAGAATCTGCTCTTGGAGAGGTTGGCATATAATTTCTCGATCTTAAACACCTCAAGGACAGATCGTAGATGATCAAAGTGTTCATCATAAGACTTGCTATATATAAGGATGTCGTCAAAGTATACGACGACGAATTTACCAATAAAGTGTCTGAGCACATAATTCATTAGTCGCATGAAAGTACTAGGTGCATTAGACATGCCGAAGGGCATCACCAGCCACTCATAGAGTCCAAAGTTGGTTTTAAAGGCCGTTTTCCATTCATCGCCAGCCTTCATGTGAATCTGATGGTATCCACTTTTTAAATCAATTTTTGAAAATATAATAGACCCATGCAATTGGTCAAGCATTTCATCTAACCGAGGGATGGGGTATCGGTATTTGACGGTAATTTTATTAACAGCCCTACTGTCAATACACATGCGCCAACTTCCGTCTTTTTTTGGAACTAGTAACACAGGAACAGCACAAGGACTCATGGACTCTCGAATGTGCCCTTTTTCAAGTAATTCAGTTATCTGCTTCTTTAGTTCTTTTACTTCCTCAGGGTTAGCTTGATATGCAGGTCTATTGGGAATGGAGGCCCCAGGTACGAAATCAATCTGATGTTCGATTCCTCTAGTTGGAGGTAACCCTTGTGGAATTTCTTCAGGAAAGAGCTCAGAGTATTCATTGAGTAAGGTGTGTATGTCATCAAGAACAGAATCAAGTAGAGTGAAATCACTATGATAACATTCTTTACGCATGAGCATATAGATGGGTAACTTAGCAGAGAAGGCATAAGAGATGTCTCTTTTCGGGCGAAAAAGTTACGTAGTGGTTTATTCTGGCCTTCCATGTTGGATTTTGAGGTCTTACTTATCTCCTCCCTCATGCTCTTGAATTCGGCTTGAAGCTTGAGTTGATCATCATGGACTTGCTGGGGTGATAGCGGCATTAGAGTGATCGTTTTGTTATCCTTGATAAGGGAGTAGCTATTTTTATACCCGTCATGGGTTACTTTCCTATCAAACTGCCATGGTCTCCCAAGTAGGACGTGACTAGCGTGCATGGGAATGACATCACATAATACTTCATCCGTATATTTCCCAATTTGGATTGCAAGTAATACTTGCTTGTAGACCTTGACCTCACCCGTGTCGTTGAGCCATTGTAGTTTATAGGGTCGAGGGTGCTTCGTGGCTGTCAACCCTAATTTGGTAATTAGGCTAGCACTTGCGGCGTTAACACAGCTACCGCTATCAATGATCAAACTACACAACTTGTCACTGATTCGACATCTGGTATGGAAGATATTCTCACATTGTATTCGCTCGTCATCAACTTTTGCATGTACGTTCAAGGCACGTCGTACGACGAGTAGTTCTCCCTCGGAAGCATATATCTCATCATGGCTAGGGTCACTATCATAGGGGTCAATAGGAGTAGGGGAATGGTCAACACACTCATCATCCTCGGACTCAACCTCTCCTGTGGGCCGAACCACCATCACCTTCCTATTGGGACATTTGGACGCGATATGACCATGCCCCAAGCATTTGAAGCATTTGATGTTTCTTGAGCGTCCATTGCTAGAATTACCACTTGTATGTTCCTTACCCTTTTCCTTAAGAGGGCTTGCCTTATTGTCGAATTGGACTCTTGACCTTTCTTCACTTCTAGGAGGCTGCTTCCAGTTATGATTTTTTGAATGGCCGGCTTGGAAGTTGGGTTGGGGTTTAAAGGTCCTGACCCTTTTGATCTGTTTTTCAATCTTGATGGCTAAGCTAACCATTTCCTCGATATCCACATAGTGTTGGAGTTCAAGTTTATCAGCTATTTCCTTGTTAAGTCCACTAAGGAATCTAGCCATGGTCGCCTCTCTATCTTCGATTATGTTAGCCCGAATCATTGCGATCTCCATTTCCTTATAATATTCATCAACGCTTCTAGGGCCTTGGACAAGGTTTTGTAGTTTCTGGTAGAGTTCTCGATAGTAATAGCTAGGTACAAACCTACGTCGTAATAATCCTTTGAACTCGTTCCAATCTCGTACCGGTCTCTCGTGGTTTCGGCGTCGGTTAGTAACAAGCTGATCCCACCAATTGATGGCATAATCGGTGAACTCAACAATGGCGAGTTTAATCTTTTTTTCATTTGAATAATTATAGCAGTCAAAGACCAACTCTATTTTTCTTTCCCAATCCAAGTATGCGTCAGGGTCATTTTTTCCACTAAATGCTGGGATCGTTAATTTGATATTATTTAGATTCCGGTCCTCCCGATCGTACTGTCTTGGATGTCGGCGAGGTCGATGTCCCATCCTAGCATGTTCTTGGGCTGATGAGCCGTCGGCTGAGAAAATATCTGGCTTGGGGTGGAAGTTCCTTGGATGTCTGTTTGGTTGGGGTGACTGGATAGGTTCAGTTGTATTATTAATTTTTGTTCAATCCGATCCAGTCTTTCTATTAGGATACGTAGTTGTGCGGAAATAGGGTTTGAGTTACTATCGGATCCTTCCGACACGTGTCCTGACATTGCATGTCCGGTTCGGGAATTCATTTCAATCCGTTTATCTGTATTAAATTGTCACACGATCGATTGGGATTACTTACGTAGTAGGTGATTAGAATGTTGGGCTTTTAGCCCGTGACTGTTCGATAGGGCGGGTTTCCGAGCTGGTGGCTTAAACGATATGGAATATCGAATCGCCGCCTAATACCCGATATCCTACCCCATTTCTGGATACCAAATTAATTTTGGTATCAAGTTCGGATCACTAGGTGATATCTTTTTTTTTTTAAATCAGACGACCCAAAAAAAAAAATTAACACGGCAGAATTAAAACAAAGGTCGACACCAGACAATCCAAACAGGGTACTGTTTGGGACAGTGACAAAAAGAGAAGAAAAAAAAATTAAAATAAAATAGAAAACACCAATCTGTCGAAATCGACACAGCAGGGAATTGCAAATCGACTCAAAACGGGAATAGAATTGAAACACAGAAATTGCGACTGGAAATCAAGACAGAAATTAAAGACACGAATTGGATGCTGCAACGACAACATTCAAACAAAAAATCGACGCTAAACATACCCAGATCCGAACGGGTTTCGAACATAAAAAAAATCACAATAATTCAGAGATGAGCGAAGCAGATCGACGCTCTGATACCAGCTGAAACGAATTCCAAGTGGAGTTCAGTAAAAATTACACAGAAAAACGCAAGAACAACCGAACAGAAATAGGGATAAGGTAATTGGGACTGCCCGATTTAAATCCTCGAAAGCGAGAATAACAAAAATGCCGGAAACCGACAATAAACGACGCTAGATCGTAAGAAAATTAGCTTTATTTCATATGCTGAAATCGATTCGAACCAAGTTGTCCTTCTTACATAAAGATAGAAGCTTTATATAGGGCAGCAACTAGCTAGGGTAGATGGAAGTCGAACGTTGGGCAACGGTCGAAAAGGTGGAGCGGGTAGAGTGAATTAAAGGTGGGTAATTCCCATTAATGGTGGTCGACGAAGAAGGCGAGATTAGAGGAAGAAGACGACTCGGGAAGGGCTGCGTGAGGAGTGAAGGTTGTTTTGACCGAACGGGAGTGAATGTGTTGGACTGAATGGTTTGATAAAGAAGGCAGGCGTAAAGGCTGTGGACCGGGGAGACGGGGGCAGGCGTAAAGGCTGTGGACCGGGGAGACGGGGTGCGTTTTTGGTTTTTGGCTTTTGTTTTTTTGGTTGAGAAATAGTGGGCTTTGGGGTGTGGTAGAATTAAGGAAGATGTAGGGAATTTGAAGGTGGTTTAATGATGGATTAGGCAAATCCCACTTAACTAGTTGCTTAATACCCTTATTACAAGATAAAACTAAATAAACAAAACAACGATAATAATAATAGTAGAATTTTGCTAATTGGCGATAATGCCATTATTCTTGCTAATAATTTAAAACTTGAGTATGTCTTCTCAGCAACAGGATCCCGTTTTTGATAGCACTGTCTTGAATCCTTTTCCCCGCTTGCTTGGCTTAGATTGTCAATTTTCTTGATTATCCTGCAAGACAATAATACAAATATAATTAATTATTTTTAAAGGATAATTGGTGCTTTTCTTAGTAAGGGTACTAAGGGTATTTGGGCTTTCATCAATAATAAATTAAGAATAATTCTTATTTTTATCCATTATCACTTGCAATTATTTAGGTAAAGATATTATCAATGTCTAACTCATACTATCTTAACATTAGTGTAAGGATAATTAGTACATATTTCAAACACCAACATAATCTATTATCAGATTTTATCTGTATGCATATGTTGACTCATCATGGCAATGTTTCCATCTTTTTTTAAGAACGTAGCTGTTATATGGAAAGAGTATACTTACTATACATAAAATAATTTTTTTTCCATATCCTACCGCTCCTCCCCTTTACCGACACTCCTATTTTTTCATACTTTCTTTCTCTCGTGTCTCCTTTCTCTCTTCTTCTGCAACATTCAAACAACCCTCACCACCCTGATAAGAGGTAACTAATTAAAATTTTTTAATTCATAATTTTTTTTGTTATAAAAATATGCTCACGTTAGGTTATAAATTTATGAATTTAATAAAAATTATTTGTTTTAATTTTTTATTTAATTATAAATTTGTGAGTTTAAATTATTATTATTTTCATCTACACCTGTAACTTATATTGTACATCTAGTTTATGAAATTATTTTTTTTATTTATTATAGATAAAAATTATATTGTAAATCTTATAATTTTTTTTTTAATTTTAGATCTAGCATGAAAAAAAATGGGCGATATGGGCTTCGGCAATTTCTGTCGGTGGGGGGGGGGGGGGCTTGGGCTTCGGCAATCTTTGTCGTTGTTCGACGGGAAAAACAAAAGGGGAAGGAGGAATTGGAGATTTGGCCGATACAAAGGACGAAGCAACGACGATTTCTGCGGGTGGGGGGCTTGGGCTTCGGGAGTTTTGCATGACATAGGGGAAAAAGCAACGGCAATTTATGCCGGTGGTGTGGCTTGGGCTTCGACAATCTTTGTCGTTGTTGGGGTAATAATCGCCGAGCATGTTTAGGGTTTGTTAATTATATTTGTATTAATTATATTTTTAATGATGTTTATTAATTATATTTTTTTAATTATATTTTTTAGTTATGATTAATTTGATTAAATTTATTTATTATATTTTTAGATATATTATACTCTGTTAATTATGATCTAATATTTTAATTAAATATAGGTTTGGTAAATTCTCTTTGTATTCTAGGGTTTTCGGTTATTTTTAGGATGTGTAATTATATATAATAATTATAGTTTATTAATTATATTTTTTAACTACGATTAATTTGGTTAAATTTTTTCATTATATTTTTAGATTTGTTATACTATGCTAATTATGTTATTGTATTATTTATATATGATTTGATATTTATTAGATTTATTTATATTTTCATTAAATATGTTAAATATTGTTATGTGATGATGGTTATTGGTGAATGTTTTTAATTATATTGATAGGATAATAGATTATATTAGTTTATTTTTTTATTAAATATGTTTATAATAGATTAAATATTTTTATATTTGTATTAGATTTGTTTAGTTTGCTAATGTTTATGGAATATGTTTGGATAAATTTGGTTGGATTATTGAAAATATATATTAGGAGATTAGTTTTATAAGATACCATAATTAAGTATAATTTAGTTGTTATATTATATTAAACTGCTACTAGTAAATAATAGAAATATTGTTGATGAATTTAAATAATAAAGTAGATGATTAGTTTAAGAGATTGCATTTTAGTTATAAGGTTGGGTATACATATCTCTTTCGCTATCATAATATGGGTTGATATTTAATAATTACATTATTGTCACGTATGTATTTAGGTTTTATTTATGTGATGACTTATTACCTTCAATTCATATACCTAATTTTAATTGACTTAGTTTCATTATTGAAATTCAGATAAGTCACAGACAAGACAGAATAGTAGATAAAACTGAGGGTCGTCTTATTACTACTTCTTCATGATGTAATAGAACTACTATTGAGCAACTTGCTCCGATATCTCGTCTAAGAACTTTCAAAAAGAGTCTTGTCAGAGGATTACGATGAGGTAAAAAAGCTGGTGAACAAGAACCGAAAGAAGTGTCAGAACAGCAAGAATATGCAAAATTTCCCGAACAACCAAGGTCTAGTCATCAAACTCCTAAATTTCTAACATTTGCAAACTATATAGGTCGTCCATCATTTATGGCTGATGTTAACATTTTGGGGTTCGGAGGATACGTAGGTTCAAGGGTAGGCGGTTCAAGATTTGGAGGTTTAGGGGTTAGAGGTTCGGGGGTCAGAGGTTTCGAGTCTGGAGGTTTTCCATTATCTACAGAATTTGTAGATTTTCTAACCTCACCGACATAACCTGCCATGGGAGTATCATCATCCTCAATTCACCCACCTGTTGTTAGTGGCTCTAGATCATCATTAGATATGCCAGCATCATTACCCTACATTATTGATCAAGCATCATCATCAACTTATGTGCGTAATGATGATGGTGGTGGTGGTGATGATGACCAAGAGGAGGAGGACGAGGAGGACAACGACGACAATGATGGTAGAGATGATGATGATAGGGATGCTAATGATGCTAGTGAAGATGAACAAAGTATACAACTGAAGGATGAATGGTACTTACTTGGGCCATGTCCCGGACGTCCAATAATCCCTGATTTGATTCCAAGCTTTGGCGGTCACGCAACTTTAGATTTATGGTTAGAAAATGCAAGTTTATCATATTCATTATTTCTTAATTCTTATTTTATATGTAACCAATCATATATATTCATTACATTTGTTCTTTTATTTTTTAGGATCGTGTTGTCCCAAGATCCACACGAGGCAGGAGGTTTTCAAAAGTTTTCTTGGAAGCATCAATGAAAGAATGTTCGCTCTAATACTATAAATAGGATTATCACACCTTCCATCATGCACATTTGAGCATGCGAACATGCCACTTATTTCAGCATTTATTGAGAGATATCAACCAAACACAAATAGCTTTTATATGCCATGGGGTGAGATGAAAATCACTCTTTTAGATGTACATCGCATATTAGGTCTATGAGTTGATGGTTATCCATTATATTTGGATATGACAACCAACACGCGTGGGCAATTGATTGGTGCAATGGGTGTCTTTTGGGGATGGAGGAAATGCAAGTGACTAAAGTCATTCGAAAGGATGATTTTCCATTTAAATGGCTGTAAGAAGTATGTGAATCATACTGGTTAGGGGATGAGGAAAAAGTGATCGGGTATATATTATGGTTGATCGGCCTATCTTTGTTTGTCGATAAATTTAATCCATACTATATCATTTTTCTTTAAGATCTTAGTCGGGTTGAAGGTTATGCATGGAGTGTAGCCATACTTTCTTTTCTATATCGACAACTTGGTATGGCTTCTAAAGTTGATGCTGCTTAAATGCTAGGATGTGTCACTCTATTATAGGTAATTTTATAATTATCATATATATATATACATATATTACATACTCTACATTAGTTATGGTTCTAACAACCGAATATTATAACAAACATGGATATATGAATACTTTCCGAGATTTGGAGTGGAATGATCTAGGTATGATCCAGATAGTATGAGGTAGTTTTGTAGACAGAAATTTGACAATAAATTGGAGACCCTCGAGCGCTTTCGAGCAAAGATTGATCCTATGCCTGCATCAAAGGTATGCTCAAATTATTATTTTTTACTATATTATATTAGCGATATTCGTATTTAGTTTAATTTTTTTGTGAAAGGTCATTTGAGATCCGTACGAAGTAGCTGATCCATATAAATATTGTCATATGGCATTCTATCACAGTTGTTTACATTATTTGAAGAAAGTTGAATTGTATATGCTAGATAGAGTGACACAAAAATTTGGATATACACAAGTGATCCCTGAAGAGCCTATCAAGCCCACTAGGAACACATACAGAGGTCCTTCTCTCAAGAAGTATAAAGTTTACTATACACACATGCTTAACCAATGGTTCTTGAGGCGTGAACACATATTGGGTCCGAATGTTTTTGGACCACCTTCTCATGATTATATGGATTGGTATGTTCCTAGAACTCATATGTATGTATTGGAAACGACGGAAGAATATTTGGTAGAGAATCCGAATGATGATCATCAAATTCCAGCCAAAAAACATCTGAACAAAGCACATAAAACTATCCGTCGATTGTATTGGAGGGGAAAGCCAACTCCAAATTATCAACAACTAGTTACATGTATTGAAACTTTTGTGCATGATTTAGGAGTTTCTCTACCTAGGTGTTGACATTTGCAATGACCTTAATGTATTACTGCATTTTTATGTACTCCGATTAAAATATGCTTGTTACAACTAATGCCAAGTCTCGTTTTTATTTTACCATACATCTTTAAAATAGTATTATTCAATCCACATTGAATACCGAGATACTTAAGTTGAATAACATATAAATATATCTTATTACCATAGGTCAGATACTTAAGATATCATAGGAAGGTAACAAGAAAATAAACACAAAGCTCAAAAAATTCATCACATAGATGCTTCAAAGGATGTAAACACAAAAATAAACTAAGAAAAAATTACAACAATTCTAAAATAAAGTTGAATCCAAAGACAGAGGATGTGGCTCTTGTGTGCCATCATATACCAATGCACGTCATTGTTGGAATCTTGAAGAATATAGGGTATTCCATATTGAAACGTTGATATCACAGTATCTATTCCAATTTGTATGTACTGGTGGGAGTGAAATTTTTTCTAAAAGATATACCTGACAAACACAAAAATATTATGTTAACCATTCATATAATATTGAAATGGAAAATAACTTCATAAAACTCAGTGCTCACCGATATGTAGTGACTCGTGTCTTGCAAGAAACATATAGTGACTTCATTTTTAGGACCTTGAATTCCGTGTTACACCACTAAAGGTAGAAATGAACTCACGCATTCAATGAGTAATATGCGAACAACACACAGTAGCAGGTTGTAATGACATGACCAGTATTAGGCATTTCCATCTAGTGTTCCATCGGAGCTGGCCCTTCCCAGTAGGCAATAGTATTAAGATCTTGATCAACGCTATCATATACGAACACATTCTTGTACAACTGCCATCTCGCCAATATCTCATGATATATGTTGGTACGAATCTGAACGTACTGTTCTTCATCTCCTAGTATAATAGAAACCAATGCTCTAAAACTACAGTTCTCATCTCCTAACACATTACACCAGCTACTAATATAAGGAACTATATGTCTATTCATCCGAGTCACGTACGTAAATTGTAATTGGCCTGATAACATAAATGTTGATTGTCGTCCCCGACCCCGATCACGACCCAGACATTGTGTTGATCTCAAACGATTATAAAATTATTATTCTGTATACTACCAACTAGATTGTTCCCTTTTGGTGGGGTTCCTTGGGCGACCCCTATAGTGTCGTACTGGTGGCTCGTGGAGAGGTGTTTTCTAGGGAACGACAATATTAAATATCTCTTTTGCCAACTGATTTTGTATTGTCGCTGGCTGGATCATAACAGATTCCATGGAAATATGGAGTAAATAAGATGCAACCTCTAGTGTTTCTTGGGGTGTTAGTGGATTAATCAGCCTATCTATGTCAAGTTTCTTTCAAAACGGATGAATAACTGACAGGGGATTTTCATGTAGTTATAAATGTATGTATTAATCTTATATGTACATGGTATCCCGTGCGTACACCGCATTTAACATCCACATAAATCATCATCGGCACCTACATAATCAAGTCTCTAACACTCTTTTTTAGACAAATTTATTGCATATAAAGCAACATGACCTCTCAAATTAGCATAAAGGGCACTTGTAGCAAAATGAGGAGTATTGAACCGATACCTCTCCATCGATGCTTTTATCTCATTATGTTGCAATTCTAGGAACTTGTGTATTTGTTTGTGCACCGTATTGAAGTTGTCTCATAATGTCTCTACAAATTTCTTCAAATATCCACGAGTACCTTTAACCCTGTTGATAAAAAAAATCAATATATGACTTTATCACCATAAAAGAAGTAAAAGCAACTATACTAGGAGATAAAATATATATCATACATATTCGTTGTAATCTGATGGATATAAAACACGTCACCAAAGAATGCGGAAACTATTTTATGTTTATATGGTTGTAGCCAATACATATTTAGATATGAAATTAGGCTTGGCATATTTCTGTAGTCTTCCTCCAATGACAATGGTTGTTCCTCGTATGTTTGTTCATCTGTGGCATCTATCACATTTTTCCATAGTGACATAAAACCACTTGAGAACGATGAATGGTCAGAGACTTTCTTACACCTTTCCTCCACATTCTTATTAACATGAAGCCTACATAATAAATTTTTTGAAGTAGGAAAAATATATTCCACAGCTAAAATAAGAGTAAGTTCTCAGTCGGTTATAATGGTGGTTGGAAGCATACATGGATCCATTAAGGTCTTCAATCTCTCAAGTAACCATAAATAATTTTCTTCCTTCTCAGATGACATGTATGCACATGCAACGTTGAAATTCAATTGTGTTGGTGTTAGTCCAACAATTTCAAGTAAGGGCTTTCCATATCTATTCTTCTTATACGTGCAATCCATTTGTAAAACAAAAGGAAATGCACATAAAATATTAACAGATACGGGATGTGCAAATAGATGTTCACTTATTATATTTGATCTTGGCTCACTTCAATGCCACTGAAAATAATGGTTCTCAACCAACATACTCATAACATATTGTAACATTGTTTGACCGCCCATTTCTTCAGACCTAAGCTTCTATTGACCATTATAAATATGTCTTCTCATACTTACATTTCCTTCAAATTGTTTTTGAAGAAGCGGTATAATTTGTCGTAGATTTACGTTAACAGTGATAATTTCATCAATAAATTAAACTTTATTTTCTATCAACGTACCAAGGACACCATGCCTTTAGTCATAATTTGCCAATTCGTGATTGGGTGTCCCGGTCCTAACTACCACTTGTCATCCACCATTATTATTTTCAAAACCAATAATAAAAAAGGATAATCATTCTTTTTAGAACATGTATTACGTGCATTTTTGGTATCTGTAGGTCTAGTACGGATATACGTTCCACTTTTTTTACATCTTATCAAAACTCTACCTGGCCCTATACCATTTATTTTTCTAGAACATTTGATAATCAAAATCATCTTATGAGTTCTACCCATTTTTTTAACCTATGTCACAAGTTCTTCTCAATCAAAAAAATATTTGTTCTATTATAAAAATTCTCTAATAATTTTGAGTCATAAAATATATATTCTCCATATCCTAAAAGAAAGAGTTTACCATAATAATATAATAAAAAGAAGTATTAATTTCATCAAACCAATTTCGTCGCTACAATTTACAATACTAAAAAAATAAATGTTACCTCTTCATCTAAGTTGTAATTATTATTGGGAGAATCCATTTGTATATCTTCTGTGTATCCATAACTTATTGGTATTGTAAATCTATCATCATAGTACGACGGGGTTGTGACCCCATCTTCGTAGTTCATCAGACTTCCGAACTCATCGTACCTTGTCAAAGTTCCAAACTTTTTGTAATTTGAAGAACTTCCAAATTCATTATTCATGCTGAGTGTTTAAAAAATATTGTAAAATTTTATCTAAAGATTCAACAAAGAATTTCTACCCTAAAGAATAAAAATGATAATTTGAAGAACAGAAATGATAAGTCATTCACTTATATATAAGGATTCGAATAGAAACTACAATAATTATACACATACCTGATTCGAAAAGAAACTACAATAATTATACACATACCTACGCCGCACCCTATATTTCTGACAAAAAAAACTTTGTGCCCTAGTTTGATCATAACCACATATTCTATACAATAATTTTATTCTAAAAAGATTTGCAGTAAAGTAATAAGATTGAAAATTTTTAACCTTATCTGTGAAGAAAGGAGATATAAGAAACGATTCTTATCTGTATATAATTTATATATTATACATATATTTATAATAAATATTCGATAGAAATAGAATATAGATTATTAGATATTTTTATTTACCAATAATTTAAATTAGGTAAAAAAATTTTAATATTTAGGGCGGGAACTACACGAGGTGCTGATGCTTGGTGTAGGGGAACAACACAAATTGTCGTTCCTTGGGGCATGTCTACGACATGGCCTATTGTTGCCTGGCAGGGTATTTTTGTAGGGGTGGGCTTCAGCATAATTTGTTGTTGGTTGGGGGGCTTCGGGCCTTTTCGCCAATGGTAGGGAGGGAGATGCAACAAAATTTTCCAGTGGTATGGGAGGAGCATGTGATAAAATTTGCCCGTGGTATAGGGAGAGTTGTGGCAAAATTTGCCGGTGATATATAGGACAAATCTAACATTTGTTTTCCACGGAGTAAATTTAGTTTTTCCAAATAACAAAACCCTTAAATAATTATAATGAATCTTTAGAGGATTCAACCATTTGGACCCACATCATATGCTTATAACATATTGTGTTATACTTGTCACTAGCTTATTTGAAGTCACTACAAGGAATTTCATGTGAGTTGTAACTTTACATAAAACATATATGACTTTTTATAGCTTATTGGCCATAATAAACACAAGCTTTAGCTAAGCTAAATCAAGCAAGTATAAGCATCATCAATTGCATTTTAAATTTCCTTTGGATTCATATCTCATGGAATATGTATTCTAAGTGATTGTTTGCTTTATAATCTTAATTTCCTCCTCTCTACCCCCAAGGTTGAGGAAACAAACATCCCTAAACTTCTTTGTGGCTTATTTTCACATCTATGGAGGAGTTTTATGGGCACATATAAGACATATACAATTCTTTAATATAAGCATCAAGTCCATTCCAATTGAATTGGCTTAAGGAATAATATAATATGAAATTGGTACATACCAAAATTCTTTGCATGGCATATCACTTCTAGACCTCATTCACAAAGGTTTACAAATCAAATGCATAATTAATGACTTTACTAGGTTGTTATGCTGCCAACTTAAAGCAATAATGTTGTATTATCTAAACTAGATGGTTATTTACTTTTGTGCCAACACAACAATTTCAGTTGCAAAATATAATATGTGACCTACAACGATGCATCATTATATACCATGGTATATTTATTTGGCCCAAATGTGTGTCCACTTAAATTATATTAAGGGCATAGAAGATTTTGAGTTTTATTGCATCATAATGACTTAATTATAAATTTATAAAAAATAATATGTCATTCATATGAGATCGTCACTTAAAAAGACTATTCGGGATTCTAAGTAGGTGATCGTGCAAGTTTCAATAATATTATCTATCATTACTACACTAATGTGATCTCATTTTTTATGCCACAAAAGGTAATATTTTATGGTCTAATAACTTATGGTTAGTGACATCATTTGGCTTTTCACATATGCTAGATGTATATATTGTGTATTTATCTTGATCCTACTTCTAATTGGTCTTGATGGAAGCAATACCGTCAAATAGTTATAAACCATATTAAGTTCTCCAGAAACTTATGACGCGGGAGTAGAGTCGCATGACACAGATGGTTACGTTACTCCACGCAGATACATAAACATGGAGGTGCATGCATGGGCTGCATGCAACATTCTTTAGTTAGCGTAACATTTATTATTAAGTCATTTATTTTGAGTTGTATTTCGAGTCAAATAAGGTTGTTAGTAGCTAGATCATTTAATATCTTCTAGCTAGTCTTCAATCATTTATTATTATTTTTATTTTGAGTCAAATAAGGTTTTTAGTAGCTAGATCATTTAATATCTTCTAGCTAGTCTTAAGGGAATTAATTCTTTTGGGAGGGAGTTATTGTTATTTACTTTTAGTCAATTAGTGACTAAATATTAACTAGCTAGTCTTAAGGGAATTAATGCTTTTGGGAGGGAATTAATGATTTTGGGAGGGAATATGCTTGTAATCTTTTGAGAAGATGCTCGGTTCCTTGGCTATATAAACCATAGGAATCTGAGTAGAAAGACAACTTGAATAAGAAGAACAACCTTAAGCATTGCTTAAACTTGAATTCTGTGTGGATTCATCTCGTAACAAGTCGAATCTGTGTGAACGATTTGTTTCGAATCATCTCGAAATAAAACCGAATCTGTGTGAACGGTTTTGTTCTCGAAACCTTAATCTTTATTTCTGTGTGGTTTAAAGATTAATTTACCCTTCTACCTCGTGTTCCATCATCATCCACCCCTTAGAATCCCCATCATCAACCTCCATAATCCATACTCATCAAATACTCCATATAAACTCCATCTAAATCTAAAACTCTAACCGTGCACGCATCAACTTAGCTACAATATCATACAAATATTTGTTACTTGATTGTTTCTTTATAAAGCCATCTAATAGTTTTATCATTCTACGTACACATGTACATGCTAGTTAAGTATAAGTTCATAAAATACTTCATCCTTAAAATATAATTTACAATGGAATTTTAATAATATAAATCAATTTTTCTAGTTCATATTCAGGTATATGAGATAGGAAGCATTTTTCCTCTACCGTTAAATTAATTATATCAAATGGAAAGCTCTAAGCTTCAACCATTAGACTACTTATTAAATAGGCAGCTTTAAGATTCAAACATTAGATGTCTATATCGATCAAAACTATAATATAATGGGGAGGCTATTGTAAATAGGGATGTAAATGAACTGAGCTGAGGGTCTAGCGCTTGGCTCAACTCATTTCACAAATGAGCCTAAAAATGAGGCTCAAAAGCTTTTGTGGTAAATAAACCAAGCTCATAAGCTTTTACACTATAAATGAGTCAGAGTTCAAAATTTACATGCTCAAGCTCAGCTCATTTAGTAAATGAGCTGAACTTGAGTCTTATTTTTGGATTCATTTAGCTAAATAAATGAACCGAAACGAGCCCTTAGCAAGCCAAGACTTAAAATCTTGGGAGCTAACTGGGTTCATTTACACCCTAATTGTAAATACTCCAGCCACTAAAGTGGAGGAAGAAACTTGACTATGGTAGTTTTAACCACTAAAAATGATGACTTATGAATTATTGGCTCATAAATTATGCACAAAGACATCATAACTACTTCATAATTAGAAAAAATACTTAAAAATACAAAAATTTAAGTTACAAGAGTTAATATTGCATAAATAGAAAGTACAAAAATAAAATTAGAGCTCGATTCTATAGACCATCAAATAGTTTAATCCACTGAATTAAAATGTACCTGAGGTATTCAATACCATCCAACTTTCTTGATGGATATTACATAAATATTGAAAGATTTACAACTATTTGATATCCTTGATCAAACTGCATATAAGTTATTCATCACCTTTTAATCATTCGATCTTTAGAATCAAATTGGGCATAAGGTCTTTAGGACCATTAAACTATTGGGTGGAGCTCAATTATATTAATGTCCTTCTGTACCTCATGTATAAACTTGTAACTAATATAGTTGGTCAGGAGATTCATGCTTTTACTGGCATTTATGCAACCATCCTTCTATACTTCAAGTGTGTGAGAAAATTTTAATCATTTCTAGTGGCCCTCCATTAACTTCATATAATAGATTTTTACATTATATTCTCCAATTAATATCAAGTGATGTTATATGTCTAGTGATGGGCAATGAGACCACTAATCCATCATTTTTATGCATACAGTAATGGGTGATGAGTGATGAGACTATCAATTCATCACCTTTAAAGTTACGTAATTTTCTTAGTGTTGCCACTTTATGTGGTTTTCCATCATCTTCAAGTGATGGAGATATACATATGCTGATTAGCAATTTGGCCACCAATATATCACTTTTGATATCAGAATTAATCATATTACATCTAGTTCATGTTTATTAAACAAGATACTTTTTAGCATCCTACCATTGTTTACCTCTACCTTCCATCTCATGAATGGAAGGGATGTCATCAATCAATATAGATATAATCAAAGGCTAAATGGGAGAGAAACGTAATATTCCCTTGTTCCAAACCGATTCTAGGGTCATACTATATCCTCCTTAAAATGCTTAATCAATTCAAATTAAGCAAAAAATCAATGTCCTTGAAATTTATTTGACTATAAGATATATCACATATGTGACTTTTCATATTCCTATAAAAATTGAGATCTCACACCATAAATAAAAGGGTAAAATATAACTATATCACACATAATAATTATACTCATATAAAATGATGACTAATAAAGATAGAGCTCTCCCTTTTATTGAATATTGATTAAACTTGACATCAGCTTCATGGCCATTTGTTTCAAGCACCTCAATGTCCCTAACAAGATTAACACAGAAGCATAAATTTTTTTAATCTAGAGCATAAATTGTACATTATAAATAGAATACTTAAAAAATAATATTCCCTTAAATTTATTGATGACACAAATCATGTATAAATTGGCCTATCCCTGTCGGTTCTTAAAGAATCCTTTAACAATTTGTAGGGGATTAACCTTCTACTTTAAGTCTAGCTTTTGTCTAAATTTACTATAATTTTAGGTGCTAGCCTCTCCTTACTCTTTAATAATTTTGAATCATGAGAAAATACATGGAGGTTAATACCTGGTGATGTTATAATTTGATTCAAGTCAATATATTCCTTTTTTAAGTAAATTTTCATGTATAATCAAATCATCCTAAATCCAAATCTAAAGAAATTATTAAGACTGTATTACCAATATATGGAACACATATATCTATAGGCTTAGCCATAAATTAATAAGAGTACACCTAATTTTATGTATCTACTAAAAAAATGTACTTCATTTCTTTTGACAGTAACACCTCTCTCTCTCTCTCTCTCTCTCTCTCTCTCTCTAAGAAGTAAAGTAACAAGTATGCATTACTTAATAATTAAATTTGATTTATTATATAATATATTTATATTTAGAACTATTTTGAGTATAAATTAATTTACTACATAATTTAATTTTTAAAATGGTAAACATTAGAAGAAAAGAGTAATTTATTTGAATAAAGTATCTTTACTTTTGTAATGAGTTATTGATTGTGGTTCAACCAATATAGTTTGCTACGAGGGATGTAAGATGAGTAGATAGAGCTTCCCATAAAGTGAAATTTTCATGGTTGTTTGGCATAAAGCAATTAGAAATGTCAAAACTAAGTAATACCTCATTTTGACTACTTAGAAATGATAGGGTATGGTGTTCAAATGTTGGGACATGGTGTACAAATGATGGGGTACGATGTAGAAATAATGAGGTATTATAACACCCCAGAATTTACTACTTTTTTTTAAAGCGGAAGCAATTAAAATAGAAATACTTAAAACTCGTGAATTCTAGAAATGTTACCGCCACACTTAGTACTAGATCAGTTCTCTCCGACCGTTCCTGTACCAAGTGCTAAGGCTAAAGAAGAGATTAACAATCAATTACAAAATTAATACAAACTAAACTCCAAATAATCATTAAACGGTTGTAAAACAAAATCAGAGTATGCATCAAGAAATGTAATTCATTTCCAAAAGAGAATTAAACTTACAACCAATAAAAGGTTCATTAAAATACTCAATCGAGTACTGAATCAGAAAATGGTAAATACTGTACCAAAGAAATAAAAAAAGGAATGAAATCGCGTAAAGAATGAATACGGCCACGACACTCTCGAACTTCGAACCAAACATGCTCAACACTCAGCCCCAACTGATATCTCACCCACCTGCACAAATTTAGAAGGGCATACTACTCGTGGGAATGAGCAGCACCCATGAAAGGGGTGATCAGTACGCTACGTACTGAGTAAGGTAACCAAGCACTAAGGCCAACACATAAGTACATAAAATCATGCATAAGAATAAAAGATCATAAAGACCATCATCATATCATAATATCGACCAATCATTCAGGTACATACATAAAGGCCCAATCATAGTCCAGATTAATTATTTAATTAATCTTTTATCAGAATCCAATTCACACCATGCCTTTTATCAATCCATGCGAGCATAGGAACACCCCACTATTATAACCGGTGGGCCGGTCACACATAGAGCATCATGCCCTAACCACTATTATTACCGGTAGATCGGTCACACATAGGGTACAACCCTAACCACTATTCCTGACCGGTGGATCGGTCCGGTTCCTGCTCGCATGGTGTTCCACTGTAAGTAATTAGTATCTTTTAAGAGCTTTAACGATACTGGTTTGTGTTTATTGAGCTCGAGTCACCCCACTATTATTACCGGTGGGTCGGTCACATATAGGACCTCATGTCCTAACCACTATTATAACCAGTGGATCGGTCGCACATAGGACTACGCGTCCTAACCACTATTCCTGACCGGTGGATCGGTCTGGACTCGGCTCAATAATCTTCCGCTTCATATGATTAGTGTCTTAAGTATCTTATTCAAAGGCTTTCGCCATGGACATGCACGAATCATAAATCATAAATTCCATATTCATCATCATACTTTATTCACCAATTACACACGTGCTACCACCAAACCCCAGACATGCATGAACCGCTCCCTTTACACTTATCCTCCAATTCTACTTCACATCTCACTCTAGGGTTTTATCCCGAAACCCTAATTTTAGGCCTTAACATCTCCTCTTACTCCATCTCACATCACCCAAATTATTTTAACCCTCCACACATCACAAATCATCGATTCCATTCTCATAATTACCCCTTAATCACCAAAAACACATGATACAACAAAAACCTTAAGCAGCCACACCAAACCTTAATCAACCACCACAACCCATAATTAACCACTCCAACCCTTATTTAACCATAACAACCATAATTAGCCATTCCAAACCTTAATTAACCACGATAATTCACAATTAGCCACTCTAAACCCTAACTTCGTCTCCTACATACCTAGATAATGTTCCACGTATTATTTTCCATCCAAAGTGTTTAACTACCCAAACAACGCTTACATTACCTTCCTTACATCCCAAATTAACTTTTCACACGTAAATTTTACTCCCATGCAGACTTTACACATCCCATGCAACCATTCGAATTTTTTATGCAAACCCTAAATTCCATGCAATCATTAACTCCCATGCAAAACCCTAACTCTACCACGCAACCCTAATACCACCACGCAAAACCCAAGATTCTGTCATACAATACCCTAAATTCAATCCATACCAACCAAATATTCATCCTTACCAAACCCTAGATTCAAATCACATAAAACCAAAGATTCATCCTTACAAAACCCTACATTCAACCATATTAAACCCAAAGATTTGGATCATATAAAACCCAAAGATTTGTCCACATAATACAATTGATTAGATTCTCCCCTTTCATAACCACAATTTAGATTCCCCCATACAAGACTATAAGTTAGATTCTCCCACATAAAATCATAATTTAGAATTTCCCAAGAAAAACTATATTTTGGATTAATTGGATTTCCCCAAACAAATCATAAATTAGATTCTCCCAATCAAATCATAAATTAGGTTCTCCCATATAATATCATAAATTACATTCTCCCCAAATAACATCATAGATTAGATTCTCCCAAACAAACCATAAATTCAATTCTCCCATATAACATCATAAATTGTATTGTCCCAAATAACATCATAAATTAGATTCTCCCTAACAAACCATAAATTCAATTCTCCCATATAACATCATAAATTATATTGTCTTCCACGAAACCCTACATTTCCCATATAACATCCTCACATGCATGTCTTTTAGGGTCACATGCAAACACATAATATTCCATACACATAGTACACATGCCATATAGCAACAAAAAAGCATGCTTGGACTCCATGCCATACCAAATATGCAATAATTACAATAATAACATAGGATGCATAACATATAAGGAACACAATGCACATTAGCACACAAAAGGCCTTAGCACCCCTTACCTAAAATGTCACCGGTCTTGGAGCACGCTCCTACGCCTCCTTAGGGCTTTGACCAAATAATAACATATTAATAAAATAACTTTAACAAAATTCTAACTTTCCTAAAGACATAAAAAATAATAGAGATATTATAAACCTTTTTAATATAGGGTTAAAGACTTTACCCTAATAATAATAATGATATTAATATAATAATATCAAAGATAATAAAACTAATATCAATGAGAATATAAATAATAATAGCAATAACAATAACAATAACAATAATAATAATAATCATAATAATAACAATAGTAATAACAATAATAACATTATTAACAATACTAATGGTAAAATATTTGCATTAATAATAATGGAATAAGAATAATAGAAATTCGAAATATAAAATAATCATAATAATTATACTTATAACATATTACTATTAATAATAGTAATAAAAGAAATAATAAGGAGAATAATAATAAAATAGAATTAAAATACAATAAGGCTTCAGCCTTCAACATAAATAATAATAAAACAATAATACTACTAAAAATAATCATAAAACATATTAAGAATATAAATATTAAGAATAATAATAATAATGATATTTATATGTAAATAATTAAAATAAATTAAATCAAGGTTTTTAATAATATGGAAAATGGTTGAGAGGGTCTAGGGTTCAACCTTAGGCTGGTGGGGATAGGCGGCACCGGTGGTGGTGCACGGCGGTGGCCGGAAAAAGAGAAGAAAAGAGGGAAAGATGGATGTTAGGAAAAAAATAGGACGAATTGAGGTGATATAAGAGGTGTTTATGGTTTCCCAAGAGGAGAGGGACAAAATGATGGTGGTGGTGCAGCCAAAGGTGGCGGCGCACGACGGCGGAAGGTGGTTTAAGATTTCGGGGTAAAAATTCTGGCGAAACGAGCAACCAACTTTGCACGGTTATGGAGGCCCGTGAAAGAAGAATCGAAGGTTGAAAATGGTTTAGTTAACTAGAGGACGTTGCAGGGAAGAATTTGGCATGAGGCGGTGGCGCTGAAGTTGGCTAACAGAGGCGGAAGAGGCGTCTAAAGTCTCGATGATGGCAGCCCTCGCCGAGGGTTTCGGGAAAGAAAAATCTTCCACAACTCCTACAATCAGGCTTTTTTTTATAGATGGTAGATGGTATAATAGGGTTTTAGAGGTCGTCAGAAAGTTATTAACTGCGAAGATTTGGGTGGTCGGCGCCAGAAAACGGCCGACGATTCCTTGGTTTTGGTCGAAGGTTCGCGGGGCTGGGGAGAGGAAACGGGCGAGAGATAACGTCGGATAATTATGCCAATTTATTCCTGGAGTTAAGAGGAAGACAATGAGACAAGAAACGACCGGTCAAAGGTCTCATGGCCGGAGATGCCATTGACGGGGTCAAAAGGTGCAGCAGCGTCGACGGAGGAGGAAGGAGGAAGAAGGAAGAAGGAAAGGAGGCGGACCGGTCGGTCGGGAAAAAGAAAAGAAAAGGGGGGAACCGGGCCGGTCGGCGCGGGCGGAAGGAGTCATTAAATGAAACGACGAGTTTCAGTGGGAAAGAAGGCAAAACGCGGCGCGACACGGGGCGGAAGGAGGACGTCGCGCGGGCGTGGGCTGGGCCGAGGGAAAGGAAGAAGGGAAAAAGATTGGGCCGCGAGAGAGGGCAGCCCAAATGGGGAAAAAGAAGAGGAAAAAGAAAAAGAAGAAAAAGAAAGAAAAAGAAAGGAAAAAGGAAGAAAGAAAAAGGAAAAGGGAAAAAGGAAAAGAACAATAGCTAGGTTAGGGCCAAATAAATTAATCTAAATATTTAGGATATTTAAAAATAATAATATTTAAATAAAATAATATTTAAATCCCTTTTTAGGCTAAAATAAGATTTTTGAAAGATTTTCCATAAATTCCATTTTAATTAGCAAAACACCCAAATTTTCTTCCATTAAATTATTTATAAAAATAATACTAATTTGGAACTATTTTCTCTTTCTTATTTTAAATAAAATAATTTATTTAAATAAATTCCCAAATTAAAATCTTTAATTAGTCAAAATACCCAAATTCCTCCTAATTAAAATACTTATAAATTTATTCTGGATTTGCCCTAATTAATTTTCTTTTATTTTAAATAAAATAATATACATAATTAAATTTTATAATAAAACCTCATTTAAATATACTATTTAAAATTAGAAATTTTTGGGACATTTCAAGTATAATATAGAAATGATGGGGCAAGGTGTAGAAATGACAGGGCATGATGTGAAAATGATGGAGCATGGTATACAAATGATGGGGAATAGTGTTCAAATGATAGAAAATGGTGTATAAATGATGGAGTATGGTATAGAAATGATGGGGCATGGTGTAGAAATGATGGGGCATGGTGTAGAAATAATGGGCTATAGTGTAGAAAGGATATGACATGGTGTATAAATGAGCATGATTTTAAAATAATGGGGGTATGATGTACAAATGATGGGATATAATGTTCATATGATGGAGTATGGTGTTCAAATGAATAAATAAAAATCCTATAGAAACACGCCTAGACATTTGGCATGTTTCTCACATGAAAATCTTGGAATGCGCCTATCCATTAGGCGTGTTTATACATGTTTTATTGAAACAAGCCTAATGATTAGGAATGTTTACTTTGATCGTTATTTTAGGACTAACGGAGGCCTATTTTGGTTATTTTTTAGTTGAAATGACTATTTTGGTATTTGCTAAACATAAATGGGCCATTTTGGTATTTGGTTCCAAAGTCAAGGTAAACCAGTGATATGAGCAAAAAGTGATGACAAGCAGTACCATCTCATCTAACAAAATCTTATGCATGCATATATAATACTTCATCTATTTTATAATACAAGTTATTTAAAATTTTTAAGTACATATTAAAATTTAGTAAATTATAAATAAAAAAAACTATCAACTTTTACTAATATATGATTATATTAATGTCTTTTACTCTTTTAATTAGGTAAAAATGTAATAATATTACCGTTAAAATTAAAAATATAACATGTACTTTTTCATTATTTTTTTGTAAACTTTTTTGTACGTGAAATAAAATTGTTGACTTCATTCCAAAATTTTCACGTGAGAAACACAAAAAATGACTAAGATTGTCATTTCTTAATTTATCATTTACTCCATCATTTGAACACCATGTCCCATCATTTCTACATCATACCCCATTCTTTGTACATCATGCCTCATCCTTTCTACACCATACTCCATCATTTAAATACCATGCCCCATCATTTGAACGACATGCCCCATAATTTCTAAACCATACCCCATCATTTCTACACCATGAACCATCATTTCTACACCATACCCCATCATTTGAATACCATATTCATAATACCCCAAATTGAACGGAGTGTTATAATAATTGATATGGCTACTTATATTAATATGGTATACCATTCTTTTGGGGATTTTATCCTAAGAACTCCATAGTTAAGTATGCTGGTCATAGAACAATTTTTAGGATGTGACACTCTCCTAGAAAGTTTTAAAAAATTTTAAAAATTTTCTCAAGAAGCTCGTGATTGGGGAAAAAGCGTGCTGAAAGAACTTATATTATTTTGTTGGATAATTAAATCAATCCAAAAGCACTCCAAGGTATCCCTTACATGGTTGTATCGATTCAAGATATTATAATACCATATTATTTCTATACCATACCCCATCATTTGTACACCATGCCCCATCATTTCTATATCATAACCCATCATTTGTACACCATGCCCCATCATTTCTATACCATGCCCCAACATTTGAACACCATACCCCATTATTTGTAAGTGATGGGACAAGGTGTTTAAACAATGGGGTATGATGTAGAAATGATGGGAGCATGGTGTTCAAATAATGGGATATGGTGTATAAATGATGGGGCATGGTGTATAAAGGATAGAGTATGGTGTAGAAATGATGGGGTATTGCGTAGAAGGGATGGGGCATGGTATATAAATGATGGGGTATTGTGTTGAAATAATGGGGTATGGTGTTCAGATAATGGGGCATGGTGTAGAAATAATGAGATGTAATGTAAAATTATAGAAATGATAGGAAATGGTGTAGAAATGATGGGGCATGATGTTAAAATGATGGAGGTATAATGTACAAATAATGTTCACATGATGGGGTATCGTGTTCAAATAAAGAAATAACAATCCTATAGAAACATGCCTAGTCATTTGGCGTGCTTCTCATATGAAAATATTATATTACACTTATCCATTAGGCGTGTTTATAGAAGTTTTATTAAAACACACTTAATAATTAGGAATGTTTGCTTTGACTATTATTTTAGGACTATTTTGATTAGTTTTTAGTTGGAATTACAATTTTTATATTTGAAAAACTTAAATAAGTCATTTTGGTATTTGGTTCCAAAGTCAAGATAAACCAATGATACGGGCAAGAAGTGATGACGAGCGGTACCATCTCATCTAACAAAATTTTGTGCATGCATATATAATATTTCATCTATTTTATAATACAAGTTGTTTAAAAATATTGAGCGCATATTAAAAATCATTATAGGATAAATAAATAAAAAAACCGTCTACTTTTACTAATATATGATTGTATTAATACCTTTTACTCTTTTAATTAGTTAAAAATATAATAATATTACCGTTAAAATTAAAAATATAATTAACATGTACTTTTTCATGTTCTTCGTAAAGCCTTTTATACGTGTAATAATATTCGTAACTTTATTTGTCCTTTTATGCTTTAAAATGCAAGTGGGGAAATTTTACGTGGGGCCTAACTCTACTCTACACACCTTCCCCCCGGGGGTCCCGACCTCAATTCAGTGGGCGACCGATTAACGGATAGATAGTTTAGATAAGAGAGCATGAATATCAGTAATAATCAAGTAGCTTAATCAACTTTTTAGTGCATGCCTTTGATGAGAAGCATGCAGGAAGCATATTTCCGTCAAAGTTAAAAGGAGGTCAGGCTTAGATTGGCTAATGAACGTGCTCAGCATGCAGCAGCATTTTTCATCCCACGGCTACCCTTCCTCCAATCTGTCACCATTTTCATGATAGACTGTTATAAATTATTAAAATTATCCTTTCATAAGGTCTTTTTATTTATAAATTGAATCTGTGAAAATTATGCTTCCATAAATCCACATATCTCTCATAGTTCACGGCAAAGTCAATCCTTTGAAGTTTGATCCTTCTGCAGGTCATCGTGAAAGTGGGGAAAGGGGCGCATGAGGGTGAAAAAAAAAAGGTGGTAAAGGAAAGAGAGTAATCGAGCATGTTTGCCCATAATCGATTTGAGGGGTTGATTATATTCCCTTTTTTCGGCCCCCCTCCCCTCCTTCCCCCCTTTTTTTTAATCCTCTGACTGACAGTCCATTCACATTGGCATGATTAACAAACGTTCCTTTTTCTTTCTTTTTTTCTCCCTTCTTCTTCTTATATTATAGTGGCACTATCTAGTATCACCACCACATCCACATAGGTGAATGGATTGGAAATAATGTCGATGTTGGAATCATTAATAAGATTCGCGGCGGGGGAGAAAATGAGTGGTTTAAATGCAGGATCAAAAATTGATTCGGATAACGATTTAACTAACCAACCCTTTTGTTTTAGTTCAAAATAACATAAATATTAATAATAAAAATATTAACCTAATGATTAAATATAAAAATAATAAGCAATAATTTAGATAGCGGAGGGTAAATATTGTAGTAAAAGATTATTGATTTAATTATTCCTTCTAATGATATAAAAATGAAATAAATAAAACAAGTAAAGTGGAAGTCAGAATTAGTCAAAATGTATTAAACCAAAGCGATCATATTTTTATAAATAAAAAAAAAACTAAAGCGATGATTTTTTTATATATAAATAAATAAAAATAATAAAATGAGGATAACGAGTAGCTTATAAATTTAGTAGATTATGATCGGTTGGTTATGATAAAATTTTATATAAATACGGATTGTATTTCTATAAAATCATACCCTAATTCATTTAAAATTTTGATTCGGCGTTGGAAAGATGAACCGCAAATAAAATAAAATAGTAAGGCAAAATTAATCTCGTAAATGAATTAGAAGCGTGTGATTGTGTTGTGTAAGACATGATCATGACCGGCTAATTATTACGTATGGAGTGGGAGTTTGGTTGAAATGGAAAATTAACCCATTAGCTTGGTCAAACATGGTTATTTCCGAAGTTTGCCCGTAGCGAAAGATTAGTACTGTGCATTTGACGTTATTTTAAAGCGGAAAAAGCTCTTTTTCTCCCCATGCCGGTGTTTATATTGTACTAAGTTACTAACCCTCTCTCTCTCTGGAGGGGGTGGGTGTGTGTGCTGACTGATTTGGATATTCTTACATCATGTCATGTCATCACATTCATAGAAAAAGATAGGAACAATATTTTAAAATACATTAAATGAAATGCAGAATAGAGGAATTCGGTGAGGGCATCTAAATACATGATTTTGGAGGCGAAGCAATAATTCCAAATGACATGAATGATATTAATGTACTTACTTTTTAACGATATATGGATCGAACTAATCATTTTAGAGTGTGGCTCAAATCTTTATCCTGGTCTGGTGGGACTCATTCCATTCCATACCAGAGGAAGGTGAGGAAATGGAGGGTAACGTTCCTCACCTAAATTTTAAATCCAAACTAAAAATTAAATTTTATATTAGTACATAAAAAATATAAATATTTTATAATAATAATGATTATAATAAAAATAATACAAATAATAAATTTATTATACTTTTATATTATTTTTTTATAGTATCCTATTATCAAATTATGCTACTTAATTATTAACAAAAATTAAAATTAATGTGATAATGTGTACATTTTTATAAAAATGTAAACTTTAATTTGGATTTAAAATCTAAGTATATACTATATATCATTACTCGGAAATCGGTAAGTCCCTCACTGATATTAATTACCACTTTGCCTGGAAAAAAGGATCACTCACTCACTCATTCACTTTTACCGACGGGCAGGCCTGCCGACGGATTTGATTTGATTTGAAAACAAGTAAAAGTGATAATAATCCAAATTTAACATATTAAAAACAGACTTCGCCCCCGAAGTCTCTAGGAGCACCTAGGGTTAGGGAAAAACATTCTAAGTGGATAGAAAACCAATTAACGCTAATACCCATATAAACTACCCCCTTAGGAATAAACTTACTAAAGAAAATTTAAATCCACGAAAATAGGGACACCATATAAAAACAACACTTATAAAAAAACTACCCCCTTAGAGACGAACTATGGGTTATTGTATCTGGGTATAAGTTCAATTTAGTCATTTCCGAAATTATTTTTCTATATAAAAAAAACATACAACAGAATAAAGCTGATTTTGGAAAGAAATTCCTGAATACGTCTTCTAAATTTAAAACTTTCCAAAAAATATTAACGATTGAAACGAATAATTTAGAGTCGAAAATATTTTCTACTGATAAAATCATGACAATAACTTTAACTATTCAATAGGAATTATATAATTTAAATAATGTATTTTGTCAACAAAATATACTTCAAAACAACGTCGTAATCACATGACAAAGTTATAATAAAAAATAAATCTAAAATATAAAAATACGAGAAAGAACGGAAATACATATTATTAACCAAAAATCGAACTCATAAGAAATTTAATTAAATTTAACTATGAATTTGAGTCGTCGATAAATCCATAAGACAGATCGAAATTAAAATAATTAATTATGTACATCAAATTACGTTAATAAACTCATTAAACTTACTAACTCTGGATTAAAAAAAATACGGGGTATTACATTACTACCCCCTTAAAAAGGAACTTTGTCCCCGAAATTCAGGGAAAATCTAAGTAGCATGAACTTGACAAACGATTGCATAAAATATTGATCGCAATAAATAGGTTAAAAGTAACTCCGAAGAAAATAAAACGATGTTTACAAAAAACAAAACCAAGTAAAGTTGGGTCCAGCAAGGTACGCCTTAAGGTTATCAATCCACTAAACCTGTAGGAATAGGGTAAACCTAGTAGGGTCACTACCCCCTTAAGGACGAACTAATTACAAGACCATAATCACAACAGCAAAACACAAGGTCACTTACGCTACCCCATCGTACGATCCTCACAAGCTAATCCGGATTTTAAATTTTACTTGAAACAAGGTAAATACATTTTCAGTTAAAACATTTAGGATCGTGAGAACCGAATCTCTAACCGAAACCCGATTCTCAACAACCAAAAGCTCTGATACCACTTTGTGGTATCAGCTCAAAAAGTTTAAAAACAAATAGAGGAGCGGTCGAAACACACTTCAAAATCAAATACCAAGTCCGAAAACCAAATTTATTTTTGAAAACAAGCGTGGCCGAAGGACCAACCGCTCTGATACCAACTTGTGGTATCAGCTTGGAGAAAAATTTAAAAATGAAGGAGCTTGGTTGAAATCAACTTCGATACCATCCTGTGGTATCAATTTAAAAGTTTTAAAGAACACAGAAGAGCATGGTCGAAACCTGCTCTGATACCAACTTGTAACACCCCAAAATTCACAAATTTTTTTTTTAAAACGGAAGCAATTAAGATAGAAACACTTAAAACCTGTGAATTCTGGGAATGTTGCCGCCACACTTAGTACCAGACCGGTTCTCTCCGACCGTTCCAGTACCAAGTGCTAAGGCTAAAGAAAAGATTTACGTTAAATTCAAATTAACAATTCATAAAAGAATTCGAAAGATCATACAACAAAATCAGAGTACGCATAAACGTTTATTAATACTTGTAACTTCCAAATAGAAATACATTTAAACAAGATAAAACCCGATGGGTCAAATTCCGGATTGCCTACTCACTCAAGTCAGGCCTGCCACCCCAAAACCGTCTCTGGTCTTAAACCTGCACAAGAGGTCTGCTCCCCACCATCGGTGGATCATCACAGGACCCATCAACCAAGGTAGTATCAGTACGGGTCCAGTACTGAGTAAGGTGACTTGATCACTAAGGCCAACACGTAAACACATAAGCCATGCATAAAAATAGAAGAACACAATCATAAATGCATATGATCAACCAGGTAAAAGTACAAAGGCCCAATAATCCGGATTAATTACTTAATTAATCTTTTATCAGAATTCGTTTCACACCATGCCTTTTATCAATCCATGTAAGTACAGGAACACCCCACTATTATTGCCGGTGGGCCGGTCACTTGCGGGACAAAGTCCACACCACTATTATTCGCCGGTGGATCGGTCACTTGCGGGACAAAGTCCACACCACTATTCCTTACCGGTGGATCGGCTGGTTCCTGCTCACATGGTGTTCCACTGTAAGTAATTAGTACCTTTTAAGTATCTTTAGCAAACTCTGGTTTGTGTTTATTGAGCTTGAGTCACCCCACTATTATTGCCGGTGGGCCGGTCACTTGCGGGACATAGTCCTCACCATTATTATTACCGGTGGATCGGTTACACATAGGGTAATAACCCTAACCACTATTTCTGACCGGTGGATCGGTCTGGACCCGGCTCAACAATCTTCCACTTTAAATGATTAGTGTCTTAAGTATCTTATTCAAAGGCTTTCACCATAGACATGCACGAATCTTCACACATCACAAATCATAAAATTCCATAATTACACTTTAATTACCAAATACACGTGATAACCCAAAACTCTAAGCAGCCTCAAAATCCATAGTTAACCACTCCAAACCCTAATTCAGTGTCCTCCATACCCTTAATTTGCTCCACGTGCTATTTTCCATCCCAAGTGCTCAAACACCCAAACAACACTTACATTACCTTCCTTACATCCCAAATTAACTTTCCACACGTAAATTTAATACCCATGCAAACCTTCGAACCTTTTTCATACAAACCCTAAAATTCCACGTGAAGCCCTAAATTCAACCATGCAAACCCTAATATCACCATACAACCATCAATATCACCATGTAAATCCTAATACCACCATACAACTATAATTACCACCATACAAACCTTGATATCATCATACAAACCCTAATACCAACATACATCCATTAATACCACCAGGTAAACCCTAGATTCCGTCATACAAAACCATAAATTCAATCCAACCAAAACCAAAGATTCACCCATTCCAAACCCTAAATTCAAACCATAAAGATTCTTCCATACCAAACCCTAAATTCAAGCCATAAAGATTCGTCCATACCAAACCCTAAATTCAAGCCATAAAGATTCTTCCACATAAAATCATAAATTAGAATCTCCCAAGGAAAACTATAAATTGAAATCCCCCAAGCAAATCATAAATTAGATTCCCCCATATAATATCATAAATTACATTTTCCCAAATAACATCATGAATTAGATTCTCCCAAACAAATTATAAATTAACTCTCCCAATCAAATCATAACTTAAATTCTCCCATATAATATTATAAATTACATTCTCCCAAATAACATCATAAACTAAATTCTCCCAAACAAATCATAATTTAATTCTCCCAATCAATCATAAATTAAATTCTCCCATATAATATCATAAATTGAATTCTCCCAAATAGCATCATAAACTAGATTATTCCTTATAAAACCATAAGATTAGGTTAACTCACTTCCCTTAATCAAATTCTTTCCCCATCCTCCTTTTTCATCCTTCCTCTCACACAAACCACATCGACTTCCTCACATACACAACACCTATCATCATACATAATTAATACACATACCATGCACAACATACTTCAACTCCAAGTCATACCACATATAAAATATTCAATAATAATAAACACTAGATACATAACATGCGAAACACATAATACACATAAGCACATAAAAGGCCTTAGCACTCCTTACCTAAAACGTCACCGGTCTTGGAGCACGCTCCTACGCCTCCTTAGGGTTTTCACTGGTTTTACCTATTTTGAAAGAAAAGCTAAAATTAGACTATCTCCTATCAAAATAATATTAAAAACTAACGTAATATAAGACTAGGATTTTGGATAAACTAATAATAACAAAAGTACAAAAATAATATCAATATTAATATTAATAAGATTAATAAAATAGTAGAAATAATAATAAAAAGGCATTATTCAAAAATAAAGTGAAATAAGGGCTTCAGACCCTTTACCAAAATAATACTAAAAAGATTATTTGTAAATTAAATAACCCAATTCAGAAATAATAATAATAATAATAATAATAATAATAATAATAATAATAATAATAATAATAATAATAATAATAATAATAATGATGATGATGATGATGATGATGATTATGATAATAATAATAATAGTAACATTATTAAAAACACTAATGTTAAAATATTTGTATTAATAATAATAAATAATAATAATGGAAATTCAAAATAGAAAATAATAATAATAATTATTATTATTATACTTATAACATTTTAATATTAATAATAGTAATTATAGAAATAATAAGAAGAATAATAATAAAATCGAATTAAAATATATTAGGCTTCAGCCATCAACATAAATAATAATAAAATATTAATACTAATAATAATAATAATAATGCATATTAAAATATAAATATTAAGAATAATAATAATAGTATTTATATGTAAATAATTGAAATAAAATAATTTAAGGGTTATAAAAATAGGGAAAATAGCTGAGAGGGTCTAGGATTCAACCAAATGTCGGTGGGGATAGGCGGCACCGGCGGTGGCGCACGGAGGTGGCAGCGGTGGCCGGAAAAAGGAAAGAAAGAGGGAAAAGTTGCATGCTGGGAATAAGATAGGAAGAATTAAAATGGGAGCTGGGGTGTTTTGAGTTCCCCAGAAGGAGAGGGACAGAATAGAGGTGGTGGTGCAGCCAAAGGTGGCGGCGCACGGCGGCGGCGGTGGTGGCCGAATGGAGGAGAAGGAGAAAGAGAGAGGAGGAGAGGGAGAAAAAGGAAACTAAAGGTATGGGGAGGTATAGGAGGGTCTGCAGAAGATTTTGGAGGTGAAAGGAGAGGCATAAGCGGCGGAAGAGGTGGCTAAGGGCGGCGCAAAGGGTGGCGGAGGTGGAAGAAAAGGCTGTTTGGGAAGGCAACTTTGCACAGCTCGTTCGGCCTGTGAAGGAAGAATCGAAGGGTGAGGGAGGTTTGGTTAGCTAGAGGAAGGTTCAAGGAAGAGTTCGGTGGCCAGGGATGGCGGCTAAGTTGGCCGGAGACGGCGGACGAGACATCTAAAGGAGTGGCGGCGACAAGGAAGGATTTCTGGGTTAGGAAATCCAAACTCGAACCAGGGTATATTGTGAGGGTATTTATAGAGTTAGAGGAGAGGTTAGGGTTATTTAGGTCGGTGAGGGGATAAGGAAGTAGGGTTCGGGCTTACCGGAGGCGAGGGTTGGCCGGCGGCAGCAAAACGGGCATGGGTGGGTTGGCGGAAAAAGAGAGAGAATCGCGCGAGGAGGGGAGACTTGGTTGGGTCTGTGTGGTCGCCGAATCAAGGGAAAGAGAAAGGGAGGAGAACGGCCGGTCAAAATGGCGAGATCGCCGGAGAAAAACCAGGGCGGGCGGCGGACGTTGCAGGCTGGCGTCGGGGCTGGCAGGTGCGAAGGAGGAAGAAGAAAGGCAGGCGGCTGGACCGGTCGGTCGGGAAAAGAAGAGATAAGAAAAGGAGACGGGCGAACCGGCGAGACGTAGGTTCAATTTAAATAGAACGCTGCGTTCCAAGAAAATGAAGAATGGAACACCGCGCAGATGGGGCAGAAGAAAGGTACGCGGCGCGGGCTGGGCCGCACGAAGGAAGGGAAAGGAATAGAGGAACTGGGCCGCTGGCTGGCCCAGTTCGGAGAGGAGAAAAAGAAAAAAGAAAAGAAGAAGAAAGAAAAAGAAAGAAAAAGGAAAAATAATGGTTTGGGATAATTAAATTAATTAAAATATTTGGGACATTTAAAAATAATAATATTTAAATAAAATATTATTTAAATCCCTTTTTAGGCTAAATTAGGACTTTTAAAAGATTTTCCATAATTTCCATTTTAATTAGTAAAACACACTAAATTTCTCCAATTAATTTATTTATAAAATTATTATTAATTTAAAACTATTTTCTCATTCTTATTTTAAATAAAATAATTTATTTAATTAATTTTCAAAATAAAATGCTTAATTAGCTAAAATACCCAAATTCTCTTCTAATAAAAATACTTATAAATTTCTTCTTGATTTGCCCTAATTAATTCAATTTAAAAATAATTTATTGCAATAATTTTTATAATAAATATCCTTTAAATGTAGTTTATAAAATTAGAAATTTTCGGGGCATTTCAGCACGCTCCTACGCCTCCCGAAAGTTCTCACTCGATTCACCTATAAGAGGGAAATACTATGAGTTAATCTCCCTCTATCGGGAATACCAAAACCCATATCTTACTCTTATCATGGCCTAAAACTAAGGCTAATATTAATAACTAGTAGTTTATAAATAAAAAGGTATGGTTATTATTATCCCTAAGATAATTAGTTAAAATTTTCCACTACTCGGAGTAAGCCTTATCATTTTTGCCATATTATGGTAAGGGCTCCAATAATGTTATTAAAAGTATTAATAATAATAATAATGCTAATAATGATGGTAGGAATATTAATAGTAATCGTAATGATAACATTAGTGACAAAACAAATCAGGATAAGGATACTAAAACGATAATATTAAGGACAATAATAATAATAGTAATAACAACACAGTAGTGATAATAATAATAATAATGATAATAATAATAATAATAATAATAATAATAATAGTAATAATAATAATAACATTAAGGATAATACGATGGTAAATACGGTTAGGGTTTTGGATATGGCGAACATAAAGATAACAACAATAGTGCTATTAATAATAATAATAATAATAATAATAATGATAATAATGATAATAATATTAATAATAGTAATAGTAGTAATACTAATAATAATAATAATAATAGTAATAATAATAATAACTATAGTAACAGTAAGAGTAGTAAGAGTAATAACCATAATAACAAGAATAATGATAATAGTAGTAATAATAGTGATGATAATAGTAAGGATAATAATAGTAATACTAGCAATATTAACAATAATAATAACTTAATAGGGTCTTGTATTACTTAATACCATTAATTAGAAGTTCTTAGGGATGACATTAGGACCTGCTAATGATAATAATAATAATAATAAGGGTAGTACTAATAGTAATTATATTAATAGTATTAATAATAATTAGACTAATGATAATTATAATAACATTAAAAATAATAGTTAATAATAATATTAAAACTTATTAACCACTTCTATTATTCCAGATCTAGGGTTTAGGGAGTTGGACCACCTGGCTGGGGTGGTGGCACCGGCGGCGGCGAAGGAAGAATTGGGAAAGGAGGCTATGGAGGCTAAAGGAGGAGAGACTAGGGGAGAGTGGAGGTGTAGGGTGGTAGAGCAAGAAGTCCTGGTGGTTTTGGGGGGTGGTGAAGGTGCGGCAAGTGGCGGTACAGCCGGCGGTGGCGGTGCGAAGGTGGCGCAGGGCTGGAAGGGTCGTTTTTGGGGAGGAATTTTCGCACGGCCAGGGCGGCACGTGCGGCGCAAGGCAAGGAGTCTAAGGCGGTTGGTTGTGTAGAGGGAGGTGCAGGGAGGATCGTGGTGGCAAGGGTAGGCAGTAGGGGTGGCTGTCGGCAGAGTAAAGGCCGTCTGAAGGCAGGGCGTCAAGCGTCTTTGCTCTGTTTGGGTTCCCAGTTGTCGAACCCGATTAAGGCGGTGAGGAGGGCTATTTATAGGCCAAATTGAACGGAAAACGACAAGCTTCGAGGTGGAGGTTAGGGGGTAGGGTTAGGGTAGGTTGTCCGGCGTAGTTGGTTGGCGTACGGTCTGAAAATTTTCAGACCATGATTGCCTGGGAAGTGGGGAATTTTCGTGCGGGAGAAGGGTTGTGCTGTTTGGTCACATCCACGGGGAAGTCAATGGGGAGAAGAGGGGTGAAATGACCGGAGTTGGAGCTGTCGTTGCAGGCCTTTCTTCTCCGGCAGGATTTCGTGTTGCAGGCTGCAAATGACGACGGCACAGGGACGAAGAAGAAGAAGAAGAAGAGGCTGGACCGGCGGTCCAGCGGAAAAAGGAAAAGGAAGGGGGAACCGGCCGGGCGGCGGCAGTTATTCCCCCCCCCCCCCATTAATGAAACACGGCGTTTTGGATGAGTTTTGGGCAAAACGCGACGTTCGCGTCGGTCTGGCAACGGTTAATTATTCCCTTATCGCGACTCGGCATTTCAGCGACTTTAGCGTCGAAACGCGGCGTTTTGACTCACGGGCGGCTGGGCTCGCTGGGCCGCGGCGAGAAGAAGGAAGGGAAGGGGGCGTTGGGCCGGTCGAGGCCCAACTTCGGCGGGGAGGGTAGGAAAAAGGAAAAAGAAGGAAAAGAAAAAGGAAAAAGGAAGGCTTTATTTAGGGTTTTGGGATTTTGCATAAATTATTTAGAATATTTTTGGGCTACTTAGAATATTAATATTTATAAAATATTAAATAAATTCCTTTTTTGCTTAGTTTAGGCTATTTTAGATAAATTTCCTTAACCTCCATACTAATTAGGAAAAATACCCAAATTTTCTTCCAATTAAATTATTTATAAAGTTTATACTAATTGAAGCTATTTTATCCCTCTTATTTTAAATAAAATAATTTACTTAATTAATTTCTAAAATAAAACCCTTAATTATCTTAAAATACCAAAAGCCCTCCTACTTAGAATACTTATAAATTCCTTCCTGATTTATCCTAATTAATTATCCTTTTCTTTCCAATAAAAGTAGTTTATCTTAAATAAATTTTCTAATAATTCCCTATTCGGCCATGATTTCCTAATTTAGGGTTTTGGGGTATTTCAGAAATATTTTTTATTATAGATAAAAAAATTAATTTAATTATAAATGTGTTTGTTGAATTTTTTTTATTATGTAACCAAATTTTAGATTTGGAAAAAAGGCCGATATTGGCTTCGATAATTTCAGCCGGTGTGAAGAGTTGGCTTCGGCAATATGTGCCGGTGGTGGGGGGCTGGATTCGGCAATTTCTACCGGTACGGGGGCTTACCTTTGACAAAATATACCGATGAGTATTCGTTGGCTTCGGCAACAAGTGTCGGTGATGGGGCGCGGGCTTTCTATCATCCTTCTCCAAGTAATGGTTGTCTTCAGCAGAATTTACCGATGCTTTCTATCATCCTTCTCCAAGTAAGTGGTAACCAAC
This sequence comes from Tamarix austromongolica, assembly GCA_039764185.1. NCBI lineage: Eukaryota > Viridiplantae > Streptophyta > Magnoliopsida > Caryophyllales > Tamaricaceae > Tamarix > Tamarix austromongolica. The sequence goes on from CM077809.1 coordinate 58,494,936, forward strand.
TCCACCTAATGTTCCTATAAAAAAGTTTATCTTGAAAATGTTTTAGATTTTCATTACCTTTCTTTTACAATACTAAACCCAAATTTATATACTAATTATTTATTAAATAACTGGACGAAACCTTAACAATTTTTTTTTCATATAAAATATAATTAAATTTTAATTTTTAGAAAATTTGTGCAATGTTAACATTTGTTTGAGACAAACTTAATTTTTATATTTCCACCTAATTTATGTAATTTTGTATAGCTTTTTTTTTCTTTTAATTAAAGATGCATCACGGGACTGGCCATTTATAAAACGAGGATTTGCTACTAATAATATACGTAGTTATAATTTTTATGATGAAACATTAAATAAATTTATAGATAACATATTTCATATTTTCTTTTATCGATATGAAAAATGTTGTGTATCCTATAAGTAATAACTGGATACTTCTTTTGCTTCGGCAATATATACCGATCTCAGGGTAATAATTGTGGTTTAGGGTTTTGTATTAATTATAATTTTTCATATGAATTTTCATAAAATTTTGTTTTTATAATTCTAGACCTAGTATTTAAAAAAACAAAGAGGAAGACCAGGCTTCGACGATTATTGCATGAGGCTAAAAAATTATTATAGAAGAATGGGCATAATGATGGCAACCCCTATTATTTAGGTACGTGACTTTATATACCCACTAGTGTAAATTAATGAATTAATTAATTCTATCTACTTGTTCCTATTTAATCTATAGTTATCGAGCAGGTAGCTACAACATATTTGGTCGATGGCAACAGGAGGCTTCGGCAGATTTTGCTGATGGCCTAGGGAGCTTTCAGCAGATTTTGCCAACGGAATGGGGGAGACTTCGGTAAAGATTGCCGATGGTGCGGGGTAAGCCGATCGACCACGAAATTAGTGGGGCACTTTAGGCATTTTTAGGCATTTGTTTTCCGTCGAGTAAAAATATATTTTTCATATAACAATACCCTTTAATAATATATATATAATTATTTTTTATTATTTTTCCAGTTTTACTTTTTTTAATATATTTCGCCTTTTTTTTATTTTTATTTTTCCCCCTCCGTTTTCTGTCCCACAGCCTGTTTATTCTAGGCTACCAGTAATAGTAGACTAGGAGTAGCAGTTGTTACACTATCGATGTGGAGTATATTCCATTCCATGCATGATGGATCTTGACCGTAAAAGGGCTAACTCGTGATACCTGACAATATTGGTTCGTCGAGGTGCACTGCCAGACAGAGGGCGGCGAGAAACACGCGGTGCCCACCAGTGCCACCACCACCATTATTCGTTTCTTCCCAATTTTTATTATTATTTCATCATTTTTATTTTTATTTTTAAGAGGAAGATGCGATTATATATCAGTATCCAAATCGATGGCAATAAGGGATGCGGGTAGACAAGACGTCCGAACATCCTCGTGCCCGTTGTACACTTCGCAATAAGATGAGCAAAATTATTTCCCGTACGGGGCATAATGACATGTAACGGTAAAAATAGTATATAAAGCGTACACTTTTATTTTATTTTTATGTGTGTGCGTGTGTGTATTTTTTTCTTCAAAATTTTTGAGACTTAAAATTATAATCATTTACATTTGATGCATAAATATATGGTAAAATATTCAATCAAGTCATGGTGGCCAAACTTTTCTACTTCTAAAAACACTTTTCATTAGAATTTTTACAAACTATTTATTTTATTTAATCAATGACATAAAAACTGTTTATATTAAGTATAGTTTATACATTATTAATTATTATTACCATATTCACACATATAAATAGCCTTATTAAAATAATATAATTTATTTTAAAAATTAAATAGTTATTTAGAAGATTAAACAAACAGTAACTATAAGATAAATGCTTGATTTTTTTATTAAAAAATTCATATTTATAAAATTTTGAACTTTTTTTAAGAAAAAATTTTGGAATCAATAAAAATATAATTTAAAAAAAAGTCTTCAATATGTTTGGCATTTTATGTAAAATCAAGACTTTTTAAAAAAAATACAAAAATTATGTATATTAGAATATCTAAAATCAAATAATAAAACCATAATTTTATAAAAATATAAAATGCTCAAAAAAATTAAAATTGAGCATTTAAATTGTTTTTTATGAAAAAACTATAATCCTATTAAATATCTAAATTTTAATCATAAAAAATATGAAGTTTTAGAATCTTTTAAAGAATGGATTTTTTAAAAAATATTTAGTATGTTTAAAAAAATCTAATATTATTCAATGTAATTTTATCAAATTAATACACAATACGATCGGAATAGAATTAATAAATTATTTAAATACATTTTTTTATATTACTAATTAAATAAAAAAATTAGCCAAAAGTTCCCATCTATGTCGCCAAAATTGGTAAAATCCAGTCACTATACGTCAATTGAACAACTTCCATATGTTTATGTCTCAAATAGAAAATTGTATGACTTTATGCCTTAACTAGAAAGAAAAAAAAAACTACAAAAGTTTATGTCTTATTATTTTTGCTTGTCATGTAACTCCATCAAGATTGTTTGAATTGTGATTCTACGTAAGATCGATTTGGAGACTCATGATCATATTACATAATCGGATTGTTGGATTGTAAGTTCCTACAAAAACTACAAAAATATAAAATTTGTATACTTATATACTATATAATAATATAATTTAAGTTAAAAGTATAGAAGATTATACTCTTAATCTCTCATATAGTCACTACTTGACTTCAACAAACTTACAAGCGGTATAAATTATTGAAGTTATTTTACATATTAGGAACTATATTAAGCCAATAAAATCATAAATAATTTTTTCAAATGAAATATGAAAATTATAATGAGATTATGGATTGAGGAAAACTTCAAACATAATTTTGTTAAATAAAATTTGAAAATTATAATGAGATTATGGGTAATATACAACTCATTTTGCTGAAAATATATAATATTATTATCCTTAATAAAAATATACAAATAATGAATAAAATGGATGATAATTGAGGCAACAATGATGGAACGTTATTTTCTATCTTTTAAGAAAATATGACTCCAAAAAAATTTATGTTGTCTATAAAAATATTGATGAATCAATAAAAAAAAGGAAAAACGAAGTTTTGGGTATAAGCACACATGTTAAGTTACTATATAAACTATGTGTGCACCATAAACTAAAACTTGTTTATATTAAGCTAACATGATCATATAAAAAAATTGAACTGAATAGAACTTAATAATTAATGATATTATAAACTTTAATATATTTATTTTAATATTTATATAAAGATTAAATTCTTTTGTTAGCATTTTATATCAATAATCAACTTCAATATTTTAATGGTAACTAAGTCATACTTTCTGTAAAACCCCAAAATTCACTACTAAAATGTTTTGTTTAAATTAAGATTTAGCGGAAGTAATTATATTAAAACCTATGAATTTCAGGAATGTTACCGCCGTGATTAGTACAAGTTTGGCCCACGGTCGTTCCCGTACTAACCACAAGGCTAAAAGAAATTTAATAACCATCATAAATCAAACCCATGCAAGACTTCAAATAAGCATTAAACAATTATAAGATAGAAATCAGAGTTCGTGAAAAAGAGTCATAATCCAGAGTACATAGTCAGGGTTCCTTAAAAGGGAAAATGTCTACAAAGCAATAAAGGTTTAGTTATGGAAAATCCAATACAAAGTAGAAATTCATAACAAAAAAAGTTCGGATAAATTAATTATTTAATTTCTAATTGGTACTCATTTCATGCCATGTTTTTTATCAATCCATACGAGTATGGGAACCCCACTATTATAGTTGATGGATCAGTCACTTGCATTGCAAAATGCACCTGGCCACTATTATATGCTGGTGGATCAGTCTCCAGGGCAAGATGCTCCTGACCACCATTATTTGACAATTGACCGATCTGGCTCCGACTCTCATGGTGTTCCACTATAAGTACTTAGTGTCTCTTATGTGTCTTAGTAAACTTAGGGTTTGGTTTATTGAGCTACAGATCCCCCACTTTTATAACCAGTGGAGTAGTCACTTATAGGGTAGAACGTACCTAACCACTATTATAGCCAGTGTATCGGTCACTTATAGGGCATAACGCACCTAACCACTATTATATGCCAGTGGATCGATTTGGGCCTAGATCAATAATCTACCACTTTAAATGATTAATGTTTTACCGTGTCTTATTCAAAATTTTCACCCTAGACATGCATGACTAACTCCCGCTACGCTTATCCACCAAGAGGACATGTCTCATATCTTGAGACTCTTGCACCTCCTAACTTGCCCCAACATCCTTTCCTCCTTACCCTAACTCACACTAGAGGCTCAACTCCCAAGTGTATGGGTCAAGGCTCACTACCTTACACCTCCAAGTCCACTCACTGCCTCACCCTAGGGTTTTCTCCAAAAACCCTAATTTGGGCCTATGTGGCCCATCCTTCTCTACCTCACACAACCAAAACTGTTTTAGTGCCCTACACATCTCAACCCTCATATTCAACCCTCATCATCACACTTTACTCCCCAAGTACACATGTGACCACGAAACCCTGGATGGCCACACCAAACCCTAGCATCCTCCTTTCCACATGTCACCCCTCCATTTCTCACTTTCCACTTTTATTTTTCCATGATGCTCATGCTTATCCCTCACTTGATAATCTTCCATCTTCATCTCATACTCCACTCACCCTCATTTATTTTTCCTTTTTACCACCTTCTCGGGTTAGGGTTTCCTCCTAAACCCTAGCTCGATCTCCTATGTACCCGTATACTATCCCACATACTATTTTTCTCCCAAGTCTTCCAATCACCCAAACAACTCTTATGTTACCTTCCTCCCACCCTAAGTCAACTTTACATGCGTAAGTTCACCCCCATAAAGACTCTATCCATCCTATGCATACCCTTAAAGTTTTTTTTATACAAAACGCTAAAATCCCATGCAAAACCCTAGATTCTCCCATGCAAGTTCATCCACTTTATTTTGCCTAAAGCCTCCCCTTTTATTCTTCCTCTCATATATCATGGGATATTTAGGTCAATGCCACATTCCTTGGTCAACTTACTTCCCTATTGCCCCTTTTCATCCTTTCACCCTATATCATCACATTACATATCCTAGTATTCATGTCCTAAAGGGACACAATACATCACATCATAATCACAACATATACATATTATACACATGCCATAAGATAACACATGAGCATACCTCAACTCCAAACTATGCTACACATAAAATAGTTAAACTAATAGCACAAGATACACAACATATCATTAAACATGGCATCCAAGGCATATAAAACATATAGCACACATAAGGCCTCAACAACACCCTTACCTAACATGACACTGGTCTTGGAGCACGCTCCTACACCTCCTTAGAGTTTTGATCGGTTTCACCTATAAGAGGGAAAAACTAAGGATTGGTTTCCCTCCTACCAAAAATACTATTATCTCCTATATCATTTTAAAATTAGGGTTACTATTATTAAAGGAAACTTTATAAGTGAAAATAGGGTTTTTAGTAATATTTATAGCCATATTTATATTATTAAATCTAATAGATTTATTTCCTCTACTAATAGTACTAACACTATTTATAATAAAAATAGCAATATTAATAATAATAAGAATACTAATACTCCTAGTAATATAAATCCTATTATTTTTTTAAGGCTAAGACTAATAATAGAGTTAGGGATAAATTAATAATATAATAATAGTAACACTAACAAAATATTAATGTTGCTAAGGATAAAAGTAATATTCGAAATGATGATAATATAAGGATTTGAATATTTTTACCATAATAATAATAGTGATACTACTACTACTACTACTACTACTACTACTACTACTACTACTACTACTACTACTACTACTAATAATAATAATAATAATAATAATAATAACAATAATAACAATAATAATGGTATAAATTGAAATAATATGAAATAGGGTTTCGACCCTTCATAATAATAATAATAATAATAATAATAATAATAATAGATAATAATAATGATGATGATGATCAAAATAATGACAAAATAGGGTTTCGGCCCTTAATAGTAATAAGAACAACAACAACAACAACAACAACAACAACAATAATAATAATACAATTAAAATGAATAAAGCTTGAATAATTAGGATTTAAGGGTTGAAAGGATTTAGGGTACCACCTAGGGTTGGTGGTGACTGGCAGCATAGGCAGCGGTGCACAGCGATGGCGGTGGAGGTGGGAAAAGAGGGAAAAGAGAAGGTTAGTTGAGTGTTGGGAATAGGAGAGGGGGAATGAGGGTGGAAGTTGGGGTGGTTGAGGTTGCCCAAGTTGAGAGGGTTGGAATGAGGGGTGGCAGTGCATGGCGACCGGTGTGGTGGCTGAAATTGGTGGAAAGGGAGGAAGGGGAAAAAGAGGGTAGGGGAGGTATAGGAAGGTCTGCAGGTGCTTTGGGGAGGTGTAAGGAGCGGTGGTTGCACCGGGAGTGGTGGTGGACGGTGGTGAGAAGGGTGGCAGGGGAGAAGGGTGCTTTACACGGTCGAGGTGGCTTGTGTAGAAAAAATCGAGGAAGAAGGGAGTTACATTTGGGTAGAAGGTGATACAGGGAAGGCTTAGGTGGGCGGCGTGGGCAGAAATGATGGTCAACGACGACGGAAAAGACGTCTGATTGAGCGATGGCACAAAGGGGGAAATTCTAGGCTGCAAAAACAAAACTCGATCAAGGCTGTCGATGGGGGTATTATAGGGCCAAAAGAGGGGGATAAGGTTAGAGAAGAATGGGAAAATAGGGGCGGGTAGGTGAGTGCTAGGAAAAAGGGAAGTCACGAGAGAAGAGGGGAGGAGTGGTTGGGTTGAAATGGTAGGCGAATCAACGGGGAAGAGAGAGGAGAGATGGCCGGTCAGTGAGCGTGGTCGGCAGCGAGATTCACGGTGTAGGTTGGGGGAGGTTTTAGGTCATGACGGGGGAGGAAGAAGAAGGAAAAAGAGGGGGGATTGGACCGGGTGGTTCGGGAAAAAGAAAAGAAAGAAAAAGAAAGGAAAAGAAGAGCTGATCGGGTAGGGGGAAAAGAGGTGGGGTGTGGGCCTAGGCTGCACGGGAAGAAGGGAAAGGGGAGAGAGGTTTGGGCCGCTGGGCTAGCCTAGGTCAGGGGAGGAGGAAGAAAAAAGGAAAAAAAAAAGGAGGAAGGAAAAAGGAAAGAAAAGGAAAAAAGGAAAAATAAAAATAGGTGGTTTAGGGTTTTTATAATATTTTGGTATTTTGAGATATTTAAAAATAATAATATTTTAATAAAATAATAATTAATTCTCTTTTTAGGTTAATTTAGGATTTTTGAAAGATTTTTCCTAAATTCTATTTTAATTAGCCAAACACTCTAATTTTCTCAAATTAAATCATTTATAAATTTCCTATTAATTTTGTCCTAATTACTTCCTCTTATTTTAACAAAATAATTTATTTAATTAATTTTCATAATAAATCCTTAATTAGCTATAATTCTTAAATTAAGATTTTGGGGTATTTCACTTTCTGTATTTCAACTCATTTTCAAGACTTGTTGTAAAATAATGTAGAGCCGAAAGTTAGAATATCAAGGAAAAAATGTAGTTGGAATAATATGAAAAGTAGATTTAGAAATAAAATGATAAAAACTATAGTTATTATGTAGAATCGTAGAATTATAAGATTCTATATTATTAGACTACTTTAAGATTCAACCTAAGATCGTGGATCATTTTGTGATTTTTGGATTATAGAAATAGTCGGGATTTTAATAACTATGAACCCCATGCAACAAACTTGTAAGTTCTAAAATATATTATACCATATAAGTTGTTCGTTTCCATTCAATTTCTCTTCCTCCGATCTTTCTCCAATATGGTTTAGCAATCTAATTCTATCACTACTGCAAAAATAAAAAAGATGGCAGCTTATATATGATTATTTTATTATGAGCAATCGTATATATCATCTCTAATAAAAAAAAGGATAGAAAAAGTTAGCATAACCATGAAGCATATAGATGATTATAAAATTATATATGTCATCTATTGTGATGCAGCAATGAGCACCGCCGTGTATACTTCACTTCATTTTTTTAAAATGATGATTATTAGTTAGGTTTTAATTTTTATTTTTTTAAAGATTATAAATGATGATTTTTCTCTATAATCATGGCCTATACTTCACTTCAATTTTTTTTTGTGTTCCTACTTTCAACTTAATTTGATGTTCCCATTCAAACCATCAATTGAGACACAAACACCATCACTTGAGACTTAGATCTTCTTGTCTTCATTGCTTCCACTGGTTGTAGTCATTTTTACACTCTGTCTTTTTCCATCATTATTCATATAGCAATTGTGAGTTTTCTTCTTCACTCTTTCTAAATGGTTCCCTGATATCATTGATTTTTTCCATGCTTTAAGTGCTTCAATCAAGTGTGAATTTGTTCCTCAAATTTTTTACACAATGCGCTTTATATGTCATTAATTTAGCTGTAAGTGTCATGCAAAATGTTGGAGTTCTTTTCAACATGAATGTTTTTATAGTTATATACTATATATTTTTTCATATACACTTGTCCGTTGTTGGTTTTTCTTATTGAATCAGTTTGCTCAATTTTATTTTTAATATAGTGCATCATTGATCCTACATGGATATATTCTAGTAAGTTATCTAAATAGCATGTAATAGGTTATCTAAATAACATGTAGATGATGTGGAGGAATTTATTAGGTTTGTAGTTAAACATTCCGAATATCATTTGATGATATGTTGTCTAAGTATAGATTATGGAAACACTAAAAGAAAAGGGGTCAATGAAACATGGTATCATCTTATTATTTGTGGAAATGATAGAAGTTACCCTAAATAGATATAACATAGAGAGTAGTGTTAACCTAGATGGTTTCAAATATGCTTACTTTACTTACATGGAAAGAGTTTGCGAATTTGGTTAGTGACTCAAAGATTCCCTTGTATAGTGGTTGTATTAAATATAGAATATTATCAACCATGTTGTGACTATATAATCTCAAGGAGGCAAATAGATGGAGTAATAAAAACTTTACTTCTCTTCTTAAGCTATTGAAAGAGATATTGTTGTAGGACAATGTACTTCCTCTAATGACATATAAAGTAGAGAAGATTCTTTGCTATATAGGATTCAATTATGGGAAAAAATCATGTTTGTCCTAATGGTTACATTTTGTATCAAAATATGTGTCATTAGATATATGTTATCAATGTCAAATGTTACAATTCAAAAAATTTAAGGTTCCTAATAAGGTATTGCAGTAATTTCTAATTATACCAAGATTTTTTCTTATGTATAGTAATGATGAATAAGTGAAGAACCTCGTGTGTCATGCAAAAGAGACAATTTTGTATGACAAGCTTAGACATCCAGGTGTTCTCTTCAATGGAAGATGTTTGATATTAAATTCCTTGATTTTAGAATGAAGTTAAAAATTTGTGTCTTGTAATTTATTCCAATGGAATGAACCCTTTCAATTGGAAAATCGAGAAATGGGATGATAACATTGAAGGAGAGAAGGTATTAATAAGATATTAATACTTAAAGTGGAAAAATACACGATTTACGACAAAGTAATTGAAATTATTTTAAAAAAAATTCCTGGTCCTAACGAAACCATAGGACTCTCTTCTACTTTATCTAACCAACCTAATGGCTTATAGAGGGTATGCACGATTAAGAATTAGAGGTTTACTAGTGACCCAAATGTGCTTTACCCTAGATGTGAGAGAATTAGTGAAATTGACTACCTTTCTCCCATCTACAAGGAAATGGGAGAATATTTTTACCATCAGTTCTTTGAATTTAATGTGTTAATGAGATAGGTCCATCGATCACCTAATTACAAATATTTAATATGGTTGCATCTTAGGTAGTTCTTAATCATGAGTAGTGTGCCTATGAATTTTTCTCTTGAGGTGATCTTATGTGGTGCATGCCCCAGTGATATATATTTGTTACCTTACTCAATAAGTAAATATTGATCATTATTTTCATATGTGGTGCTCATTCCCACGAGTAGATGACCAGGTTATTAACGTGTAGGTATTTGATGACCATATCAGAAACTTTGCCGACTTTGATGCTTTGCTTGTGGAAGAGTGACTTATTATTGAGTTTGAGTTTTTATCTAGATACCTCATAGATTATTACTTCCATAGGTTCCCTTCTATTGTATTTTGATTAACATTATACTTAGAGTTTATCTCCAAACCCTATTTGGATTTTATGAAAATGTTCTTTTTCTCTCTTTAACTTATTCAAATTGTTGTAATGTTTTTCCTTATCCTTGGTAAGTGAATGGTAAGGTAAATCATACTTGTACTATGTATGGCAGTAATATAAAACTATTTTATGTTTAATTTATGCAATTTTTTTATAAAAACAAATCAGTAGTAATTTTTTGGGTGTTATAAGTTGGCATCAGAATTTGGTTTTGATTACCGTGTTTCATATTCAAAAACTCAATTATCAAATGATCACTTATCTAATTTTATCAATCTATTTCTTATTTCATAACACTCAATTCTTCAAGATCCAAATTATATTGTGAGAATTCAAGAATGGGTGGCCTAGGGGAATCTTGAATGTTATTTATGTGCTTAGTAATATAGAATTGCTTTTCATAACATGTTTCCTATCTTGTAACAAGCTCGCTATGGCTCTAATGCCATTGTTATCTATCTTGGCATATTCATTTCTTATGGTTTTAGCAAAAACTTTACCTTAACAAATGAGATTCTAATACATAGAACACTAATTTTCTTTTGGATAACTCTCCCCCCTCCTCCCCTTACCTTCCTCACAATTCCTTACCCTGATTGTTAGATGTCATACTTCCATGGAACCATCAAATAAATAAATAAATTTACATTTAACAAGGCATTGATCACAAATATGTCATTCACAAATAATATATAATTTTAACATGGTATTGCTTACAAATATATGTTATTCACAAATAATATATAATTTTAAAAATTTAAGTGTTTTTTATAATACTTGTGTAACACTTCAAAATTTTATAAACCTTACTTTTGGTTTTTTAGGCTTTTATTCAAAACTTAACCTTAAAGATTTTCCTGATTATTTTTTAACCCTTAAACTGTAACCCTAATATTTTCTTAAATATCATATCCTAATTATTTTCCTTTTTCTTTACCCCTCCCTTAACTAGTTTAAGTTTTCTAATTGAAACCCCAACCTAATCTAACTAAGACTAACCAAACTAATCTTAGACTAACACTCCATCCCTTGCCATTCTAATCCTCACACCAGCTTGTTTGTCCTCTGTCTCCTACACAATATTGTTTGCCCCTTGAGTGACATCTCCCGCTGGAGGAACAATTGCCAAGGTTTCTACCTCAGGGTTGACAGGAGGCATTGTAGGGTCCTTAGGAGCCACATCAATTTCCTTCTCCAATGTCACAATAGTCATTTTAAATCATTAGTCGAGCCTCTAATATAAGAGAAAAATAGTAAATTAAAAGAAAAAATGAAAGCAAATGGGTTAGAAAACTCACAAATGAAAAAGGATTATTTGGGACTCTCTAAATCCTTGCAAGATAAGAAAAATGAAGGCATACAGTTGAAGTGTCTGTGTGCGTGTGTGTATTAAAATTAGGGAGAACCGGGAGTGAAATATTTGGGGAATGGACATACCCTGTCAAAATGGTTGTGCATATCAAAGCCTATGGGGTAGTGTGCCATTTGTCTCGAAAGAGGTCTAAGTAGGCCTCCATTAGTCCCAGACGTCAATATTGTCATTGTGCCATCAACTCTCCAAGTCATGCCCCTTGACTCAAGGATTGGGGAGGGCTAACTATACTAGTAAAAATCCATCTCTTTAATCATACCCAACATGGTTAGGCCTAGAATCCCCGCGAACACTAGGTAATCTAAGAACTTGCAAGGCCTTATCCTCAATCCTAACTAGCTAGGCATACATAATAGTAGCATATCCATACTCCAATTATAATGACATGCACACTTGATTTAAAAATAAATCAATGCTTATCCCATTTGAAGGTAGCCCAACTTCCCACAATTTTCCATCACATCTAACTCCAACGAAGACCTCATTTCATCTCTATTAAGGGCATGTTACCAACCACACTCACCATAAATAGTGGGGTTGCAAGTGCCCTAGAGATAAGTTTAAGCAGTGAATTTAAGAAACCTACTAAATGATCACCATTCACTATGCCATCAATCACTCACTAAGACTCTTGATCCTTAATCACCCATTTAACGCTATTTAATTGCCACCCCCATAAACATTTCCGATAAAGGTCCCTAATCCCTTCATCATCGACGATTACCAGATCTTTATAACCTTATGGATAACTCACTTTGATCTTTCTTTCTCCTTCCTTCCATGCTATTTACATCATACATTGTTCATTGGATCATCAAAGTTCCCTTAGGCTAATACCACATCAACGTCCCTTTAATGCTCAAAATTTACTCCATTATCTTTCTTGCAAGAGAATCAGTAATGCTCCACTCGGCTCTGATCCATACATCTATCTTAGATTGCAAGGGTTTATAGTCTTCTTGAATTGTATTTTTTTTGTTTAATGTTGAAGAAATATAATTTCTATTTTTGCATAAGATTTAACTATTATTAGAATTTTGGTGATATTTGGTGATTAGTAGATAAATGATAGTAGTTTGTGTATTATATTAATAGTTAGCTGATAATAAATTGTATTAGCTAATTTGATTAGTGAATAATATTAATCATTTATATAGAGATCTTAGGAAATGTTTGATGATGGTGGTAACTATTAGTGGATTGAAGATGAAAATGTTTAAAAAAAATATTTTTAAATAAGTTAATCCTAAATGATTCTATTTTGATTTTTTATTAAAAGTTTTTACCCCAATGTGCTAATAAAAATTTATTTACCAATACTTGAATTAGAAATTTTATATGATCAAATCTCTAATCTACCTAGAAAATGCTAAAAAACTGTCTAAACTGTTATTTATCAAATAAGACAATAGTGAAGTAATTAAATACTTGGATTACAACATTTTCATATGATATTAACATTTTGATTTGCTACTGGATTTGGTTGGTTTAAAGTATATATTTCTCTATTTTATTTATTAGCTCCAGTCAAATTAAAAGTTATTGATATTTGATAAATAATTTATTCGATTCAAGTTATTTAACGCGTGATTTTTTTATATTGGATATGGGACCATTTATATATTTAAAATTATTGATTGGATACAATGTTTAGTAGGGTTATAAATAAGTTGGGCCACCTCGTTTTATTAAAAGCTTGTTTAGTTATATGGACCAAGTCTGAGTTTTATATTTATGCTTGTTTATTAACAAATCAAGTTTGAGACTAAAAAAATTTTGGTTTTACTCATTTAAAATTTAATTTGATTTATTTATTTAGTTAAACGAGTTGACTTCAAATTTTAACTAATAATGTATTTGACTCGCCTTATTTCCAACTCTAAGGATAAATACCTCATCTCTCGAATCGAAAGCTATCCATTTGTAGTTGATGAAACAAACTGTGGTGCAAAGGAATATGCAGTGTTTAAACGATCTCTGCTTAAGTTCAACTGTCGAGCACTTTCTTTCGATATTTGGAGTCATTTTTCATATTATATCCGTTAATCGCACGCAAAAAAAAAGTGAGTTTAAAATTTTTTATTTGACTATTTAAATTTCTTATTTAATTTATTTATTTAGTCAAATAAACTAAGTTCCAATATTGAGATAGTAGATATTTTATTTGTCTCATCTATGACCCTAGTGATCAATACGTCAACTCTTGGGTCGAATGCAATCCGTTTGGAGCCGATGAAACATGCCGTGGTACAAAGCAATACGCAGCGTTTAAGGAGGAGAATGAAAGAAAGTAGACGATCTCCACAGTCTCCACTTAAGTCCAGCTGTTCCCTCCGACTTCTGGAACAACGATTTTCCACCCTCTATCCATCGATCGCACACGCAGACGCCGCGATATCGTTTGTAAGACGACAATGGCGTAGCAGCAGCAAGTCCGGTAAGTCCAATTTCACTGATTCAAGAACCTTTCTTTTACCTTCTGCCGCTAGAATTCCATGTTAGAATAAGACTTGTGTGGATGGCTCGCCGATTCATCTAAATTTGAATGACGAGGGTTAACTTCTTGGTTTCGTTTGAATTTCTCCGCAATTATAAACTTTACTCAATTTATCTTGGATCGTTGATGATATGTTTCCGCCCAAATCCAATTGTTGGGGTTACTTGCTGGAGAATAGTTTAATCGCCCTTCAACTATTTTTTTCAATCTGCTCAAAATTCAAAGTCACAAGAGTAGGAAGAACATTGCTACGGTCTTGTTGTGTCATGTGTGTCATTGTGTGTTAGGTACAGGAGTGCGTGCTTTTCGCACGAAGTTATTCTATGTTTGAAATGCTAGCCTGACCTGCTGGCCATTTCATTCCGCTACCTCCGCTTGCTTTAGTGTACTAGCTTGTTCTAGCTTCTCCTATTCTGTGCTTGTTTGGCCTGTAGGCAGTGGCGGAGCCTGACTTTCGATTTCATGGTGTCCCTTGTATAACACCAACTGCAACCAAAGTACACTGAGATACTCATCAAAGGCAAATTTCAATAATTATAGGTTATCCCCAAGGTATTTCATAATCAACGAGCCACTAAACAGAAATAAAATCATTAATCCCGGTAATGCACGTGAATATCACCAAAATAAAGCTCTTCGTAAGACTCAGACACGTTAAACGTATTTACTTCCAAGATCAAAACCGTCTCACACTAAATATTTCAGACAAGCAAGAACATTAACATTATCAATATGTTACGCTTAAATATAAAATTTTACATAATTTTACAATACTATTCGTCGAGTTTTCATATTTTGAAATCGATCTACAATAATATCATTACTAATAGAATTAAATACATCTCTCTCTATAAAGGTTACTAAACAATCTTGAAGCCATTGATCACACATTTTATTCCTTGATGCAGTCTTGATGAAATTCATTGCAGAAAATACTCGTTCGACGCTTGCTATTGCTACTGGTAAAATTAAGGCCAATTTCACAAGCCTATAGACGAAAGGATATGTCTTATGCTTCTTGGTTTGCACTAATTGTCTTGAAAGATCAACAAGCTCTTTCAAGCCATGAAACCTGCTATCTGATCGAACATTTCTAATATAATTCTCCAGTTGATTGTCTAACACCACAACATCAACATTAGAGAAATTATCAGGATAAAAAGTGGTCAACCTAATTAAAGATTGCTTGTTAAAAGCTTCAAATGATGACGAAGGATATAAACATGCAACACAACTCAACAATTCAGTGCTCGCCACATCAAACCTGCAATTAAGCTCCTTTAGCTGCAAGTCTATAGCACTATAGAAACAATCATATTTATAATGATGTAGATTTGTGACGATTGGAGCCTGGCGTGCTGATCTCTTCCCCTTAACATATTGCTCATTCATGTTGGGCACATCAATGTCTCTCTTGTTACAAAATAAAACAACTTCATTCAAAATATCTTCCCATCCATCATCTCTCATCTCTTGCAAACGTTCCTTAGCAATTTCAACAAGTGCTAAGGCATTCAAAATGTCTTGATCATTCTTTTGTAATGCTTGAGATAAATCACCTGTAACTCCCATAACATTTATCATCAAATGTAACATGAAAATGAAGTCAAAAGTTTGTAATCCATATAATAAGAATGCAACATCCCCGTTTTTATCAAATGTCCTATCAGCTTCCAAGTCTTCAAGTACCTTGATTACAGGAGAGAACAAAATTTTGAGACTCAAAAATGTCCTTAAATGAGAACCCCAACGAGTATCACCAGCCCTTGCAAGAACAGATTCTTGGTTCAATCCCCGACCAGATTCTATCAAGCCTTCTTCTAATGCATCTGCTATGTAAGCAGCTTGTTTATCTCGAAAAAAATCTTGACGCTTATTGAAGGATCCAATAACATTCACAACCCGTGTAACATTGCTAAGAAAGCAACTAATTTCATTGTGACATTTTACCACAGCAATAAAAGTCAATTGAAGTTGATGAGCAAAACAATGAACATAATAGGCACAAGGATTTTCATTCTGAATCAATGCTTTCAAACCACCAAATTCACCTCGCATATTACTAGCTCCATCATACCCTTGTCCTCATACTTTTGATAAACATAATCCATATTGACTCAACATTGATTCAAGTGCAGCCTTAAGTGATAAAGCAGTTGTATCTTTGACATGTACAATCCCAACAAACCTTTCCATAACAAAACCTCTATCATCAACATAACGCAAAACAACTGTCATTTGTTCTTTCTTTGCTATGTCTCCTGCTCATCCACTAATATGCCAAAAAAATCATCTCCAATTTCATTAACAATCTGATTAATTATTTCAGATGCAAATGCATAACTAATATCCTTCTGAATCTCAGGTGAAGTCATCTGATTATTCTTTGGAACATTTCCTAACACAACTTTAGCTACAGCTTCAGTATTATGCCTTAAAACCTCCAGCAAACGAAGAAAGTTACCTTGATTTAGAGAATCTTCTGACTCATCATGTCCTCTAAATGCCATTCCCCCTTCAAGAAGAAATCTTACAGCTTGAATAGACGCATCTAAACGGATAAGATAATCTGATTTGACTTGTTTTGATTGCTTTATGAAAGAGGCTTCAATGCTTTGCTTCTGTTTGATAAGATCTTCACATTTTTTAGTAGCATTAAAATGATGACTATTAGAACTACCAACATGAACCTCAACCCTCTATTTTTTATTCCAGTGTACAAATCCTTTTCCCACAAAATGATCACCACCAGCTTCAGATTCGCTATTAAACAAGTAACAAGGCAGACAAAATGCAGCATCTTTAACTATACTATATTCCAACCAATCATATTCATCAAACCAAGATGAGACAAATCGACAATTTTTTCCACCGATAACCTTTGTAGGAAAGCTATGAGTACGAGGTTGACAAGGGCCTTTTAAAAGATATGCTCTTCTTACTTCATCTTGAATATTGGGTTGAAAATCTGAAATCTTTTTTCTTAACCCAGGATCTGCTTCTAAAGTTTCCAAATCAACTTTACCTTCATTAGCGAATCTTGATTCTTGTGGTTGGCTTGAAGATGAGAGTGCTTGGTTTTCAGAAGTTGGTAATACAACTCGATTAACAGAATTAGATTCGTGGCAGCTATGCTTAGGCTGGATTGAAAAGTATCGTTGCATCCTAAATTAAGACATTAAATAATTTAATGAATTAACTAAGGAATTTACTAAAACTTAAATGATAATATAATTTTAGAACAAACTAATTCAAAAACTAACTAATAAATTAAACACTTCAATCTATAAATCTAAAAAATTTGATATCTACAAACTAATTTTGATTTATACCTAATTAATAAGCCAATTTCTATTTTCTACATTAACAAGATAAATTAGAATTTCTATAAACTAAAAAATATAATATCTACAAACTAATTTTGATTTCTACCTAATTAATAAGCCAATTTCTATTTTCTACATTAACAAGATAAATTAGAATTTCTATAAACTAATAAATATAATATCTACAAACTAATTTTGATTTCTACCTAATTAATAAGCCAATTTCTATTTTCTACATTAACAAGATAAATTAGAATTTCTATAAACTAATAAATATAATATCTACAAACTAATTTTGATTTCTACCTAATTAATAAGCCAATTTCTATTTTCTACATTAATAAGATAAATTAGAATTTCTATAAACTAATAAATATAATATCTACAAACTAATTTTGATTTCTACCTACTTAATAAGCCAATTTCTATTTTCTACATTAACTAGATAAATTAGAATTTCTATAAACTAAAAAATATAATATCTACAAACTAATTTTGATTTCTACCTAATTAATAAGCCAATTTCTATTTTCTACATTAACAAGATAAATTAGAATTTCTATAAACTAATAAATATAATATCTACAAACCAATTTTGATTTCTACCTAATTAATAAGCCAATTTCTATTTTCTACATTAACAAGATAAATTAGAATTTCTATAAACTAAAAAATATAATATCTACAAACTAATTTTGATTTCTACCTAATTAATAAGCCAATTTCTATTTTCTATATTAACAAGATAAATTAGAATTTCTATAAACTAATAAATATAATATCTACAAACTAATTTTGATTTCTACCTAATTAATAAGCCAATTTCTATTTTCTACATTAACAAGATAAATTAGAATTTCTATAAACTAAAAAATATAATCAATTAATACAATAAATATAATCAATTAATACTGCATTCTAATTTCATAAATTTATAAATAATTTAACAAACTAAAAATTAATTTAAAATTTACCTAATTACATAAATAATTTAACAAAACAAAATCTTACCTTGTAGACTTGTAGTTGTCGAGTGTGGTGGCCGGTGGCCGGTGGCCCGGTGGGCTGTGGCCTGTGGAGTCTGGACTGGCTGGCTCTTGGTTGCATCCTGCTCCTGCCTGGATCAGGATCGATCAGTTTGAAATTGAAGAAGGCAAGGCAAGGCAGCCTTGCGTTAGGCAGGCAAGTCTGCACTGCAGAAGCAGTCAAGCAGCAGAACAGAGAGCAACTGCATTGCGTATATACAATTTATTATACAATTTATACTAGATCGAGAGAAGAAATGCAAGAAACAAAGAAAAGAGGGGTCGGACTTTCGGAGACCAGGCCACACTCACTCACAATCACAGAGGTGAGAGGTGAGAGGCAGGCGCTGCGCTGGAACTTGGAAGAAGAAGAAATGGTTATGGCGGCATTCGGAGTTCGGCGGCCAGAAATGGCGAGCTCCTCCCGTCCTCCGGCAGTGTTTGTTGTCGGCGTGCGAGACTCGAGAGAAGGAGCTTGAGAGGGTCGAAACTCGAACGTCGAACGGAAGGCTCGAAGCTGTGTCTGCCACTGGTACTAGTCTGGTGCGCTAGAGAGGGTAAGGGTTTGGGGAAAAAAAAATCAAAACGACGTCGTTTTGATGTCGCGAAAATATTTCAAAACAAACGGACCACAGGACTTGAACCTGTGACGTCCGGAAAATTACGCACGGGAACCATACCAGCCTTATCGCTCAGCCATTTTAATTTTTTGTATGGTATCCTACAAACCTTTTATATATATTATACCTAAAAATCAAGTAAAAATTCTATACTCTAGCCAGGGCTCCGTGGTGTCCCGGGACACCATGCGGAAGCCCTGGCTCCGCCACTGCCTGTAGGGAACTAAACCTCTCACCTAGCGATTATCAATTGACCTACTTGAGCATTCTTTTTCCTCTTCATGTACTTTGTTATATTGCTAAATGTATTTTCTTTTCTCCTTTCATTTAGGCATCATGGCTGTAGATATCTTGAAGTTACGATTGGATTATAGTCTTCGGCTCACTTTTACCAAGAGCCGTAATACTTCTTTGTCTACACCTGAAGACGGCACCCTGCTAGCCCCATCATTGGGCCAGTCTAGTTCTTTCACCAGAAAAACTAAAAAATAATATAAAATATGGGAATGAGTTTCTTTACTAATGGTAATCAGTAGATTTTCTGTGGCGGATCATACGATTTGAAGGTGTTCACACGATTGGAGAGCACAGTAATTCTCCACCTGATATAGTCTTGCTGTCTGTATGTTGGTTTCCTATATAAACTCCTTATTGAGCAGATGCTTGACAGTCAGCCAGGCCAAGCAAATCCAAACACAAATCCTTGTTAACAATCTTTACAGACTTGAACCTTCCTTGGTCCGTCAGTTGCTCCTCTATAGTTGCAACTCCTCTCGCTCTGTTGTTGGTTATGCCCAAAGGATCCTTCAACATTTGCACATACCCAATGCATATTCATGGTCATGCACCATATGTTTCTCTGTGGATCATGGCCAATTTAGAGAGGCATACAGCCTTTATGTTCAGATGCAAAGACAGGGATTGTGCCCCAGCACGTTTTCTGCATCATCCACTTTGAAAGCATGTGCTCAATTGCCATTTAAACTTGGCGGGGTTTCTGTTCATGCCCATGTCCAGAAATATGAGATATCTGAGAGTGTATATGTGCAGACGGCTTTGTTGGGCTTCTATGCAAAAGCAGGTGATATGGAGACCGCTCAGCGGGTGTTTCATGGGATGGCGGACAAAAATGTGGTCTCATGGAATTCGATGCTCGCTGGGTATCTGAGAATTGGGGATTTGGCTTCAGGGGAGCAATGGTTTTGGAAGATTACTGAGAAAGATACTGTAACATGGAACTCTATGCTTTCAGGGTATGCCCGATCAGGAAATATGGAACGGGCATATTCGTTATTCCTGCAAATGCCAGATAAAAATTGTGTCTCTTGGAATGCTATGGTAAGTGGGTATGTCGAATGTGGGAAAATGGATCTAGCTCAGAGCTTCTTTGATGCCATGCCTCAAAGAAACAGCATTTCTTGGATGACTATGATCGCCGGATATTCCAAATGTGGGGACATTGACTCTGCTCGTGATCTTTTTGATCGTATGCAAGAGAAAAACCATCTGTCGTACAATGCCATGATTGCTTGCTACGCTCAAAACAGCAGACCGAAAGAGGCAATAGAGCTGTTTAAGGAAATTATTAAAGCAGATTCAAATGTTCAACCTGACAAAATGACATTGTCTAGTGTCATATCTGCTTGTTCTCAGGTGGGGGACTTAAGATTTGGTTCTTGGATAGAGTCATACGTGAAAAGAATTGGGATGCATATGGACGACCAGCTATTGTCTGCACTAGTTAATTTGTACGCAAAGTGCGGAAACATCGACAAAGCATACAAATTATTTGACGCCATAACTCAGAAGGATGTCGTTGCATATACGGCTATGATCACTGGACTTGGCCTAAACGGCAAGGTGGGTGATGCCATCGGCCTATTGGACGAGATGTTGCATTCACAGGTGTCCCCAAATCAGCTTACTTTTACTGGGATCTTAACTGCTTATAACCATGCTGGGTTAGTAGAGGAAGGCAAAAAGTGCTTTCGTTCAATGAAGCACCACGGAGTAACCCCTTCAGCCGACCATTATGCAATCATGGTGGATTTATTGGGAAGGTCAGGACGGTTGGATGAAGCTTATGGTTTTATAAAAAGCATGCCAATTCAGCCTCATGCTGGGGTCTGGGGTGCTTTGCTTCTCGCGTGCAGGTTACATAATAATTTGGAGCTCGGCGAGGTTGCAGCTCAGCAGTGCTTTAATCTGGAACCTGATAGGACAGGCTACTGTTCTTTGCTTGCTAATATTTATGCTGATAATGAGAGATGGGATGATGTGAAAAGATTGAGGAAAGTGAAGTATCGGGGATCGGCAAAGATACCAGGGAGTAGTCGGGTTGAATCTGCCTGATTGAGATCTTTTCAATCATAAACAGGCAACTAATCAAATTTTCCTCAATTGCTTTTACTAGGTTCGGTAATCCGTACCGTAGGGAATGTCAGGTAAAACTGTTAGTGATCTTCTTTTTCGATTTTTTTTTTCTAAATTGTAATTGAAGAGCAAATCGAATAGGGAGAAGGAAGAGGGAGAGAAAAAAGAAAAGAAAAAAGAATCATGGTAGTCTTGCTCATTTAATGTTTCTGGCTTTCTGCATATTAGAATTGAACAATTTCCTAGGATAGCTGAAATGGTCTTGATGAAGCATGAAGTAAGCTGAAACTTCTGAGGGGAATTCTTATAGAGTTGTATATATTAGTACGTGAAACTTTTTGGAAGCATGAAGTAACCCTGTTTGATGTCATATAGTAATTGAATATACAATGTGTAAAACTTTTCTGTTCATGGCGAAAAGGCCGGTTGGTGTTTTTCGGCCTCTCAGTGTGGGATGTTGATCAAGTGTTTTGCTTGATTGTGACTCATAAGTAACTGCGATAATAATAATAGTAATAATTTGAGTTCATCAAAATGCTATTATTTGCATTAATCTATAGAGTGTGGAATGTTTGTTTTTGTTTTTGTTTTTTTTAATATGCTGAATGTTTAGAGTAATTAGTTCATCTTATCTTCAGGCGAGTAAGAGGGGACAATAACTTTCATAGTGGCGGGGAGCGAAGCCAGACACCGACATCTTCAAATGCCCGAAGAAAAAAGTTAAACCCACGATTTATGGAAATCACTTTCGAAAGTTGAACTAGTTAAAACCACTCATTCATTCTTACTTATCTTATGAAAGATATTTAACTGTTTTCAATAGTTTGTCAACTCCCTCTTCTCCTTTTTTTTTTTTTCATATACATTATTATTGTCTATTTGCAAGGATCAACTCTTTTTCTCTTTTATTTAAGAAAAATGGAAATTAACTAGCTTGAAGTGGTGGTAGACCTGGTGGTTGTGTAAACAAAAGAGGGAAAAAAGAAAAGGAGAAAAAAAAGGGGAAGATAATTATTACTGGGTCTCACTACTGGACGAAAAATACCGGAAAACTAAAAAGCAAAATTAGAAGTAACAACAATTTAAACGGTGTGCGGCTTAGGATCAAATTGGCACAATTTTTGTGGTATGAAAAGTTAACGATAATAAAAATAAAAATAATATTAATGATAAACATAATAATAATACCAGTGAAAAAAATATATAATGTGTAAATTATTATGTCCAGCTGATAATTTGGTATTGGGTTGAACCCAACCGTCAATAAAATTTGAGCTCAACCATTTTTTTTTTCTATTTTGACCTAAAGTTTTCCATGAGATTTTATAATATATCTGCTTTTGATCTACTTATTAACATTAAATAATAATAAAAGAAAATTAACACAATTTTTTTAGTAATCACAAATTCGAGTGTGAAGTGGCTTGAGCATTTTTCTTTGGGTTGACGAAACGAAACGAAATAGGAGATGTAATGGAAGGGAGGTTAACATATTACGACAGCAGGAAGGTGAAATGGATCCACCAGTTAACATGCTAAACGGCATTGTGCCATTATATATATATATATATATATATATATATATATATATATATATATATATATATATATATATATATTTCAAGGCATCTTTCAATCCACAAAAAGCCGACAGTATTAATAAATCGAAGTGAAGTCCAATGCAGATCTCATCAACTACTTCAAGTCTTATTTGTCTTTAATTCGTTTTCAACTAATGAAGTGAGAAGGGCCCACGTGGTCGTTTATCTTTAAACTCAAAATTTTACGTTGTCCGTCACTCACTCCTTCGCCATCTATGGTTCTATTTCTATCTTCTATGAGATAAACCTCAAAGACATCCCTTTTGTTCTTGTCATTATTTAGAGGTGTCAAACATATTATATGGATCAAATTTAGATCAAGTTAATCTAGGTTGAACTAAAATTAGATTACTATGCAATGGGGTCAGGTCAAATTTGGGTTCGAATGTCTTTTGAGTTCAGGTCTAATTTAAATAACTGTAATTTGAGTTGGGTCTATATTGGGTTGGATCACTTTAGATAAGAAGAATATCAAGTTGGATCCAGGTCTAACCCATCAAATTTCTTTGGATTCGAGTTCGATTCAAGTGTGCACACTCTGGGTTGGATCAAATTTGGGTCTGATAGATTCGGATCTATAAACTCAATTATAAATGCTGGGTCATATTTGATTTATACCAAGTTAATTCAATTTATTAACTTGTATTGACATTGATTGTGCTCAATTTAATATAATTAATAAATTAAATTTTGTGATTTATTATTATCACTATATCATAGTAATTTTTATTATAATATATGTAATGATATGACAAATTTTGTCATTAAATATGTAATAATAATAATAAATTATTATCATTATTGTTATAAATACAGTTATAAATATTATTATATAATAATAATTGTTATTAGTATTGTTGTTGTTGTTGTTGTTGTCATCATCTTTAGAAATGTAATAATCATTATTATTAGTAGAAATACAAATATAAATTTTACTATAGTTATTATAATATTATATATTATAATTATTATATTTACAATTATAATTTTTATGTTTATAATAATTAATTCCCATAAATAATAATAATAATAATAATAATAATAATAATAATAATAATAATAATAATAATAATAATAATATGAGGATAAGGGTCAACGCACATGTCTATTTATTTAATTATGCAAGTAATTAGTTGCATGTGATTGCAAGAGAATTCTCACACTTTACAAATTATAAAAGTGATAAATAAAGTTAGAATTGTAATCTAGTTAGAGAAAGATATTGATGAAATAAGTAGTTATCAAATAATTTATGTTGTTAATGGAATTTAACAATGAATAGAGCTTTGACCATTTCTAATTATATTTAGTAACCAATTAGTTTATGGTAAATAAGTAAGTTTTAAAAATTATCACTTACTAAGCTTGTTTTACCATAATCCTACCACCCTTAACTATTTTAAATGGCCTACTAAATCTCTATAATCAACTTAGCAGCCGCATATAGCATGAAAAATAAAATATAAGAGCCAGCACTACCGTACTTGGATCAAGAAGGAGGTGTGTAAGAACTATAATGCTACATGATATTCATAGGTATTTAATTGATACTTTAAATCATATCTACTTATATTATAATATCCTTTTTTAATATTTTAATACTCTTACAGAGGAGTATATGATGTTATTCCTTATCAGCGAACTAGGTTTATAGTTAGTTAGACACCTTTTGTAAATATAATTAATAATAGCTTTATAATGTTTATAGGAATAAAAAAAATATGGGGGAAATCAAATGGTATTGTGCACCACACCTTTCCTTTTTATATTTCCTAAGTATTGTTTGCATCTTTAAGGCATAGTCTTAAGTCAATAAGTCATAATTTCTACTCATCCAACTATAATGTATGCCATTAGTTAGAGCAGCTGAAAGTAGAAGTCCTATATAAAGATAACTAGATAAATTTATAATAATAAAAAATGAGTAATAATTTCACTAATTATGTCACATAGCATTAGGCAATTATGAAGATGAAATACCATCCTTTGGATTTAGTTTTGAGAATTTCAATTTGATTGATTTATATAATAATAGCCTCCAACGATGCTATCATATCGATTTTAGTTTCTGAATAGTAGTTACGACTACGTAGCAAATATTTAGTTTTTTTTATCGAGTTTAAATTTATAAGTATTATTTGGAGGTAAATAATTAGGTAAATATTCACTTAGCACTTTTTTTATTAGAGTAATTCCATGTCACCTTAATTATTCTAGAATTAAGGGCTTATATATAAATATTAGATGATAGACTCAAAGATTATTAAATTTAAAGATTTTGATAAGTTGATTCTAAAATAATAATAATAATACATTTATTTAATATATTTCATTTAGCATTAATAATATATAATTGTTAACTTTAGGATTAGTTTACTAGTAAGCATTTGGTGATCGGATTGCATTTTTGGTAACTCACTTACTTTTTTAGTTACTCGTAGGTAAATTACTAACTATATTTTGATATATGTAATACTATTTTTGTAATATATGATTTAAGGTACTTTAAATCTTATATATGAGGTAACCCTTATTTTACAAACCCTTGCGTTTTATCAACCTGGTTCATAATATTATCTAACAATATGAGATTTATAAATATAAGTTTATTCATATGTATTTTTATAAATTTCTTTTACTAATTTATTCGAAACATATGTACGGTGCTTATGTGATTTTATATATTGTAGGTGATCGTATGAAATTTATGGTATATGTAGTCATATGATATTATAATGAATATATGATCTTTTTTCCCCCTAATTAGCATTGAATCACAATGATGGTTGATTGGATTTTGACCCATGTAATCAATTCTTTATAGAAATTATTCAAATTGGAAAGTAGTATTGTAGAAAGACTTATTTAATAAAAATGTTATTTATAAAAGTATTATTTATAAGACATGTTATTATGGAAAATATTATTTATGGGAGTTGCTATTTTTGGGAAGTACCAAATATGGAAGGTACCTAGATTTAAAAAGGTGAATGATCAAGGAATGGATAAGGTGCTGTGTTTTGGATGTATTATATAGTCACTTTGAATAAGACGCTAAAATTTAAAGTGGAACATGAGAGTGGGATAGGTTCTTCTGGGGCTGACCTCCTAGAGTTGGAGATTGGCAATAGCCTTTCCTTTGATTGTAGTGATGTGTAGTCACTTGGTTTGTTTACCTAGCTTAGAGTTAGTAAGGCTCTATGTCTACTCTATTAGAATCTTTGGACCTTTTAGAGAATATGCACACTTAAGGACTAGATAATCGATGTTGAATTTTATCCTTTGGTACTAGGACCATTGGGATTGTCTAGGAGATGGATCTCCTATGGTTGGTTTTGGTTGTTATTAGATGTCTTCGGACTTATTTACCAAGTGACCCTCCTGGTTGGATTTTTCCCACTCAATAAATAAAATTAGATTTTATGTTTATGTGGTTACTAATTTAAGAGGATTTTATAAATAGTGAACTAATATTTGCCTTATCATTTGACTCATATGCGGTTGTATTTGATGTATTATAGTGATTCTGTAAATTGTAATATTTATATTCTAAATAATGGATTACTTAGTTATTCCCCCGACTAACTTGTTATTTTAAACGAGGTTGCAATAATCTATAATGTAAATGGTGAACAAATAATCTTGTGCAGGTAAATTGTGATCATACTTGATGATGGATGCATGCTTGTAGGACGAGTTGAGATAGTAGTTTGGCTTCTGGAGTTCTATCTTGCGATGGTGTTTCAATGTCCATGGATTTTAAATAGAGTAGAGTTATTTAATTTACCAATATGTTGTTAACTACTTTCGGTGTTGTTATTTGATTTTATTATGGTGTCGTATTAGATGTGGAATTTTGTTTTAGTTTTAATTTTAAGTTTGTAGTATTAGCATTTAGTGTAAGTGGAACAATAATGTCTACTTGCATTAGATGTGGCAGTAATACCCTCATTTATATTCAGCTTTCATATTGTTTTCTAAGTTTTGTATATTTTGAAAATAGGATTATTACAATAATAATAATAACAATAATAGAAATTTTTATGATCTAATCTGGTTAATGCTAATATTATATTATAATAAAGTGAGAAGAACATAGTCTTACTAGTTTTATTTCATTTGTTGTTATATGGGTTGCATATCTTTGTTTCCATTAAATTTTATTAATAAGATAGTTTATTGCCATTTATGTGTTAATTTATATAAGATAAAATATTACCTTTGTGGATGAAATTTGATTTTATTTTTGGATTAGGTCTAAAATTATATCCGGGTATGGATCGAGTTCGAGTCAGGTCATTTCGGGTTGGGTGAGTTCATGTCAAGTTATTATTGAGTTTTTATCTGGGTTTAGATCGGATTCTTTTAGAATTAGATTGTTTCGGTGTGGAACATTTATGATACTCATTGCCATTAGGTTAATTAAATTCGGATCGGATTCGGATTGTTTCGAATTTTCAAGTTGAGATTATGTTTAGTTTTTTAGGCCCATATCGAATTTTAAGTCGGATTATTCGAATTGGGTCGGTTGGATCGGATAACTTTGCCGAATCTATCCTTTCTTACCATCACTTCCGTCTACTGGCCTGCCTCAAAAAAAGTATAGTGCACTGGGCGACCTTCCTTCATTGTGTTTATATATATATATATTATTTTTATCGTTACATTGATAATTGTTGAAGTTAATATTTTTAGTCAAGCTTAAATTACCATTACATCCTCTCTTTAATAGGCTGTACAAAAATAAGATGTCCTTAATTCTGTTTGAAGCCAAATATAGAACCTGATTACAGTACCAAAACTGTGCGGATACGAAAATACAGACGGAGATGGACAAACGAAAATAGAAACAAAAAAATAAAAAAGAGAGATTATCCGTGAATAGTATTGATGAAGCCACTACAGCGTACTAGCTAGTATTCAATCTTCTCTTAATCTCAATTCAAACTGCAAGTGCTCCAACAACAACGACAAAAAATTCAAGCACGTTCCTTGGCGATTAATCCACATAATGACTTGATACAAAGGTGCGTGCGGCTGGACCAGTTACAGAAAAAATGGACCGGGTACAGCCGGAATACACTTGGAACTTGGAAGGTTCCCTTATCTTATATCAACCACCAATTTTATTTTTATTTTTCTCTTAATATCCTCTGTAGCTCGAAGCTTTCTCATTGGCCGGTGCACTAATTGTTCATGACTCAGAGACGACAGTATCCTCGTAAGTTATAATCTTGTTTTGCATGCATTCCTGCTGGCTTGTCTATTCTTCTGGTTAAAAAATACCTACTTCCCCCCCCCCCCCCCCAACCCTCCTACCTTTTTCATGACTTCGCTTACGTACGTAGATAAGCTAAGATTTATCAAAGCTGCATATATACGTGACTTACCCGTGCAGCAAAGAAGGGGGAACTGCAGGGAAAATGAAGCAAAACATCGGAGAAACCCTTTAAACAAAATCTGAGTAGGCACATGCTTACGTACCCGGATGTATAGATATATTATTCCTAATACTATAACGAGCAATCAATTAAAAAAATTGTTATTTCGGATATCATTAAATTGCAGAGAATCACTCGGATGTATTATGGCAGCTAATGATACTTAGGCATCTTGCCGAGATCGATAGATACAGTGCCGGTGATTGTGTAGTAGAGGAGAAATGAGATATTGTTAGATGCAGAATGGAGTTGCACTTCTGTCCAAAAAATTCGGGTATCGACTATTGACCGACACAAATAGTGGGTGGTATTTGGTAACGCGCATAGGAGTTGCTTTTTTTTTTTAACATTAAATTAGTCCAACACCTGGCTCGGCGTGAATGGAAACTTGAACACGATATTTCCAGTATCTAGATTTCAATAGTCACTTAGTAGGCCAAGATATAGCTAGCTAGTATCATTTTGACTATCTTCCTCTAAAAAACAAAGTGTACATATTTTTTTATTATACGAATAGAATAGATGAGTATCGTAAAATGCAACATTCAGATATAAAAAAAGACGGACATAATATAATAATTATGCTAGTTAAATTAAGAGTAGGTTTTTAGATCAAGCATAGTAGGAGGAAGCTTTTCTGTAGAATTAAAAAAGTGGTTCATAATGTTCATATATTTTTGTGAATCGGCTACTTCTTGAGGGTCCTGATTGTAGATCTTTAGGTGGTATTCTCTATCTTACTTATTAAAAAAAAAAGTATAAAAACTAATAAATTTTAAGCATAAAAAATGCATCATTCAGAGAAGAAAAGATGTATGTTGTTTAATGCCTTAAATTAAATCAATAAGGTGATTAATGTTATTAAGAACAACATCTAAATTTTTATTCATGACATTGATCATGAGTGAAATTATTCCACTATTTGGAATCAAGGAGCGGCACATACTCTCGAGTGGTACCATTTATAGATATATTCTCCAGTGAAATGCATGACATTAATCAACGTTTGTTCAAATTAATCTGTCGCCGGCTGGACTGCTAGCTTGTACACTATGTCGGTGCCATTTTTCTAGCTAGAACCATATATATATATATATATATATATATATATATGAGAGGCGATCATGAGAAATTAATGGAAAATGGTAGTACGATATTTGAGAAACTCGCCCATGGATGGAGATAGAAGCGAATTCGCAGAACGCGTTATCCTGGAGGAAAGTGAGCAGGGAGTTGCCGGCAGGCGTAGTCATTAATTTGCTTAGACTTTGATGCGGACGGCTTTCTGGGACCAATTTTATTGCGATTGAGCAGTTTGTATAGTTTTTGTAGGCTAAAAAGTTTTACCTACAAAATTTTCTCAAAAGGAAAAACTCCTCGCCAACCTACCTTAGGATTTGTTTGGATGAAAGATTTCTCGGATAAATTGTATTTCCAAAGAGAATTATGTAAATTTTACTCACCTAAATATATATTTTATTTAGATACATTAAAACATAATTTAGATATTCCTTGAAAGTCTTAAAATTAATACTAAAATTATAGTATATAGTTTGCTTACATAGTTGATGGATAAAAATAAAAACATATATGTGTAAATATATATAAACATCAAATTAAGAAAATTTCTATTAATTTTTTTTATCACAACAATAAGTTGTATTAAATTTAATAAGGTTTAGTAGAAGGAAGAATGGAAGGAGAAAAAAAAAAGCCAATGACATTTATGGACGAATTGGGAGGGCTAGAAATTGCTGATGGCCTTCTAATAATAAAATTTGTTAATATATATTCACGATAACAGCGAATACTGTACAGTTTCTGTGCGACAGGTTGAGCGATATAAATTGTCTTAGTGCTCGTTTGATTAGGGGATAATTAGGGTGGAGAAATTACCCCCATATTTAATATATCTTATATAATTTATTTAAAATTAACTATTTTTATTCTAATAAATATCCATTTTAGATTTTAATTTGATCTAAAATAGGTATTTCATTAAAAATATAATAATAATTATTATTAAATACTTAATATAAGAGGTACAAAATAGAGAAAAAAATTTCCACCCCTATTAACCTCATACCAAACAAGCCCTTAAAGTTAGTAAATGTTGGAGCACTATTGTTACCCCGGGATCCATTCAACACGCTTATTATGAAATGTTACGCAGTTCTAGCTACAACTTACTGGGCAAATTATTAAATCTTATGAAAACCTACATATAAGGTCCTTGCGTAGTGAATAAGACTCGAATCTCCCCTTGCATGGTTTTGTATTGGGTCGCTCCAATTATTAAAACATATACAAAAGAATATTTGCTGGTTTTGAAGATAATCATGAAAGAACGGACGAATACCGGGGGAGGGGGAGGGGGAGAATTAATATCCAATAAAAATGCTGGTCCATTACACATGCCTAGTTTCTTCTTCTTCCTTTAATATATATTATTTGCTTGGTTGGATAGCACAAAGTGTCTCAATTAAAACCATATTGAGGAGGAGTTCACATGGGGGTGCTTAGGCGTGGAGCTAGTGAGCTACCTACCAAACAGAAAATGCTTTGGCAATTGCCGACTTTCCACAACCTTTTTTCTTTTCTTTTCTTTTTTTTATTACATATTTTTATGGAAGTTATGTTCTTTTTTTCCACCGCGATTAATTCGTAGCATCGATGTTTTGATTCACGAACTAATTAGTACGCTGCGAAAGTATTATTTTACATGATTATTATATAGTTACAGTATTTATATATCCAAGAGCTAGGTCATGTGGTCTGGTACCAAAATTAGAATTTTATTACTTTATGTTTCGAGTTCGATTTATTTCATGTCTTGCCGTACGTTTCATTTTGGATTTATGCCCACGGCAGTAAGGGTTTATTGAATATATGTAAAAAGAGCTACGTTTCGAATTTTATTATAATGGATGTCATCTTCTATCTAATCTAGCTCAATGGTTCCTGTATTCGCGTCGCGTCCTAATTTACCTAATGTTGTTTATAAATATGAAGCATGCACACTGCAACACCTTATTAGATAACATGATATACATATGGTTGGAATGGATTGAAAGAATTAATTTACATCGACAAGATACATATTTCATATGTTTTTAATATCTATTATTGAATAACTCTATGGTTGAGCGCATATGGCATGAAGTGTGGTTCGAGGGTATGTGACGTCTAGAAAGGTACTCATCAAACGTATGAATAAGGTTAACAGGATACCGAGAAGCGATTCAGTAATCTCGAAAGTGCTCTTAAATAATATATATATATATATATAAACGATTGTTATGGGAACCAGTTTGTCACGTACACAAGCACTAAGTGTCTGCTCATGCATTGCCCGACATCATAACCTGGCTATCATTGCTGCTAATTTGACGCACAGATGCATGATTAATTCCTTAACATTTGTGATGACATCCAGGATATCTAGATGGATAATTAATCCTACTTAAAGAACAAAATTTCTATAGTTAGACACATGATGTATGCAACCTAATACATATATGTATATATAAGAAAATAAAAGAGCCCGGATTAGGTATCAGAAAATAATATTCAGTCCTGCGGTGAAAATATAAATAAGAAAAGGCATATACATGCAAGATCTTGATGACAATCAGAAGTGGAAGACATTATAAAAAACACACTAAGCCTCACGCACAGTCTGCCAACTAATATCAGTATCTACTCAAGTCAAGCAAGTGTGTAGATCCCTTTTTTTTTTCAATGTTTTGGGTGCTTGGTAGTGGTCCAGATCAGTACTGGGGATGGGGAGGATCGAAAATTTATCATCAATCTCTTTCAACCACTCCAAGCTAGGTGGTAGTAACGCGCTTTTGGACATTCCCAGGGCCCCACCCTGCCCTCATTCCGTTTCCTATAAGTACCTCAACATTTTTCATTTGCATTTCCAAAACCAAAGACATCGACAGTTCCTTTCCCATGGCCACTCACAATATCAGCTCTTCTGTGTTCCTTCTCTTGCTCTTCATAGGAATTTCTTCTGCCTCTAGAGTTCTCCTATACAATGTAAATGGCTATTACCCTGGAGAACATGGGGGTGCGTATGCTGGAGGAGGCGGCGGAGGTGGAGGAAGTGGTGGAGGATCTGTTTACGGTGCTGGAGGTGAACATGCTGGTGGATATGGAAGTGGAGGTGGTGAAGGAGGCGGTGTAGCTCATGGTGGTGGATCTGCCTATGCTGGAGGCGGCGGTGGTGGTAGCGGCGGCGGCGGTGGTAGTGCTGGGGCTTACGGTGGACATGCCGGTGGATATGGTGGTGGAGGCGGATCGGGTGGAGGTATAGCACATGGCGGGTCAGGTGCTTATGCTGGCGGTGGAGGAGGCGGCAGTGGTGGAGGCGGAGGATATGGAGGAGGAGGAGAACATTCGGGTGGATACGGAGGTGGTGCAGGAGGTGGACATGGAGGAGGGTATGCTGGTGGAGCTGGTGGTTATGGTGGTGGAATGGGTGGCGGTGGTGGAGGAGGACATGGTGGAGGAGCGTATGGTGGAGCAGGAGGTAGTGGATATGGTGGTGGTGGAGGACATGGTGGTGGTTATGGTGGCGGAGATGGTGGAAATGCTTATGGAGGTGGTGGCGGAAGTGGTGGAGGTGGTGGCGGTGGCTATGGAGATGGAGGTGCTCATGGATATGGAGGTGGATCAGGAGGCGGTCATGGTGGTTACCACCCTTGAGGTGCCTTAACTTTGCCATGCATTGTCCCCGGCCATCTATTTGCATGAATACTCAAAGGCTTGCTTGTTGCCTTTCGTATTTATTTGCAAACCCCTTGGAATAAGTTTTATTTCTAAGAAAGCATGCATATAATTAAGTACTGATATGTATAATAACTTATACGTACAACCTGCGAAACTACCACATGTCGTCGAATCTTAAGTAATGAATAACAGGATGCTACGCATTTTTCGTGTGCCTGCTCTGGTACAGTTCTAGTATAACATTCCGCTCCTCGATCCCCCACAGCATTCCTTCAATATCCAATGTCTTTTTTCTGCAGCTAGGTATGTAATTGTGCGTGATTTACCTATCGTGAATATATATTTGTAGGCAGAAGTGTACGTAAGATATAAAAACTATAGATCGGATAATACTTAAATGGTTTAAGCTTGAATATATGAAAAACCATAATTAGCTCCGCTCTAAAATGGTATTAGTTCCTAATGAATTTCGAGCATCACAGAGGCAGGCAGTGGCAGTTCTTGCAAATGCAGAGTGAAATCGCTGAGAAAGTTCACAAGACTATATATGTATAACTACGGTACAAACTACAGCGTGTTGTGATCATTGAGAAAGTTCACAAGACTAGACGGTACTTGTATTATAAATAAAACTATGTATATGTATATGTATTTTCCACACCTCGAAAATTCCATCATCACACGGGGTTCTAGCTAGCTAATGCATGGGAGTCTATATACGAACAAAGTAGTAACTTGGACTCAATCAACCCATTCATTGAGGACGAACAAGAAAGTAAATGCGAGTTGGTACCAACACAAGGGCATCTAGAACCAAATAAATAAGGATAAAAGAATACCTAGTAAGCCTTACATATTAGATTAATATGAATTCACAGTGCTGTCGATACTATAAAACCTCTTTATAACAGGATGAAAAAATCTCACATAGGCAACGGTACGTATTATAAAGATTTTGCCATAAGGAAATAGTAAAAATGATAATTTAAGTCTGAGGCCTCTAATATTCAATTCAAAAACTGATTACATTTATCATTACATCAAACCAGACACAAATATATGTTAATATAGCTAGTGGGTGGGGAGCACTAACCCGTTGTGGATGGTTGAAGGATTGAATTGCTATAAGCTATAAGCAACGTTTGATCTCTTTTGAATTAGTGAAGCAAAAACAATAACCGAACGATTTGTAAGCTTAAAATTTAAGGTTCAATCTCATTTTATATACCATTATTTGCGGTTTAATGTCAAATAATGTATAATTTTTAGATATTAAAAAATTATCGAAATTTTCTCTAACAAAGATAATCAAAATTGATAAAGTACACACAAATAATAATAATAATAATAATAATCGATAAAAATCTTTTAACTCATCGCATTACTGAACAACCTATATTAGATAGTGATGCCAAGATTTTGATTTCATCGCAAGGCAGGGGTACATGTTAGACCACTATATCGCATTAGACATGTACAATGAATATGTAGTTACTTTACTTCCGGAATATAGTATTTATTTTCCTACGTAAAAAATAATATTTTCAAGGGTTCGGGAAATACAACGGGCCATAAACACTCCGAGTCTCCGATATCATTGTAATGCAAGAAATACAAACGGGCATCACAGAAGGAAATACATTAGAACAACTTGTTACGATTGGATATGATTATGCTGTATGTATTGATCGTTTTGAAGCAACTCTTATTTATTTCAAAATACTTTGCATTTTGCAATAAAACAGGAGTTTTAAAATTTTCTACCAACAAGTCAAACAAGACGAAACAAGCTTATACCTATATATATATATATATATATAAAGATATTTGACGTAAACTATAGGTTTTGAATGTCTATCCATTGTCTCCAAGTTTGTTGAGCTTAAGTGCCCCCTTTCAAGTGCTCACCCCGTCTCAATTATAAGATGCGCCGGAGCAGTTTGCATGAGTGCGCGCGCAGCATGAAGTGATGCAACTTAGGGAATGGGAATGCTGAAATTCAACCTATGCACTAAGTAACTATAGTAGAAGCTTCAAATTAATCTGGCGTTTCCTAAGAAAGGAAACAATATATATACGGATAAGCTCAAATACAAACTATATCTTAAGATAGAAATGTAGAAATATTTTAGGAACGTTGGATGTCTTCGGATAAAATCGGTGGTATTATTGTAATTTAGTAAGCATTTGTTTCAAATGACATTTTTTATTGTCTTTTTCCTTGTATCGCAAGATAATTTCATGATGACTTTTACCTCTGATTTTTGTCCACTAAACATGTATACCAAATTAAAAGAGCTTGTCATTTAGTTTTATGAATTTCAATGCGAATTTAGTTTTACCAAATTAACTCTCAAAAATAAACTAGATTTGTTGCCATATCATTTGAATCATTATTTGTGATTCTATTACACATTGCACTCAGCACTAGAAAAATTGGAACTAGACTTGCTTTGGTGACATTTTTTGACGAAAGAGATGCCTTCGGGCCCGACTGTTGGGAGATCAAAATGCTTTGGCTTAGAAGGAGACCCGAAACTTACTTAAGCTGGAAGAAAATTTATCAAATGAGCTAAGCGAAGTACTCTTACAAGAGCATCTCTTTTGCTTCCAACATGCCCAAGTAGAGGCAGCGATACTGCAGGATAGAAAGACGAGAGTTTTTCATCTGATGGCTAATCACCGGAGAAGGAAGCAAAGAGTGTTACAGCTAAAGGATATAGAGGAGACTTGGATATAGGACCAAGGCCATTTGAAAAATCTATCTAGGCAATTTTTTCAAGAGTTGTATATGACAAAGAACACAAAAGACAAGAGGATTGATCTCCTGATTTTTTTTTCCAAACTATTAATGAAAAGGAAAAACGTAGTTACTTTCGTCGGTGTCCTTAGGGGAAGTTAAAGCAGCAATTTTTGTGATGGATCCCTTCAAAAGTCTTAGACCCGATGGCTTAGGACCCATCTTCTATCAAAAGTGTTGGTCCACGATGGGTAAAGATGTGCATGGGCTTGTCGTTAGAGCCTTTGCTAAAGGTGAGTTCTCAGTTCAATTGAATGAAACTTTCTTTTCTTTGATTCCCAATATTGATGCCCCTTGTTCCATTCAAAAAGTTAGGCCAATTGGACTTTTTAATGTGGCATACAAAGTTATCACAAAAGTGTTGATAGAATGGCTGAAGCCAATTCTTGGACATCTCATTAGGCAAGAGCAATGCAGTTTCTTACGTGAGTGACAAGCAAGGGACACCATCATTATTACGCAAGAGGTGCTTCATATGATGAGGGAAAAGAGAAGCAAGACTAGCTACATGGAAATTAAGATTGACCTAGAATAGGCATACGACCACCTCTTTTGGTCATTCATTCATGAAACTTTATCCCTCATTGAAGTTCTAGATCCTATCATAACTTTGATTATGAGGTGCATCTCAACCACTAGTATCAAAATAATTTGGAATGGAGATCTAACATAAGATTTTAAGCCATCACAAGGTATTTGACAAGGTGATCTCATATCACCCTATATCTTTCTCTTGTGTATTGAAAGACTGACACATATGATCAAAGTAGAAGTAGCTAGAAAAAGGTGAAAGCCAATTCAAATTACTCAAGGGGGATTCAACTCTCCCATCTGATGTTTGCATACGACCTACTCCTCTTCTATAAGGCCAATGTCCAAAAAATTCAAATGGTCATGGAGGTCCTTGGACAATTTGGCCAAGCTTCAAAACAAAAAGTTAGTTCACCAAAGTCTTTGGTGTTATTCTCACCCAATGTTTAGCTGCAGTTGAGTAATGAAATTGCAACAATTTAGGGAATGCGGGTGGTTTCTTTGATGGGACAGTATTTAGGGACCAAGCTCCTTTCAGGTAAAAGAGAAAAGGGTTTTCTCTCTAATGTCATTGATCGGGTGCTCAAAAAAATATTTTCTTGGAAACCATCCTTGCTTTCCCTCGTTGGTAGTGTAACTTTGGTTAGGGTAGTTACTTTCGCTATTTCTACCTACACTATGCAGACAATGATGCTTCATGCGTACATCAATGAGATGATGAATAAACTAAATAAGGCCTTTATTTGGGGCTCCCAAGAAAGAAGAGAAAGTTGCATCTTGTGAAGTGGTAGTAGATCAGTAAGTAAAAAAGTATTGAGGGTTTGGGCATAAGATGCATAGATGAGACTAACAAGGTATTTATGATGAAGATTGTATGGGAATTATTATAGGATGGAGACACTCTTTGGGTTCGAGTCCTCAAAAATAAGTACATTAAGCAAGCAAGTATCTTCACTTTATAACCAAAGCCAGCTGATTCATTTATGTGGAAGAACTTACTATCGACTGCACATCTCCTACACCAGGGATTGTGATCAATTATCAGGTCGGAGAAACAAACCTCCTTCTAGTGTGATTAGCAGACGAGTCAAGGACGTTGATTCATGATGATTTATACATCCTTAATCCTGATGAAATGAGTGTGTTGGTTTTTGACATGATAGATGACAGTTGCAACTAGAGGTGGGAAAGGTTTCATAGCAAGCTTTCATTGAGCCGTGTTATGGAAATTATGAGTACCTTTGTCGATACGACCAATGAGGAGATTGATGGATTTACCTGGGTGCATTTTGCGAATGGTTGTTTCTCTTTCTTATCAGCGTACAAACTTCTTAGTCATCAAGATACACTGTCATCTTAACAATGGAATTATGTTTGGAAGGTGTCCACGTGAGAATGGTGTAGTCATAGTCGTCACACAATTTAAACCCTTTCGTTGACAATTGTAGTATTGGTAAATAAGGGTATCATTCTTTACCGGAGATTGAAAGGGCTCACTTCTATTTAACTAGCTCAAAAATAATAAAAATAAACACTCTAAATCACACAAAATAAATAAATAAGAAAAACACTAATGGGGGTTTTAAAAATAGAAAACAATAAAAGTAATAAATAAAATAAAATAGCAAAAATAATGGATAACTGCAAATATGAAAAATATGCTAAAAAAAATCGAAATCCACCACTAGATTAGGTCAAAATTTAATAATAACTTCTAAGTCATCATAATTAATACGATAAGTGTCAATATTAATCTTATTAAATACTACTAGTATAGTAACAACAAGTGACTCTTATATTTAACTAGATTTAATGCATTAAGTGGAAGAATGTCAATCTAAGTACCCAAACTAGTATAATAAGTATGTCTAGTTGTATTTCTCTCCTTTGACTCATACGTATCTAAATGTTCCACTACTCAGGTTAGAATCACAAAATTATTGGGTTAATTATTATCTAACCTAGCTGCAATTTATACATATAAATTCTAGCACATTTTTGTGGCCATCTAGTAGGCAAATAATCCTACACGTTGTTACTATAAGAAAATCAGAACAAGGTATGCACCATATAAATTATACTCGATAAAACCATATATATATATAAACGATAACAATTAAAATAGAGTTAAAGAACAATCTCATGAAACAAAGAAAGATAATATCATATCTCAAACCACAATTTAAGGTTTCAGTCTATTTTTCAGCAATAAATAATTAGTCAGTCATAACGATCGAATTAATTACACAAAAAATATATATTAAAAATATAAATCAAAAATGAAAATTAATTATGGATGAAATTTCAGTAATTTATTCAGATAAAAAATTAATTAATTTCGTCTGAAATTAAAAAAAAAATCATTTCTTCTTTCTTTTTTCTTTCTCCCGGCCACCTGACTTTCCATGCGGTCCTTTTTCTTTTTTTTCTTCTTCTTTGGCACTGACGTGGATCGCTACCCTCCTCTCGTTGGTCGCTACGTCACTAATGCTGCTAACTCTGATGGCACTGTACGTTTTTTTTTCATTTCTTCATCACTTTCCTCTATACGCCATCAGAGCCTTCTCTTCTTTTACTGTTAGCCCTCGTCCGCTGTGCTACTAGACTTTTCTTTCTCTTTGGCGGATGTGCGTGTTCCTCTATTGATCTCTCCAAGTTCGCTCCTTTTTTTTTCACTTCAACCCTCAGCTCCCCGCTTCCCTTCTTTCTCTTTGGCTTATGTTGGTCCTGCGACACTAATCTTCATCCTGCTGCCGCCCCCTCCACTTCTTTCTTTTATACAAAAATTTCAACCGCCTCTTGTGTCTTGTGTCAGGCCCGCATCATGGGCCCTAGATTTGGGCCTTCGGTCCAAAGGACCCAAACTATTTTTTTTACTTTACCTAAAAAATAAAATTAAAAAATAATAATAAATAATCTTTTACTAAAAATATATTTAATTTATAACATTTTAGTTCAAATAATAAAATTTATAATATTATTATTACTTAATCATAAAATCATAAGTATTCGCATATATTACTCAAATAAAATACTAAAAATTAAGATTAAAAAGGTATAAAAAATATCAAAATATACACTCATTAATACCCCCACACTTAGCTTCTTACTAGTCCTCAAGCAAGTTATGATTCATATCGAAGAAAAATAAAACTAAGTAGTCATTTTCGTAGGTCTCACGATTGCACTTAACTTTTGGAACAAGCCCTTTAAACCCCTAGGTCACCCTTAGAAGAAGAGTAAGGTCTTATGAGGGTTTTGCATATGATATACCTACAAAATCACACACAATAAGAAATAATAATAATAAAATCACAACTAACACCCTATACAAATGTTGTCTCAAAATCTTTTACTTTCATAACAAGAAGATTAGCACTCAACCAAGATTTAGCATTGGGAGATTTAAGGGATGGATTTCAACATATAGTTCACACATAAACATGACAGGTTTAAATAAATCAATAATGTGGATGAAAATCTACCATGCCTTAGTCACATCAAGATCCATCCTCAATATGAATACCTTCTATTTTTTTCTCTCATAAATGCATGGCTACAAATGTATAAAAACATTCAAGTATGTGAGATAAGATGATAAAGATGACAAACAACTCACATATATAAAGAAAGTAGGCTCATAATTTTATAGACAAAACCTCATGAAAAATATTAAATACCTGCCAAATGGAGTGAACCATATGCTTAACTCTTATAACTAATCTCCCTTAGATCAAAAGCTGCTCATCTCAATAATCAAACAGGACTTACTTCTTAGTGTAACAGTCTTAATGTATATAAGAGTACGGAGTATTCTAAGATTGTGGTGTTAAAAAGGTCGAGAACTAGTGGGACTCTAAGAATCAGATGAAATATAAGCATTAACTCCACATCAATAATACACATCTCCACCTTAACACCAAATTAGAAAAATGAGATAAAAATAGAACATGAAAAGAAATTTCTCAACATTATCTCCATGTCTCCATCTTTTCCTTATATCATATCATTTTCTTCTTTCTTTCTTTTTCTTTTTTCTTCCAAATTATTTTTTTAATATATTCTCTTTTTTTCTTTTTTTTTTACAAAGAAGAATGATGACAATACAACGAATATATAAATTCTATCTCCATCACCAAACATAACTAATTTCTTTCCTAGCATAAATACATATATTTATTACACATACACTCACATACACAACCACTCTATCCATAATTATTTGATTCCCTTCCACTAGCCTTAAGCAAGGTTAAGGAAAAGGCCCAAAGGTTATTTAATGTGGGTAGTGAAGAAAAATATTTTTTCAATGTATAGTCTCAAAGGGCTTTTATAGGGTGTACATTATGTGTACACAAATTAGGATCAAGCTATTTGGTCATGTGGTGGAAAATCCTAAGTTTCCTTTATCATTTTCTCAATTAGAGCATGTTTTGATTATAAACTTCGACTATCACGGGAGTAGGTTCTAGTAATCTCTAGAGTCTACTATAAGATTTATGACAAGTAATTTGATCAAATCAATTAGACATATATGAGGTTTGCAAAGAAAATTTGAAGCCAATACAAGTATATAATTTCATGTGAATTCACTCGGGGAAAAAAAAAGGGCATATATGATTAAAAATCTCACTGAAGAACGTGATGAATCTCAACATGTCATGTTGGTGGTTATAAAATCATAAATATTCTTTCTCCATTCACCTCTAGATACATAAATATGTGTTCCCTATATCGAAATTAATACAAAAAAATATATCCACTTGCTTTATCTCAATTTTATGATCATCTTTTTGTTAGATTTCAAAGATATGTTCATCATTAACTAGTTAAGAGCTTCTAAGACTCTAAAAATAAAATTACATTTTTTCCAATTATTTTCAAATTACTAATTTTATTTATTTTAATTTTTTTGTAACACATAAAATACTCACACCCTCACACTTAAATCACACATTGTCCTCAATGTGTAAACAACTAAAGGAACATGTAATGTTAAGTATAGAGAGAAAAAATTAAATAAATAGAAACAACTAAGGGCTTGTTTGGTATAGGGGTAATAGGGGTGGAAAAATTTCCCCTCTATTTTATACCTCTTATATTAAGTATTTAATAATAATAAATATATTTTTAATGAAATACCCATTTTAGATCAAATTTAGATCTAAAATGGGTATTTATTAGAATATAAATATTTAATTTTAAATAAATTATACAAGATATATAAAATATGGAGGTAATTTTTCCACCCCTATTACCCCCTTACCAAACGAGCACTAAAGGGTAAAAAACTCCCCTATCACATTGTGTTACCTCCCAAGTAGCACTTATTTTTACGTCTTCAACCTGACATGATCTTAGTCTACTCTAGGGCTGTAAACGAGCCGAGCCGAGCCGAATACCCCTAGGCTTGGGTTTGGCTCGTTTAACTAAACGAGCCTAAAATATTGTTTGGGCTCGGCTCGTTTAACTAAACGAACAAGCCGAACCGAGCTTTTAACGAGCCGAACCGAGCCGAGCTCACGAGCCAAAGCTAAAAAATGAACCAAGTCGGGCTTTTTCGAGCTCGACTCGTTTAATAAACGATCCGAGCCCGAGCCTCACTTTGAAGCTCGTTTAATTAAACAAACGAGCCGAACCGAGCTTTTAACGAGCCGAATACCGAACTGGCTCAGCTCATTTAAAGCCCTAGTCTACTCAATCAAGGTGGGTACATCCACTTGGGAGCTACTTCACCAAATCCCTCCTCATGTTGATCATATATATCCTACAAGGTAGAAAAAGATAAAATATTTGTTTTAATAAAAGATTTAACCCAATAAGAACGCAATTTACCTATCATGAGATTTAGGATTTTGTGTAAAGAGAGAATGTTGTGTCCAATGTCAATGTATAGTGGTTTCTTTATTGAAGGAGGAACATATTGTCCCATCTCAAAGTCTTTACCACATCTTTCCAACATAACCTCACCTTTGGAGCATTACACTTCTTATTAGATGTGTCTA
Source organism: Tamarix austromongolica (assembly GCA_039764185.1). Classification (NCBI taxonomy): domain Eukaryota; kingdom Viridiplantae; phylum Streptophyta; class Magnoliopsida; order Caryophyllales; family Tamaricaceae; genus Tamarix; species Tamarix austromongolica. The sequence continues at coordinate 58,537,562 of CM077809.1, forward strand.
AGATGATTTAATCACTCTCTTCAATCTTGGACCCATAGAACCTACGATCATAGGGAAAACGATTAGGGTTAGCATAAATAAAATCAAAGTGGTTCAAAGGCTTAACTTGTATTTCATGCTCATCTTCAAGCAAAATTGGAGAACAAATGTCCAAAGATGGTCTATGGTAGATGAAAGTAATAGTCTTGCCATTCATATGATTCTCTTTGTTCGCTTTATCCTTATTTTTATGTGATTCTTCTTCTACTTTTACAAGCTCTTCTTCCACCTGATCATACATTTCAATATGCTCCATGGGAACCTCCTCAACTAGCTCATCCTCACATGTGGACATAGCATCATCATACTCATAACTCTCACTTGAATTTGAAACTGAAGTACTAGAGAGCTCTTTTTGTACTTGTAATTGATTGATCATGTTGATCACAAAACTCATTTGCTCCTCTAACACTGACATCCTTTCATATTTAATTCAACTTTATATTAGTTGGTTTTGTCCATTTGTCAATGCTTCAAAAATCTTGTCCATTTTTTCTGAACTTAAGGGATCTAAAACTAGATAATGCTCTTGTCCAGGATATTGATAATATTTTAAAGCTTCATATTCAAGTTTGTAAGGGTCTTAATATGGTACTTGATAACGATCATTCATCTCCCATCTAGGGTTGGGGTAATACCTCATTCCTAAATAGTATGCAGTTGTATAGGGGCCATGTCCTTGGAAACTATTAAAAGCTTGAGCATTGGGTTGTGTCCATCATCTTCCTCACATAGCTTGTGAATAGTAAACGTATGGACTTCCTTGTGTGTGACACACTCCGCTCGTATTAATAACTCCAGTAGTTGTGGTAATTTCATTTACTCTAACTTGAGAATGCGTACAAAGTTGTCAATATCCCAAGTATCTTGTCATAGTAACCTAAAGGACACAAATACTTCACAGATAAGGTTAAAAGTGAAATAAAACCACCAAAAAGCCTAAGAAAAAAACTTAAAGGAAAAAGGAAATACTAAAAAAAAGAAACACACTTACTACTAAAAATCCTATTAATTTAGAGACTTGAGTGTCCAGAAGCACTCTGACCTCTATACAAAAGGATGATACGACACACACAATTAAATATAAAAACACACTAAAAATACTAGTAAAAAAAAGGTGAAGTTACCAAATATGCGCAACGATGCCAAAATTTGGTGCAGTCGTAACAAGCACGCAATTTAAACTCTTTTGTTAATAATTGTAGTATTGACAAATAAAGATATCATTCTTTATTGGGGATTGAGAAAACTCACATCTATTTAACTGGCTCAAAAATAATAAAAATAAAAAATCTAAATTACACAAAATAAATAAATAAGAAAAACACTAATGGGAGTTTTCAAAATAGAAAATAATAAAAATAATGGATAACCGCAAATATAATAAATGTAATAGGAAAATCGAAATTCACCACTAAGCTAGGTCAAAATATAATAATAATTTCTAAGTCGTCATTTAATCATGAAAAAGTGATTGATTAAGTTGTAAGCCAAAAGCAGGTCTACACACCTTATATTACTTCTCTAAAATAATTAATATGACAAAGCGTTAATATTAATCATATTAAATACTAACAGTATAGTAGCAATAAGCAACTCCAATATTTAACTAGATTCAATACATTAAGTACAAATGGAAGGATGTCAATCTAAATACCCAAAATAGTACAATAAGAATGTCTAGCTGTATTTCTCTCATTTGACCCACATGTATCTAAACATTCTACTACTTAGGTTAGAATCCAAAAACTATTAGGTAAATTATTATCTAACCTAGGTGCAATTTATACATATAAATCCTAACATATTTATATGACTACCTAGCGGACAAATAAACGTACATACCGTCAATAAATAAGCAAGTAAATAAAATGAAACTACATTAGTAGATTAAATACATAAATGTATTAATATAAATAAAGCATCACCTTTGGTATTAGAGAGCTCCTAAATTGATCCAAATGACAACCACCTACACTAAACGTAGATTCCGATGCAACTATAGATACCGGTACAGCAAGAATATCATGTGTCATACGTGAAAGGATCGGATATCTAAGACTGTATCTTCACCACATCAAGGCATCTTTTTTTTCATGTTGTACATTTTTCTCTTTTAAAAACCTCTCAAGCTCTGTAATACTAGAATATAGTCCATCAATCCACATTACTTACTCTAACACACTTTTTTTAATAACATCAACACTATCCTTACTCGTAAGAGGATCAAAACTTGGCCCAAAACTTTTGTCAACCATACTTCCTTCTGTAATCATCAAATAAATCAACGGCAAATTTCTTAGTTTTTCCAGTCAATCTCTCCCCTAATTATTCACCGTACATCCTACAAAGAGTAATCTTTAATCCTAAAAACCTCATATTTGGATCTAACATGACACCCAAGTATATCAACATGTTCATCTTTTTTATGTCACCCCAATACTTGTCAAACTTAACTTTCATTTGAAGTGTCATGTTTCTAAAGTCATCATTTACATCCATGATCCATTGATTCAACAACTCAAACATACGAACAATATCAAAGAAAATAAGATTACTAGTCACGTACAAAGAACCAGACACCTTAACCATCAAGTCATAAAACTCCTTTAAAAAAATAACAAAGTGCTCAATTTTATCCCAATCGTCATTAGAGAGGGGCCAACAATATCAACATCATATATCAAATCTACAGGAAGCTCTATCCTACCAAAAATGTCCCTAAAATTCAAAACGATAGCCACCATAAGCTCTATTTAGTATGAGTGAATCTTTTAAAATACTAGATCGAGTTATAAAAAAATTGACTTAAATTTTAATTATTGCTACGGTTATCTTAATTCCTAATTTTTTTTAGTGCAATGTTCACAAAAATTTAGTCAATGATATTTATTATTATTTTAACAATTAGATATATGAACAAGTAATATATGATAATTAATTAATAACTATTAAAAAAATAACAACACATGACATCTTAATATTTACCAAAATTCATGAAAAAATACCTAAATTAGCTTTGTATGAATATATAAGCTATCAACCTAGTAAAAATAAAATTAACGTAAATACACATTTCTACTAAAAGTTGTCGGATCCGATTACATAGATTTAACCTAAATAGCATAAAGAATAATACTTGCTAGCTACGACAAATTAACATGTAATAACCAATCAACCATATAAATTGTGAACAACTTTCATCCTACTCGTACCCAATCGGCCAATCCGACTTAAAACTTAACAATACGAATCGAACTAGAACCGGTAGGCTATTGATCAATAAACAATTAGCTAAGAACCGCAAACATGACAAATGATCAACAAATAGCAAATATCAACAAATTTAAGAGTCCGGCAAGTAGCAATTAGCAAATATCATATTCAGATCTAGCCATCTAGGCATTCAATACAACAATCAACAACATTCATGATTCAACAATCAAAACAAGTTACACAATAATTAATAGCATTCAACAATCAACACAACCACCAGCATCATTCAACAATCAACACAAGTTACACAACAATCAACAGCATTCAACAATTAACAATTCAACACAACAATCAACACTCAATAGTAGTGCGGCACAACAGATTGTCAAATTCAAGCAGCGGATCAATAATGAAAACATAAGGCTAGGTAAGGGACAACACCTAGACTTTTAGTGGCTAGTGTGATGGTTCCCTCATCCTAGTTGAACCGTCGACGATGAGTTTGACTGCTGGAGGCCTAGTGCAGTGGTGCCTCGCTGTGATTACTGGTCAGTCTCGAGTCTTGAACTCAAATTAGTGGCGGGAGTTTTCGAATTGGGCCAGCCAGAAGGGAGGCAGGGAAGATGGTTTCTGCTTTGGAGGTGATGGGATGAATGTCATGCAATGCAGGAGCCAACGGAACAAACAGCAAAACTAGGCCACTAGAGCACAATCAACAACAATGAGGAGATGAGCAGGAGACTCAAAGGGAGGCGAGGTGAAATTCTGATGCAATGGTGCTAGAGTGAAGGAGACACTGAGACGAAGTTGAGACTCAAGCGTCCGTCGAGCAATGAGCAAAAAAGGGAAAGAGGAGGAACCGAGGAGGCAAGGACACAGCCAGGGCCAAGTGTCACGGTCCGTGACTTGCCCCAAGCATCTAGCCAATGAACCATGCGAATATGGGTGCTCCCTAGTTACCTGATAGTTGCTAATGTCGATGTTATGTCTCAAGTACGACTCGGTGTCCCTCTTATGCATCTCTTTTGTGTTATTTTTGCGGAATGTTGCGCATATTCGGCATGGTGCTCAACTATATGGGTCGACGGATGCTGGCCTTGCCAGGGGCGCTGGGACCCAAACCTCTGGACATATGACACAAGGCTTTGAATTAAAAGAGGGGAAGGTCAAACGATTGAAGTTGAGACTCAAAAGGGATCTTAGGCTGGGAACATACTAAAAAAGAAGAACGACAATGTTACGTAATTAGTCACATGGCTGGTAGTGACTGACCTAGGTTGACTGTGAGGGAGGGGGCATATTACGGGTCAATTTTGGATTAATCCTAAAATTCCGAGTTTGACCCGAACTGGCCTAGATGACCTAATTTTTTAAAATTTTAAATCCAAAACCCAAACGATTTTTTTAATTCAATTTTAACTTAACACATTTAATTCAACCTGGTCCAATCCAAATTTCCAAGTTAACCCTAATAATGCACACCCCTAAAGGTGGTGACCTATATTAAAAGTAAAAGAATATGGTTTCTTAATTATTACTTATGTAGAAAGATTTTATTACTATCTTAATTATGTTGTACATGATCCTTTCGGATATATTAGAGTATTTTGATAAGGTTTGAAGGAGCATGATAAATCCTATTTATGAGCATTGATTTGAGTATATATTATTTTGTTGTCATTTTTGTCATTATATTAGCATTTTTAGAAATTTTATGTAACTTATGTTATTTTAATGGATTTTCTTGTATTATTTTTGAAGTATTTTTATGATAGTTTAAGTTATATTATTATAAACTAGCAAGCCAAATAAGTCTCAACTCGCAAGGAAACTTTTTGACATAATTCTTTTGATTAGTAACCAATGGATGATGATGATGTATTTTGATAGCTAAATAACTCCAAATTTTAAGTACATCTACATGAATGTGTTGGTCTTTTTTTTAATTATTATATTATAAAGGGTATTAATAATCACAAAATAAAAGCCTAACAAACTCTGAACAAGACAAACAAGCCATAAGTGTCAAACAATCCATTTGAGCTCTAAGTGAGACTAAGAAGCCATAAATGAACCTTAAACAAACTAGATGAGAAGGCTCATTTAAACTCAACTTGTTTATAATAAATGAGCCGAACCAAATAGCTTGTTCAAACCGAATCCAAACATCTATTACAAGGCTCATTTCGAGCTCAAGCAGAAACTCAAACTATCATATTTTTACAAGTCAATTTCAAGCTCATTGCTATTTAGCTCAACTCGACTTGACTTATTTACAATTTTACTTACAATAAACACTTATTTCAAATTATAAGCGAATACACACACATACATGATTATATAAAATATTGTGTAAAAAAGATAAATAATATTAATATATATGTATATAATTTATTAAATCCAATATTAAATTTAAAAAAATCAAATTAATTATTTGATATTTTAAATCAGGTCAATTCAAATGTCAAATTAAATCATCAAATATTGGATATCAAGAACAATTCTAGTGCCGAATGTGGTTATTTGGCAGCAATATTAAAGAGGTCAAAATCCTACAAAAAAAAACCGATAAATGATACTTTACCATCATTAGCAACAGCCTGCGAGATTACCTACCCAATTTTCAGGACAAATACACACTAAGACATAATAAAAAATTCTCAGTCTTTGTGTTCTGCAACTACATTTTATTTTTCAGGATTGAAAATACGCTTGAAGATTAACCGTCATCAAATTGCAAAACATTCATGAGCCTTCTTCACAAAGCCAAAGCCGCGCCAACTCATTCAACGTCTGTCATGCACCCACCCAACAGGGTTTTTGATCATTTGATCCTTTAAAAACCTAAGTATACTGGAAAAATATCATCTTCCAAGCTTTGTTTTTAAAAGCAAGGAAAATGGCAACATTTTCAGTATATAAGCAATCACTATACATTTTCAGCTCAGAAGACAATTAAGCAGAATTTGAAAATGCTAGCAGTGAGGGAAGACCAAAAACCTCACACACACAAAAAATACCTTTAAGCCGAAATAGAAGTCATTAGCCGGCTCGGAATCTCAATCATCAGCGCCCGACTCCAGCTACCACTGGACGCATGATGGTTCTAGTTGGACTAGTGGTTTTACGACTCTTTGAAGGACTGCGCCCTGCGCTTAACCAAGAACCAATTCTTTTCTTCTTATTTGGAGAAGCATCACAGATAGCGGCCATGAAGTGCTTACTGCGACCACTGGGCATCATTTTCCGTACATACTTAGCAGCCTCTTTCTTCTTGAAGTCGCTCACAGCCTTGGCCTTGTTCGCAAAATTTCTAGTTGGTAACGTAATCTCCCTTTTTGCTTTGAGATCATTCCTCTGGATACTATGGAAATTCACATCTGAAACATGCCATACAATACAATGAAATAATTAGTTTGGAGCACTTTTAAGTGAGAAAGCTCGCTGCTTCACTAACTAAAGTGATATTACCTTCAGGCTCTTCAGCATATATATCTGGGCTTGGAGATCTCGGAGGTGTGGATGGATTCATGTCAGCGTCCTTGTCCTTTGTGACGGACTCAGGAAGTAATTCAGGACTACTGCTTGCTTCCTTCATTTCCCGATCACAGATTCTCTCATCCACAGAAGGTCTACTCACGGCTTCTGTTATGCCTGGAGCATCAAACCTTTCATCTGTTGTTTTAATGTGATATAAGGGATCCACTTCAATTGGATTCTGAGCCTCAACATTGTTCTCATTGCTTCTCTCCTTCATTCTTGAAAGCCAACGACTATGTTTTTTTACTCCTGTTAATGCCAGTAGATCAGACTTGTCAACTTTAATATCCTCGACATCACATGACTGGCTTGCTCTGGGTACATCCTGAGCCTGACACACGGTTGTGTCCCTCACAGTAGTGTCGTGTCTTGAACCAGAAAAGCAGCTAACCAGATCCTCCCCGGAATCTTCTTTGCTTTCAACAGACTTGCACCCAAACAGGTATTCTCCTTCCTTCTTTGTACAGATAGGCCCTACATTGTCTAGAACTGACTTGGGAGATGTGTTTGAAATGTCTTCCTCCAATAATGATTTTGAATTCTCCATCAAACTTGAAAACCATGGGATACCTTTCCTTTTATAGAATAAAATGTAAGCCTCTTGGGAAAGTACAGATTGTTCTTCAACCTTTCGGACCTGAGTCACATCAATTAAGGTCGAGTGAACTGAATTTGACTTTCATCAATCTCTTCATGCGAATTAGGCAAATATTACAAGTTGCATTAATCAACTATCAATGCCATACCTTTCGGTCATCAAACAGGTACCAAGCATCTGGTGCAGACTTAATGTAGCTGTAGTAATGCCCAGCAAAAGATGCTCCAATGTGCACCACAACTCCATACAATTCATACATCAACTCACTCTGCAAGAATGAAGAGAAAGATGACAATGCAATTAGCTTATAAAACAACAAACTGTATTGCATGCATACTCCAATTCATCATACGCCAGACAACAGAATCTACATCTGCCAAGATTTGGGACCAGAAGGTTGTAACAAGTAATATGATTACACGGGAGTTTTAGGGTTATTTGACTAGGTAAAGCAAGCATAATCAGTGAGGGCACAACAGAATCTAACATTCTCATCTGCAAATCCAGTCGTGTAAGGCCTGAGGTTCAACTCTGATGGATACTTCACCACCTCGTCAATTTTTCCACCATCACTATTGAACCTCTTCAAATGAAGCACAGCAATATTGGGCAACTGTTCCAGCTTAAGCTGCTTCTCTACTGAAACTTGCTCACTGCAGCTTTCACATGTAACCTTCACATCTTCTTCAATCTTTTCAACCCTGGTAAAAGATTGCAGTGCATTATCAAGACTGTCTGCATCCTCGATTTCCAAGCTCATATCAATAATTGGTTCCCGAGTGTTGGAAATGTGACCGCACTTGCAACAACGAAGCTGGATTGTAGCGACAAAAACCACGAGTCAGAAACCAATCAAAAAGTAACATAAGAAAAAGGCTATGTGACAGATTTTGCTAAATACCTGGCTTATGAGACTACCACCAAAAACTTGCTGCACCAAGCCACAATTTTCTGAATACATGATCTGTGCATCATGCTTTGACCAACAATTGTCAAGCTTATCCAATAAGCACTGCAAAAACTCATGAGCATCCTCCTGCTGGTTTCTCTGGAAAAAAGATGAAATATCTAGGAATTGGGAGTCAAGAATAACTATGGCCCACAAGAGGAAGGCACAGTACATCGGTTCACTAGACATGGTAAACATAAAGGCTTGAGGTTGCATGTATTGTGAACTTTGGTCACCGACCCTGAAGCGTCTTTCCTCAGTTATAAAAGATGGACTAAATAGGTTTAATTGCAATTAGAAAACAAGAAATCCAAAATTGACAGAAATAGGAGGGGGGGGGGGAACTAAAACGCTGCCACAACATGAAGGATACGGCACAAATTATCAACCATTTCGTAAGGCCGTATAACCCGTCCAGCAAATCCCAGGGAACGTTTGATGTGAGAACGAAGAGCATTAAGAACACAAAAGGCTTCACAATCATCTGCAGTTCCATGACCAGGGGAGTTAATATTTGTTAACATTAAAAAATGCAACCAACACAAAATCAAAATCGAGCAGAAAGAGAGGATTTTAAGGAAATACAGATTTAGCAGTATAGCAATAACACTTGCCTTCAACTGCTTTCACCTGTGCATGATTGAAGGGCCGAAGACCTTGAACAATTGGCACGGTATGCGTGAAGCATTGCAACACTGCATTAAGAAAGCAAGTGTTGCCCATATTTGCAAGCCCTGCACCCTGAAAAAGCAATTTTTGATTCACGCCGACATCAACCAAATAATGTTCAATTACCTAAAACGCAAAACAGTAAACAAGCATCAATCCAAATAACTTTAAGTAGAATTAACCCAATTAAAACCTATACCACGACACATAATTCTGGATCTGGATCAGGTTCAGTCTCTTCGTCTGCGTAAAATAAGTTAGGTCCTTCTCTATGCACTCTCAAAGGATGTATAAGCCGGTGATCATACACGTCCGCCAATCCACACCGACAGAGTGGATCCAAACATCTTCCCGTCTTACCCGGGTGATCGCGATGGCTGGCCCCTGCAATATCACGGCAATCGAAACGGGGATCATAGTGTCTAGAATACTCTGGCGAACCATCGCAGCGGATAAAGGATGATCTCTCATTAATGGGGTGTTGAAAACTTGGAGTATCTTGTCGAAGATCTTCGGGTGAATGCCAAGCGTCGGAGGATGCGGGAGGACAGCGATGTTGGGGTACAAGTTCATTGAACAAGATCCGCGATAGTTCCTCATCGTCATTGTCATCACAATTGTAGCTAAAGTCATCACCCTGCCCGTCCCCCTTCTTCGTCCCATCAGCATGTTCATGGACTTTATCCCCGCCCTTCTCCTTATCATCGTCATCATCTGAATCAGACTTCCCGAGCCCAGGAGTGCAAGAATTGCTCGAGAAATTACCATGATAGGGATTCATCGCAAGGTATTGCTGCTCAGAAGCACTAGCAACCGTCTCTTCAAAATCTTGCACAGGGGTCGAAGAAAATGGCTCCTCCTTATTTTCCGACTCTTCAATTCCTTCAAGTTTGGAAACTTCCGGAGATTTCTTCGTGCTCTGCTCACTGTCCATTCTAGTACCTTCTTCCATGTCTGGAGCCTTTGAATTCTCGTTTTCTTCCGACGGAACCATGGTTTAAACAACTGAGGAGAATTTGATGCAAGATTGATGAATATTAGGGTTTCAAGAAGCAAAATCCACTGATTGTTCAAAACCTCCGAGGGAGGTATGTCTAGAATTTCACCAGATTGAGGCAAATTCGAGGATGGAGTGAAGGATTCTAGTGCTTTGAAGTGGTCGGCTTCTTCCTGACAAAGATAATGCGGAGAGGAACAGATAATAATTGATAGATGGCGAGAAAATAATTGACGCGGAAATTTTTAGGGTTCGTATAAATTTTCTCGAAAGGAAAGACGCGAAGCTAAAAGGATTGGGAAGCAGCAGATTTAATAGTAAAATGGCGGAAGATGGAAAGATTGAGTTTTGGATTTTGAAAGTGGAGGGAAACGTTAGCCGCCATTTCTGAAGGCTCCGAAATATTCAAGGGATTCACAGTGGACAGTAAATTGGGACCGTAACAAGGAGGGCAGCGATACAAAAGCGACGAGATGATGATAGCAGCTGGGGACAGCTAGGGTTGAACAGTTCCATACTCGCGCCGGGTAAAAAAAAAAAATCTTAGTCCTCGTTTGGTTACGAGGTAATAAAGGTGAAAAAATTACTCTCGTATTTTTTATATTTTATATAATTTAATTAAAATTAAATATTTTTATTCTAATAAATATTCATTTTAGATTTTGATTTGATCTAAAATGGGTATTTTATTAAAAAGCATATTTATTATTATTAAATACTTAATACAAAAGACATAAAATAGAGGAAAATTCTTTCCACCCCTATTACTCCCATACCAAATAAGTCGTAAGTATAAATATTTCTATTAAAATAAAATTATTGATAGAGTTTTAATCTTTCATTTTATTTTAATATTATCTTATTAATATTTTTAATTTTATATAAGTCAAATAACAGTTTTTTAATATTTAATATTTTTAAATTTTGAATTAGAAAAAATTCAATATTTTAAATATATTTTTATTTCTCTAGAATTTTGTAGAATTTTTTTTAAAATGACACAGCATAAAAAATTAAAAAATAATATAGAAAATTTGAAAAAAAAATATTCAAATATTTAAAAAAATCGCATTTAAAATATATTTAATATTAGAAAATGTTAGTTATATATATTATTATGGCAATCAAATTTGTATTTGTTTGGGATTACTTATCAAAAATAGTTATTCAAAATAGTTTTCCTACATTATTGATGTGTGAAGATTTTCTCTTGTTGGTGTGACACGTGGCTTTTTGTTTGATTATAGGATGAGACCTCCCAGACATGAGAAGATGGAGAATTGGACATCTTAACTCTAAAATATAAGTGTTTAACATTTGGTTTAGAATAAAAAATTAGACTAAATCGACTAGTTAATTTTTGAACCATGAGTAAAAAGATATTTATAATTAGATATAATCTTATCCGATTTGTTCTTTCGATATGATTTAAATTTCCTTAATATTATATATATATAAGTTATTGATTTCATTCTAATTGGTTATTTTAGTATGATTTGATCTCTTATATCTACTTTAAAAAATATAGTCATTAATTGAATTTTGATTATATTTGATTTTAGATCGGTGCACATCTTTAATCTCGAGCATGGGTTTACTTCTATGAATATTTGAAATGTTCCAAAAATTATAATTTTAAAAATTATAGTTAAATAAGATTTTATTAGAAAAATTAATTAAATAAATTATTTTTATTAAAATAAAAGGAAATTAATTAGGGCAAATCAATAAGAAATTTATAAGTAGTTTAATTAGGAGAAATTTAGGTATTTTAGTTAATTAAGGATTTTATTTTAAAAATTAATTAAATAAATTATTTTATTTAAAATAATAAGGAAAAATAGTTCCAAATTAGTATTAATTTTATAAATAATTTAATTTGAGTGATTTGCTAATTAAAATAGAATTATGAAAAACCTTTTAAAAACCCCAAATTAGCCTAAAAAGGGATTTCAATATTATTATTTTGAAATATCCCAAATATCATAATTAATTTAATTAAGCCAACCCACTATTTTTCTTTTTTCCCTTTTCCTTTTTCCTTTTCTTTCTTCCTTTTTTCTTTCTTTTTCTTTCTTTTTCTTCCTTACTTTCCCCGACCCGGACCAGCCCAGTGGGCCAAGTCCTCCCTCCCTCCTTCATTTCCTTCGGCGCAGCCCAGCCAGCGTAGTCGTTCCCCTTCCCCTCCCCTCTTGTGCGACACTTCCCTTCTTTTTCCATCGAAGCGCGGCATTTCATTTAAAAAAATTCCCCACGCTCAACCGCCCGGTCTCCCTCTTCTCTTCTTTTCTTTCTTTTCTTCCCTGAACCGCCCGGTTCCCCCTACCTTTCTTCTTCTTCTTCCTTCGCACCTGCCACTCCCACCGTTCGACCTGCAACCGTCTGAAGCTCCTGCCGCCGGCCACGCCCGATTTGACCAGCCACTTTCTTCTCTCTCCCTCGCCGATTCAGCAGCCACGTCAACCCAACTAACCCTCCCCTATTCCTCGCATGATTTCCCTTTTGCCCAGCCGGCTACTTACCCTAACCGTTTTGAAAATTCACCGGGCAAACAACGTCGCCGGTGAGCTCGAACCAACCCACATAACCTACCCTCTCTTCATTTTCTCTATAAATATACCCATAATGAGCCTGGTATCAAGCTCTTGATCCCTAACCCAAAAAACTCCTCTTGCACGTTGCCGCCCTTTCAGACTCCAACCCCGCCACCGTCGGCCAACCACGCCACCAACTTCACCCACCTAAGCCTTCCCTGCACCGCCCTATAGCTAATCAAACCACCCATCCCCCTCGATTTTTCCTGCACAAGTCGCCCTGGCTGTGCAAACTTCCCTTCCTGATCAACCCTCTCTTCTATCTCTACCGCCCTTCGAACCACCATTAGCCACATCTTCCACCGATGTCGCCGCTCCTTTCACCTCCCAAATTATTTTGCAGACCTTACCCTACCTTCCCCTACTTTTCTTTTCCTCTCCCTCCCTCTCCTTCTCTCTTTCTCTTCTTCTTCCTCTTTCGGCCATCGCCGCCGCCGCTGTGTGCACCACCCTTATTATGTCCCTGTCCTTCTGGGAAGCCATAATCACCCTTACTTCCACCCTCCTTCTTACTCTGTTCCCAACCTTCAACTTTTTTCCTTTTCTTCTCTTTTTCCGGCCACCGCCACCGCCGCCATACACCACCGCCAGTGCCGCTTGTCACCACCAGCTTAAGGTTGAATCCTAAACCCCCTCAACCATTTTCACTATTTTTACAAGCTTTATTTTATTTTATTTCACTTATTTGAAATATATTATTATTATTATTATTATTTCTATTATTATTGTTATTACTATAATTATTATTATTAATGTTATTATTATTATTTATATTAAGGGTCGAATCCCTATTATATTTTTAATTCGATTTTATTATTATTATTATTAATGTTGTTGTTGTTATCTTTATTATTAATATTAATATGTTGTTGTTATTATTATTATTATTATTATTATTACTATTTTGAAATTATTATTATTATTTCATTATTATTATTATTACAAATATTTTACTAATAGTGTTGCTATTATTATTATTATTATTATTATTATTATTATTATCAATGCTAATATTATTATTCTATATAGGGCTGAAATTCTACTGTGCCTATTTTGAAGTATTATAGATATCAAATCTTATTATTATTATTATTATTATTATTATTATTATTATTTAATAAGTTTATTATTATTCGATGTGGGGTAGAAACCCTACTTCATTTTATCTTCAAATATTATTCTTGCTACTATTACCATTATGATTATTATCATTTTTACAATATTATTATTATTATTATTATTATTATTATTGTTATTATTATTATTTCATTATTATTATTATTATTATTATTATTATTTCATTATTATTATTATTACTAAATTTTGTTACTTATTTTTCTAATGTTATTATTAGTATTATTTTGGTAAAGAGGCCAAAGCCCTTATTTTACTATGTTTTTGAGTAATGCCCTTTTTATTATTATAGTTACTATTTTTATTATTCTCGTTAATATTAACATTTATATTATTTTTAGTATTTTTTCTATTATTATTTTAGTATTTTATCAAAAGACTAATCTTATAATAAGTTAGTAAATAATAGTATTTTTGGTATGAGGGAATCTAATTTTAGTTTTTCCCTCATAGAGGTGAGACCAGTCAAGCCCTAAGGAGGCGTAGGAACGTGCTCCAAGACCAGTATTGTTTTAGGTAAAGGTGATACTAAGGCCTATTGTGTGTTGATGTACATTATATGCTTTGTATGTTATGCATCCTATGTTTATCGTTATAATTATTTCGTGTGTGGTATGATGTGGAGTTGAAGTATATTTCTTTGTTATTATATGGCATGTATATTATGTGTATGTGATGAAATATTGTGGTATGTGATGATATGTGTCATGACCCTGTAGGACATTGAGGATGTTAATGTGGTTTGTGTGGGGTAAAGGATGAAAAAGGAGGACGGGGAAAGAAGTTGACGGAGGGATGTAAGTTGACCTAAGTATTTTAATGATCCATGAGTGGAGAAGTAAAATGGGAAATTTAGGGTTTCGTGTTGGAGAATATAATCTGTGATTTTATACAAGAGAATTTAATCTATGGTTTCGTATGGGATAATTTAATTTATGGTTTTATATGGGAGAGTCTAATTTATGGTTTTGTGTGGGATAATATAATTTATGGTTTTATATGAGAGAATCTAATCTATGATTTTATATGGGGGAATCTAAATTATGGTTTTATATAGGGGAATCCAATTTATGGTTTTGTGTGGGATAATATAATTTATGGTTTTATATGGGAGAATCTAATCTATGATTTTGCATAGGATAATTTAAACTAGGGTTTTGTATGGATTAATCTTAGGTTATGCATGGAGGAATCTAGGGTTTTACGGGGATGAATCTAGGGTTTTTCATGGAGGAATCTAGGGTTTTGTATTGATGAATCTAGGGTTTACATGGGTGATTCTAAGGTTTTTACGTGGGAGTTTTAGGGTTTGCATGAAAAAGTTTGAAGGGTTGCATGGGGAGGTGAGCATCTGCATGGGAATAAAGTTTACGTATGGAAAGTCGATTTGGGATTTGAGGAAGGTAATGTAAGTGTTGTTTGAGTGTTTGAATACTTTGGACGAAAAATAGTATGTGGAGCAATATAAGGGTACGTAGGAGACCGAGCTAGGGTTTGTGTGGACAATTAGTGTTTGTTGTGGATGCTTAGAGTTTTTGTGATATCATGTGTATTTGAGGATTAAAGTGTAATTAAAAGGGTGGAATTTATGAGTTGTGATGTGTGGAGTGTTTAAGTGATTTGGATTGTGTGAAATGGAGTAAGATGGGCCACTTAGGCCTAAATTAGGGTTTATGGGAAAAACCCTAGAATAAAGAAATAAGTGGACTTGGAGGATATGTGTAAAGGGAGCGATTCATGCATGTCTAGGGTTAAAAAAATTTCTAATAATATACTTAAGACGTTAATCACTTAAAGTGGAAGATTGTTGAGCCGGACCCATACTGGTTTATTGGCGAATAATAGTGGTTAGGGCATGATATCCTATGTGTAACCAGTCCACCAATAATAATAGTGGTTAGGCTTCGTACCTGTGTGTTTCCGATCCATCGTCTATAATAGTGGGGGATTCCGTGCTCAACAAAACTGAACATATTTGTGCCAAGATATGGAAAATACACTAAATACTTACAGTGGAACACCATGCGAGAAGGGGCTAGACTGGTCCACCGGCGAATAATAGTGGTCATGAGCTTTATGCCCTATGCGTTTCTGGTCCACTGGCTATAATAGCGGTTAGGAGCTTTATGCCCTATGTGTTTTCAGTCCATCGGCTATAGTAGTGGGGTTCCCATACTTATATGGATTTGATAAAAAGCATGGTGTGAAATGATTTCTAATCAACGGTTAATTAAATAATTAATTCGGACTATAAATGGGCCTTTATGTATCTACCTGAATGATTGTTCAATATTGTGTTATCATGTTGGTCTTTATACTCTTTTATTTCTTCTGTATTATTTGTATGATTTTGTGCGTTGGCTTTAGTGCACGGTTACCTTACTGAGTACGTAGCGTACTGACCACCCTTTTGATGGATGCTGCTCATTCCCACAAGTAATAGGCACTTCTGACTTTGTACAGGTGGGTGAGACATCAGTCGGGGCTAAGGTCATCTCTCTCCCTCATGTGTCTCAATCAACCTCTATAAAAAATCAAGGTAATATTTTAGGTTAAGCGCATCATGAAAATGGTTAGAAATCTCTTAGGGACAATTGGTATGAGTTGGTAAGCTTCCATTTTAATGTAAGGGATTTTTTAGAAAATCAAACTTAAAAAAATATGACCAGTTCGACGAACCAGTCAATCGGTTTGGGTATACTAGTCAACTGTTCATCCACCAATTGATCGGTTTTCCCAAACCAATAGATCAATTTGGTCGAGGAACTCATTTTGGCTAAAATGACAAATTAGTTGATAAGTTTGCCTAAAAAACACATTAAACCTTGTTTCCAACAAGATTTCATATAAATTTTCATTACAAATCAAATCATAGCATTGGAATAAAATCAAAGACCCAATATTTATCAAAATTTCTCATCCATCAATTACACAAGAGTGTAAAGTATCACCGTAAGATCATATATAAAAGCATATGATTGTATGATAATATCAAACCAAACATATTTTAGGGTAAAATATGCTATAACATGCAATACCGCCAACCATATTAAGAAATCGTTTCTCAACCAATCAATAAGTCATATACTAATGGAAATACCTAATAGGTAATTACCATATCTCATCAGCTCATAAACCACATAATAATGGCAGTACATAACAGGTAAATACCATTACTTGTAGTAACAAAACACTGTAACATGTGTAATACCCAATAAGCAACTGCCACTACTCAATATAACTCCTCACTTCCTATATACCTAGTTTGATAATGTACCACAATGTTCATGTAACACCCCAAGTTTTAGAACTGAAATTTTTTGTTTAAGTGGAAGCGTAAAAAATCATACAAGGGCATTACCTCCATAATTAATATAAGTTTGGATCGCACCATCCTCACATCAATTACAATGAAATATAATTTAGAATGTGAAACATAACAAACATAAAGCGAGGAAACTTTCATAAACATGAGTAAAAGTTTTTAAGTCTAACTTCAATTATAAGATTCAAATACAAAAAGAAAATATATTGAGAGAATCCCAAAATAGTATCTAGGTTAAAAACAAGAACCATATAACATAACTCTCTAATTCCCAAACCCTATACATGAGTGGTGTGGTCGTAGCCGGCACTTAATTTAAACCCTCTTGTTGTCAATTGTAGCACTGGTAAATAAGGGTATCGTTCTAGGCCGGGGATTGAGATGACTCACCTCTATTTAACTAGCTTGAAAATAAAACTAAAACTAAAAATCCTAAATAACACAGAATAAATAAATAAGAAAAATATTAATGGGGGTTATAAAAAAAAAATAATAAAAGGAGTAAATAAAATAAAGTAAACTAATAACAATAAAAATAATGAAAATAACGGGAAACCGTAGATTAGGTCGTAATATAATATTTATTTCTAAGTCATCTTTTAATTGTGAGAATGAGATCGACCAAGTTGTACACTAAACGCAGGTCCATACACCTTGTATTACTTCCCTTAATTAATTAATACGACAATGTGCCTATATTAACCCTATTAAATACTAGCAGTATAGCAACAACAAGCGGCTCCTATATTTAACTAGATTTAATGCATTAAGTGTAATTGGAAGGCTGTCAATCTAGGTACCCAAACTAGTATAAAACGCATGTCTAGCTGTATTTCCTTTCCTTGACCCACACGTATCGAAACGTTTTACCACTTTGGTTAGAATCACAAAACTATTAGGTGAATTGTTATCTAACCTAGCTGCAATTTATACATATAGATTCTAGTATATCTAGATGGCCACCTCGCAGGAAAATAATCCTACATATTGTCACTTATGAGGAACCAGAACAAGGCATGCACCAAATAAACTATACTTGAAAGAATCATACATATAAACAATAGCAATTAACATAGAGTCAAAAAACAATCTCACGAAACAAAGAAAATAAAGCTATAATTCAAATCCTAATCTAGGGTTTCAATTTATTCCCTAACAATAAACAATCAGCCAGCCATAATTATAGAATTAATTACACAGAAATATATATCTCAAATATAAATTAAAATAAGAGAAAGAAATATCTGAAATTAATTTTGGATAAAAGATCAAGAATTTATTCAGATAAAAATTAATTTTATTTGAAATAAATTCTACCGGATAAATTCTTCTATCTTATTTTCTCTTCTCTCGGCGCTGCCTTTATTTCCGTGCAAAAATTATTTCTTTTTTCTTTATTCTGGCAGACGGCTGACGTGCTCCCTGCGTTGCTTCTCGTTTGGCCTTGGTTTTTGTGCGTCAGGCCCTGCCGCATTGCCTCGCCCGAGCCTGTAAAAGCTCTCTCTATGGCTTCGTCCCGAGCCTATAAAGGCTCTCTTCTTTTTCTCTGCGGCTCTGCCCCCCCCTCTTTCTACCGCACACCCTACTGCTCTATTTATTGTCGTGTGTCGAGCTTTTTCTTTTCTTTTGTGCCTCCACGTCAGCCCTGATGCCGCCTCTGCACCCCTATTTCTCTTAAGCTTCATTTGTCTTGTTTTGTTTCCAGGCCTTTGGGCGTTGGTCCAAAGGTCCAAATCTTTTTTTCTTTTTTTTTTTATTATTTTCTTTTACTTAAAAACAAAACCTGCAAAATAAAATTAAATAAATAGTAATGAATAATATTGCATTCTAATTTTACTTAATTTATATCATTTTAGCTCAAATAATAATATTTATGTAATTTTGACCACTTAAGCATAAAACAATAATTATTACCCTATATTAGTTAAATAAACTACCAAAAACTAATATTATAAGAGTATAAAATGTGTCAAAATATAAACTCATCACACCCCCACACCTAGCTTCTTGCTTGTCCTCAAGCAACTAATTACTCTAAATAAATAAAATTAAATTAACTAGCCACTTTCGTAGGTCTCACGGTTACACTTAGCATGTGCAACAAGCCCTTTAAACCTCTAGGTCACCCATCGAGGACGAGTAAGGTCTCGTGAGGGTTTCGCAGATGATATACCCACAAAATCACAAAAAAAAAAAAAATTAAACTACACCTAATACCCTTAACTATTTTTGTCTCAGAATCTTTTACTTTCATACGTCAAGATTAGAAATCAATCAATATTTGGCATTGGAAAATTTAAAGGATCAATTTCAACATATGGTTCACGCATAAACATGACAGGTATGAATAGATCAATATTATGGATGAAAATCTACCACGCCTTAGTCACATCAAGATTCATCCTTATGGTGGATACCCTCTATATTTTTTTCTCTCTTAGATTAATGGCTACAAATGTATAGAAACACTCATGTATGTGAGATAAGATGATAAAGATACCAAACGAATCACATATATAAACAAAGAAGGCTCATGTTCTTGTGGATAAAACCTCATGAAAGATACCAAATACTTGCCAAATGGACCGAACCATATGCTTAACTCTTGTGACTAATCTCAATCAGATCAAAGACTTCCCATCTTAAGAATCAAATAGGACTTACTTATTAGTTGTGACAAGGTTTAAGGTAAAGAAGGGTATGGAGTATTTTAGGAGTGTGGTGCTAAAAAGGTCAAGAGCTAGTGGAATCTAATAATTAGATGAAATATAAGCATAACTCCACATCAATGATTAATGATACACCTCTCCACCTTCACAATAAAATGTAACATGAATAGAACTTTCTTAACATTGTCTCCATAAATCCCTCTCTTCCTTATATCCTAACATTTTTTTTACACTTTTCTTTTTTTTTCTTTTCTTTCAATTTTTTTCTCCACCAAACATAACCAATCCCCTTTCTTAGGATAAATACATATATTTCTTTCACATACAAACATACAAAACCACTCTTTATATCCATAACGATTTTATTTCCTTCCACTAGATTTAAGAAAAGGTAAGGACATTAAGGCCCGAAGGTTATTAAATGTGGGTAATAAAAAAAATGTATGCTCCATGTATAGGCTAAAAAGGGTTTCTATAGGGTGTACATCATGTATACACAAATCAGGTTAAGCTATTTGGTCATGTGATGGAAAATTCCTAAGTTGCCTTTATCATTTTCTCAATCAAAGCATGTTTTGACTATAAGCTTAGACTAGCACAAGAGTAAGTTCTAGTAATCTCTATAGTCCACTACAAGATCTATGGCAAATAATTTGATCAAAGCAATTAAACGTATATGAGGTTTAAAAAAAAATTTAAAGCCAAGAAATAGTAGATGATTTTGCAAAAGCTTACGAAGGAATGTGATGAATCTCAACATGGCATGTCGGTGGTTAGACAATCATACATGTTCTTTCTCCATTCAAATCTAGACACATAGATATGTGTTCCCTATATCAAAATTAACACAAAAAATCTCCACTTACTTTATCTCAATTGCATGATCCTCTGTTAGTTAGATTTCAAAGATATATTCCTCATTAACTAGTTAAGGGTTCCTACGACTCTAAAAACACTAAACACTCTAAAACTCTTTTTTTTTGTGAAAACATAAAACACACACACCCCCACACTTAAATCACACATTGTCATCAATGTGTAAACAACTAGGGAAAACATGTAATTTAAAGTATGGAGAAAACACACTAAATAAATAAATAAATAACTAGAGTATAGAAAACTCCCTCATGATATCGGGTTGCCTCCCAAGCAGCGCTTATTTTTATGTCTTCAGCCTGACATGATCTTGGTTTTTCTCATTCAAGGTGGATACATCCACTTGAGATTTGCTTCACCAAATCCTTCCTCGTGATGATCATCTTTATCTTGCAAAGAAAAAGAAAAAATATTAGATTTAATGAAAGATTTGATCCAACAAGAACGTAACTTACCTATCATAGAATTTAAGCTTGTGTGTAGAGCAATAATATTTTTCCCCATGTCCATGCATCATGATCTCTCTATCAAAGGAACATATTTTTCCCATCTCAAAATCTTTAAACACATCCTTCCAACATAACCTCTTTTTCAGAGCATCACGCTTCCTATTAAATGTATCCAAGATGATTTGATTACTCTATTCACTCTTAGATCCATACAACCTGCTAAAAGAGGGAAAACAAGGAGTGTGGTCAACATAAATAAAATCAAAGTGGTTCAAAGGCTTACCTTGTGTTTTATGCTCATCTCCAAACAAAATTGGGGAATAAATGTTCAAAGATGGTATATGGTAGTTGAAAGTGATAGTCTTGTCATCCATATACTTTTCTTTGTTCACTTGATCCTTGTTTTGATGAGATTCTTCTTCTACTTTTACAAGCTATTATTCCACTTGATCTTGCTTTTCAATGTTCTCCATGGGAACCTCTCAACTAGCTCATCCTTAAATTCGGATATGGCATCATCATACTCATAACTCTCGCTTGAATTTGGAATTGAAGTACTAGAGAGCTCTTCTTGTGCTTGTAATTGATTCATCATGTTTACCATATAACCCATTTTCTCCTCTAGCACTGACACCCTTTCAACTTGCATAATCTAACTTTGCATTAATTGATTTTGACCATTTGGCAATGCTTCAATAAGCTTATCCATTTTTTCTGAACTTGAGGGTTCTAAAACTTGAGAAGATTCTTGTTGAGGACATTGATAATATTTTGAAGCTTCATATTTGCGTGTGTAAGGGTCTTGATATGGAACTTGATAATGATCATTCATCTCTGATCCAAAGTTGGGTTGATGCCTCATTATAGAATAGTATGTGCTTGTATAGGGATCATGTCCTTGAAAACCATTGAAAGACTGAGCATTAGGTTGTGTCCATCCTCCTCCTCTAATAGCTTGTGAATGGTAGGCATATGGATTTCCTTGCGTATGACACACTCCACTTGTATTAACAACTCTAGTAGCTTTAGCAACCTGCAAAACAAGAGCAGTGAGTTTGTTAAGTTTATCATTTAGACTACTCAAACTTACCTCATTAACTATTGCATTAGGATTCATGCAAAGTTTTCCATAACCAAAGGATCCTCTCATAGCCACCTGAAAACACTAACACTTCAAAGGAAAAAGGTTAAGAGCAAAACAAAAACACACCAAAAATCCTAAATAAACCTAAAACAAAACTAAAAGAAAAAATACAAAAATACTAAAAATAAAAACACACTAAAAATACTAGCAAAATAAAGGTGAAGTTACCAATCCCCGACAACGGCGCCAAAAATTGGTGTGGCCGTAGCCGACACGCAATTTAAAACTTCTTGTTGTCAATTGTAGCACTAGTAAATAAGGGTATCGTTCTAGGCCGGGGATTGAGATGGCTCACCTCTATTTAACTAGCTTGAAAATAAAACTAAAACTAAAAATAAAAATCCTAAATAACACAGAATAAATAAATAAGAAAAATATTAATGGGGGTTATAAAAAAAAATAATAAAAGGAGTAAATAGAATAAAGTAAACTAATAACAATAAAAATAATGAAAATAACGGGAAACCGCATATATGAGAAATATGTTAGGGAAATAAAAATCCGCCACTAGATTAGGTTGTAATATAATATTTATTTCTAAGTCATATTTTAATCGTGAGAATGAGCTGGACCAAGTTGTACACGAAACGCAGGTCCATACACCTTATATTACTTCCCTTAATTAATTAATACGACAATGTGCCTATATTAACCCTATTAAATACTAGCAATATAGCAGCAACAAGCGGCTCCTATATTTAACTAGATTTAATGCATTAAGTGTAATTGGAAGGCTATCAATCTAAGTACCCAAACTAGTACAAAACACATGTCTATCTGTATTTCCTTTCCTTGACCCACAAGTATCGAAACGTTTTACCACTTCGGTTAGAATCATAAAACTATTAGGTGAATTGTTATCTAACCTAGCTGCAATTTATACATATAGATTCTAGTATATTTAGATGGCCACCTCACAGGCAAATAATCCTACATACTGTCACTTGTGAGGAACCAAAAGAAGGTATGCACCAAATAAACTATACTTGATAGAATCATACATATAAACGATAGCAATTAACATAGAGTCATGAAAAAATCTCACGAAACAAATAAAATAAAACTATAATTCAAATCCTAATCTAGGGTTTTAATTTATTCCCTAACAATAAACAATCAGCCAACCATAATTATAGAATTAATTACACAGAAATATATATCTAAAATATAAATTAAAATAAGAGAAAGAAATAACCGGAATTAATTTTGGATAAAATATCAAGAATTATACCGGACAAATTCTTCTATCTTATTTTCTCTTCTCTCGGCGCTGCCTTTATTTCCGTGCAAAAATTATTTCCTTTTTCTTTATTCTCGCTGACGGCTGACATGCGCCCTGCGTTGCTTCTCGTTTGGCCTCGGTTTTCGTGCATTAGACCTTGCCGCATTGCCTCGCCCGAGCCTGTAAAAGCTCTCTCTGTGGCTTTGTCCCGAGCCTATAAAGGTTCTCTTCTTTTTCTCTACGTCTCTGCCGCCCCCTCTTTCTACCGCATGCCCTACTACTCTATTTATTGTTGTGCGTCGAGCCTTTTCTTTTCTTTCGTGCCTCCACGTCAGCCCTAATGCCGCCTCTACGTCCCTGTTTCTCTTGAGCTTCGTTTGTCTTGTTTTTTTCCAGGCCTTTGGGCCTTCGGCCTTTGGGCATTGGTCCAAAGGTCCAAATCTTTTTTTCTTTTTCTTTTTATTTTCTTTTACTTAAAAACAAAACCTGTAAAATAAAATTAAATAAATAGTAATGAATAATATTGTATTCTAAATTTACTTAATGTATATCATTTTAGCTCAAATAATAATATTTATGTAATTTTTACCACTTAAGCATAAAACAATAATTATTCCCCTATATTAGTTAAATAAACTACCAAAAACTAAGATTATAAGGGTATAAACTGTGTCAAAATATGAACTCATCAATGAGATATAATCACTCCACCCCAGTCAGAGCGTCATAAGCAACATAATCATTTAGTGGGTCCTCAATGATCTGCACAAACTCAACTGAGTATTCTTCTCATGGAAATAAGCAACACCCATAAAAATGGTGTTCAATACGATATGTATTAAGTAAGTTAACAATATAGCCACAACTAGGTACACGTAGCATAAAACATGTAGAAGCACAAACATGCATATTACATAAAGTAAGAAAATACTAATTATAGGTTTCCATCATTACTCACAGTCGTAAATCTAGATTTTAAATACGTTGAGTTCAGTTACCTCACTATTTTTAAACCAATTGAACGGTCTAAAGAACATTTCAAGGAAAATACACTTGAGTTACTATTATCGTCTGGTGGAGCTAAACCAACACCTCTCGGGGAAAAATGCACCTGACAACTATTCTTAAACTGATGAAATGGTTTGAAACAACTCTTAAAGAACAACACACCCGATCCACTATTATTGTCCGGTAGAACGGATCCAAGTCCTAACTCACACAATATTTCACTTTAAGTGATTAATATCTTATTCAAGCCTGTACTTCTATAGGCATGTGTAGGCATGAAAAACACATAATGTTTCTAAAAATAATCATTTGAAAGATACGAGGCATAACTATTTGAATACCAACACACTTCTCCAAAGAAAAGTGTCACACTCCTCCTAAGAAACCCTAATTTTTGTAAGCCAACCATAACTTCTTCCCTGATACTCGTTTTATCATTATTTTCAATAATTATCCTTAAAATATTATTATTAATAACAGATCCAAAATCATGGCATAAATCCAACATTTTACACATGAGATAATAACCTACCCTCATAGTTACTAGTTATAATTTCCCTCAAAATCTAAATTAATAATTTAAGCATAACTTTTTCCATAAGACTCATATGACAACAAAGTTTAATACAAATTCCAAAAATTTTATTACCAACAACATATCTACAAATCAAGGTCTAACTCTGACATTTCTCATATATGATAATGAATCTGCCTTTAGGATTACTATTCCAACTTTCGCCATTTTTTTTTCATTTATTAACCTTAAATCATTTATAATCACTCCAAATATTCCACATAAAGTATTTAGTATATATATAACTATTTAAAATGTTATAATAACAAATTACTCATTGTTAACCCATATTGAATACAATACCCTTAAATTAGCCAAAACACCCATTTTCACAAGAAGAAGAAGAAGAAAGATTGGACCCCATATGAATGGTTCCCAAATTTGATTATCGCATCATGATACTACTTAAAAAATTATTTAACATCATTCCATACCTATAAAACCATATATAAATACCATAGGTCACATACTCACATGTAGGGTTACAAAGCGATATTTATTACAGCATAGTTAAGGTCATGATTTTTACATATTCTCACTTACATAAATTTGAAACCATATCATCATACCATGATATTATCAACATAATATTATCACCATAATAATATTGAATATTATATATCATACAAGACACATACATTACACAAAAATCCTAGTTACGACATATATCGTTACCAAAGCATATTCAGTCTCTACGCATGTATATCCTAAGGTACCTCCTCTAAGACCATGAGGATAGCACCTAAAAATTAATAAAAATACAAAACTATAACTCATGGAATAACCAAGGAAAATAAAAGGAAAAAGGAAAGTGGAAAAGGGGAGAAAAACTAAGCCAAACTAAGTAAATGGGCTATAGTTGAAGGTTGCACCAACAATAAGGGCAACGACACTTGTGAGCTATAAATTTTGGGGGACATGTTAGGATGTGAGTTGCTACATTTGCAGTCTTTGGTTAGGGGATGGGAATGGCAGATAGAGTAGTTGCTATGGAAGGTATGGAGCTTGGTGATGGCAAGGCAAGGAGAAAGGAAGAGAAGGAATAAAGGAGAAAGCTTTGTGCTCGATGATGATGGAAATGGACATGAAAGAAAGGAAAGGAGAGG
This sequence comes from Tamarix austromongolica, assembly GCA_039764185.1. Lineage (NCBI taxonomy): Eukaryota > Viridiplantae > Streptophyta > Magnoliopsida > Caryophyllales > Tamaricaceae > Tamarix > Tamarix austromongolica. The sequence goes on from CM077809.1 coordinate 58,563,671, forward strand.
TGTGGCTTGTGTGTGTAGTAAAGGAGACGAATTGAAGGTATGAGGATATATTTATAGAAGAGGATAAGGTAGGCGGGATTTTAACTGGCTGAGAGGTTGAAGATCAGGGGTTGGTATGTGTTGGTTTTGCTATGACAAGGTTAGGGAGAAAGGGACAAGTTGGTGTATAGGGTTGCAAAGGGTAGGTGGTTGATACAATGTAGGTGTAGAGGTAGTAGTGCATAGCTAAGAAGGGTAAAGAGAAAGTGAGAGGTGTTATGCAGGAGGAGATTTGCATGCCTAGAAGGGGAAGGAAGATAAAAGACCGATCGAGGTGGGGAGAAAAAAGAAAGAAAAAGGAAAAAAGAAAGAAAATATTTTTTTGGGGTTAGGTTTAGAGGTAATTTTATATTTTAGATTAGGGGATTTGGATTAAGCTAATATTAACTTAGTAGTTATTTGGGGTTGGGGTTAGGTAAAAATATAAAATAATCGAGATCAGGACTAGATAAAAATTTGGGGTATTATAGTTCAAGAGCTCCAATTTATTAAGTACATATGTCCCCCTATAGGGCTTGTGAGTCCCCTTATAGAAATAAAATTAGGCCCTTAAACCTAAAATTTAATCTCCACACTTGGGGGCCACTTAGAGGCACTTCTAAGTTTTCTAGCTAATGAATCTCAAACAATAAACATGGTGTTTATTTTTTACACCAAATAATTAAGCTAGTTATGAAAGTCTAAGGTTAACCATACAACATTAACCTCACAACACACAACAATAGCTAGCCATGAAAGGTTAAGGTTAGAAAATAAGTCATAACCTCACAACAAATGAACCCCTCCCATAACTCAATTCTTCTCTCTATTAAAGTGATTAGTGTTTTATATTAATACACATTAACTCAACAAAGAATCCTAAGCGATGCAAGGGAATGCCCTATAAATTCTACAAGCCATGGGTTGAATTATTTAATGTTAGAGCCCATTAATTTGACATTGGTAGAATATTTGGATCAAACTAACAATATTGGGCCTAATAAGATGCTTACTTATTTAGAGCTTGTTTGGTTTAACTTTTGATAAGTAGTTTTTAATAAAAGTAATTATAAAAAGTAATTATAGATTATAATAAGTTTTTGGTTTTACTTTTTAAAAATTATTATAAAAAAGTAATTAATAAAAATCACTTCCTATAAGCAATTAATCAAAAGTAAGTTTTACTTACTTCTCATAATTACTTATAGGCTAATGCGGCACGGTACTGTTTAAAAAAAATTTGTTTATAACACAGTACGGTCACCTTCTATTTCTCCCCTGTATTTGCTTCCATTTTTGTCTACTCGTTCAAACCCTACAACTCGCCACCACGCTAATTACTCACTAATCAAGGCCATATCAATCGAAACATCCGCATTCTTATACTCTTCCCTGCTCCTCCTGACCCTCCTCTGCTACTGCCGCAATCGCAGCCTCCACCGTAAAAAAACCAAATTGGCAATATCAAAACTGCTAAACTAGCACAGCTTCCCCTTCCCATCCACCTCGGACGTCTCAAGCCCTCCTTCATCCTCCAAACCCATAGCCCAGAACAAATGCACCCTCCACGATCCATTCTCGTTCAAAACGGAATCGGGTTCTTTTTGGGCAACCAATATAAAAGAGCCCACGAGTGCGCCTGTAGTCATGTTCAAGAAACCACTGATTAATTACATTACGTTTATGTATCTAATCACTGGGACCTATCATTTCGGCAAGGAATCACAGTTAGGTGAAGAAGGGAAATGCGGTCCTGTCTACAGAGGCGTGTTACCCGACAAACTCCCCTCATTTTTGATTTCCAAAAATATCAATTTCCTCAAGCTTTACGATAGATAGAGGAAATTAATAGATGCTTCTCTCGTGTATTCAAATGGAATATAAGGTAAGTTTTCCCAGGATGTTCTCTATATCTTGTCAGGACAATGATAGAATTGCAAGTATGGGTATGTGGGACGGCGTTCGTTGGCATTGGCACTTAATAAGGAGGAGAAGATTTTTTGCATGGGAAGAGGATCAGGCTTGACAGTTGCTGCCAATTGTGGGTAAAGATGAAAAGAGTTGTCTGGAGCTGGGACGCAAATGGAGTGTTTTTAGTGAAGTCATTCGGTGAGGTTGCATATTGGGAGGGTCAGGAAGGGCAGACCAGGCCAACTACTACCAGAATATGGATGGGTATTACACCACTGATTAATATTATGGATGTATTCTTGGCTTTGATGGGGATGTGAGGTAGGAGGATGAAAATAAAGATTTCGGTTGTTGGTTTGCTACTGGGTGAGTGGTGAGCTGAAGAAGAGTTGGGTTTGATATCCTGGAAGCTATCTCTAGTGCATTTGTATGATATGAGAACCCTTTGCTTGTGTCTTTTTGATTTAGACCCCTGTAAATCTGAATTTGATGAAATGATCAAAAAATTTTAGTAGTTTTAACATGAAAATAGGAAGTCTGCGTATAATCAAGCATCATATGCTGTAGTAGGTAGATCTCCAAAAAGCTTTATATTTTTTAATGTTTATATTTTTTTGTAATATCTTTATATTTTTTATACTTTTTAATGTTTCATATGCTTTTTAATATTTAATATTACATAATTTATATAATAATTATTAGCAAAAGATATATATAGGAAGATAAAAATTAAAGATGGAAAATAAAAAGTAATTTTATAGAAAAATAAAAACCAAACACTAATGAGGTACAATAAGTAGTTTTTTAGTATTAATTACTTATACAATAAAAGTAAAAACAAACATACATTTTACTTATTAAAGTACTTTTTAAAAATTATATTTATAAAAGTAATTTTATTCTAAAAGTAATTATTAAAAATAAGTAATACCAAACATGGGCTTAATTATGAACCAAGGAAAGACTTAATGGTCATTATTGAAAATTTTGATGATGTTGCATGTTAAGCACATGAAGAGGATGTCCAACCTCATGGAGAATGATCCATATATATTAGTGTAATACTCCATACGTTTAAGATTTATAAATTGGAGAATTCTCTTGTTTAATGGAATTTGGATTATGTTTGATATTGATTCACAAATATAGTTGGGTTTGATTTAAAAAGGAATTGGAGAAGACTTGAAAAATTGATTAAAGTGAGTTATATTAGCATACCAGCCGACTGACCTTATGAATCAATAGATTGGTTTGTCATTTTTAGAAAGGGTTTTGGTTTGATGGAACCAATCGATAAGTCTGCAGAGAAAAACTAATTGATCGATTTATCAAGCTGAGTAATTTTCCATCATGGATTTTTTTGGAAGTTTTTTTATAGCATTTTAGAACCTTAGTAATCTAACTTTGATATGTTCTTGAGTAATCTTTAACCCTTTTTATCAGCTACCCAACTTTAATCTTTGCCTTAAGCATTTTTGATGGTTTAGTTTTTGCAAAAAGAGAGATGATATCCTTATCCTTTGTCTACTTCTTCCAATATCCTCTATATCATATTAGAATAGACAATTTGTTTTAAAACTTCTCTATATGTTTGGGATATTTTCTTCTCATGCTAATATGCCCATTTTCTTTCTCGTGGTTGACCATTCTATGGAGAATCTCAACCTGCCTTATTTATAAAATCATCATCTGAGCTTTGGAAAGAAAGTCAATCTATTCCTGATAAATGTGCCTGTTCAATCCAAATTTAACTAATTAAATTAGGGTTTGTGATCTGGTTACACTCTCCCCCTCATCCCTTGACTTATTCATTGGTTATATATAACCCTAATAAGCTATCCCCTTCACCTCTTTTTAGCACCCAAAGATATTTTGAGTTATCTCTAGCTCCCTATTATTTGTGCATATCTTCTTATATTATCTCTAGCTCCCTAAAGGTTTTATCTCCTTAGTGTAGAAATTTTTCTAAGCTTTCAAGTAAGTCAATCTTGCCTTTAAAATGTGGTATGAATAATATGTGAGCTAGTATATTTCTAATATTTGTATGTATACATGATATTATAAGTAATTTGGTGTTGCATGTTAAAATGTTAAGATTTATGAGTATATGATAAAGGTATGATTTCATGATAAATTATGGTTGATTCTATGTGAATGCAAAATTATTAACACCTGAGCATATGTAACCCATTTTTTTTTATAATGGTATGCTGTGATATGAAGTAGTTGGATTTTTAAAGCCTAACTTGTAATTAAATTACATGTTTTGTGCTATCTGAGAGCAAGTCAATTGACTGGTTCTTAAAACAACCAATTGGTTAGCCTGACCAATCAACTGGGTTGTCTTGATGACTTTGAGCTTCTCTCTGATTAAACCCATCACCTATTTTGTCAAAATTTATTAGCTGGTCTTAGAACAGTTAATTGATCTAACCAAACTGATCGGTTGGTTTTGAGAGGAACTTTAGATTTTAGCTGAGCTAAACCGATCGACCGTTTTGGCCAAAGAGTGTTATTTTTGTTTTATTAAACTCAATATGAATTGGGACTTGATATTATGATATAACATGATTATTTAGTGATGATAACACACATATTGTCATAAATTAACTAACCTATTAGATGAATATAATTCATAGGATTATTACTAAGTACCTTTGGAAGGTTTTAATGGAAACATTTGAGCACGTATACTATGATGCTACAAATGGATGATGTAACCCCAATTTTATGCCTAGATAATATATTTTAATGGATTGATTTAAACTTGGATAAGAACTAATGGAATTCCCACAACATGGCTTGGAGAGCAGCGGCGGAGCCAGGGCTTTCGCATGGTGTCCCGGGACACCACGGAGCCCTGACAGGAAGGAAGAATTTATGTATATTTTGGAAGCATTAAATATATATTATGTATAACGGACACCATATCAGTAAACTTAAATGGATCACTGGTTCGATTATTTGGGTCCCTATCTTATAAATACAAGGTCGCCGGATCGAATCCCTTCGGGCACCGTTTTTGGAATTAATTATGTAAGCAAAACGACGTCGTTTTGCTTACCCCTTACCTGTTACTCCTTGGTTCTCCCTAACTCCCTCCCTCCACTTATTCGACTTTTCCAACCTAGGTTTACCTCCTCGTCCGTCGACTTCTTTCGCCCCCTTCTTCCATGATTCCACCACTCGAAAATACTTCTTCCGGAGATCGCCACTGGATGTGCCGGGCTCCATCGATGGTGATGACGTTTCTTCCTTCACTTATTCCTTCTCCAGTTCTCCTGCTTCGTCCCTCAAAATCTCAGTCAGTCATTCGTCCTGCCCGTTCGGTGTTCACTGTTCACCATCGTCTCCCCACCTCCTGCCCCGCCAGCATGTGACTATTGTTGCCTGTTGTCGCCTATCAGCTGTGTTTTTCAAACGAAAATAAATGAGGGGAGTTGGGGAGGGGATTGAGTTGAGGAAGACTACACCAGGCTCCAGACTTCACTCCAGTGCAGCTTGCGCTTGATTACAGGGATGAAACAGCAGCCCGCAAGCCACATCACATCAGTAAGGAAGGTAAGATTTTGTTTAATTTTTGGTTAGTTAAATTGTTAGTGATAAATTGTGAGTAGTTAATGTATCTATTTGATTAATTGACTAGAATTTTTTCTTTTACAGAAATTGAAATGTAGAAACCCTAATTAATTTGGTAAACCCCAATTTACTAATTAGTTTGTTAACAGATTAACTTATTTAATTGTCTAGTTACTTTTACAGAAGGACACCATGACATTTTAATCCTGGCTCCGCCACTGTTGGAGGGTGATTGTAACACCCCAAAATTCACTATTTAAAAAAAAATGAGAACTCTTAAATTAAAACCCGTGAATTCTAGGGATGTTATCGCCACACTTAGTACCAGACCGGTTCGCTTTGACCGTTCTAGTACCAAGTGCTAAGGCTAAGAAAAGATTATCGTTAAACTTAAACCAAGAGTGCATAACATAAAAAATCAGAGTGCATTGTCAAAATTCCAAAAAGAGAAATAAAACTTATATATAATACTCGATACAAAGTAATAAATCATAAAAAGGAAAATCCGATACAAAAAGAAATAATAGAAGGAAACACAATAATAAGAAGAGTGAATTTGGCCACACTACTCTCGAACTTGGAGCCAAAACATGTTTAGCACTTAGCCCCCCTGATGCCTCGCCCACCTACACAAAGTCAGAAGGGCCTTCTGCTCGTGGGAATGGGCAGTAGCCATGAAAAGGGTGATCAGTACACTACGTACTGAGTAAGGTAACCATGCACTAAGGCCGACGTACAAAGTCACATAACCATGCAGAATAATAAAAAAGAGTATAAAGTCTAACATAATAACAGACAGTCATATGAACATTCAGGTGAATATACAAAAGTCCAATTATAGTCCGGACTAACTACTTAATTAATCTCTTATCGGAAATCATTTCACACCATACTCTTTATTAAATCCATGCGAGTACGGGAACCCCACTATTATAGCTGGTGGACTGGATACATACAGGACACAAAGCTTCTGACCACTATTATTGTCCGTGGACCAGAAACATACAGGGCATAAAGCTCCTGACCACTATTATTCACCGGTGGATCGGTCTGGCCTTGACTCTCATGGTGTTTTACTGTAAGTACTGAGTATATTTCTCATGTCTTAGCACAAATATATTCAGTTTGTTGAGCACGGAATCCCTCACTATTATAGCCGTTGGACTGGAAACGCACAAGCACAATGCTTGACCACTATTATTCGCCGGTGGATCGATCACATATAGGGTAAAA